>BMAW01062426.1:258715-364303 GCA_019974015.1 Nephila pilipes
TAATAAAATAAATAAAAATAACTAATAAAATAAATAAAAATAACTAATAAAATAAATAATAATAAAAAATAATTATAATTATCAAAATTATTATAATACCTCCTCTACAGGACACCTCTATTTAACGGATAATCTGTTGGTCCCTTTGAATAGTGTATATATATTCCTCTGATTAAGGGACACCATATTTAAGGGATAAATGTCTGGTTCAGTGGGTTACCCTTAATGAGAAGTGTTACTGTAATTATAATTAGTAAAGCAAATAATATTTAATCAAATAAATAAAAACTATTATATTTAGTAAAATAAATATAAATAATTATAATTAGTGAAGCAAATAATAATTAATAAAATAATTAAAAAATATTAGTAGTAAAATAAATAAAAATATAATTAATAAAATAAATATAATTAATAAAATAAATAAATAAAATTAATAAAATAAATAAATAAAATAAAATAAATAAAATAAAATAAATATAATTAAAAAATAAATAAATAAATATAATTAAAAAAATAAATAAATAAAATTAAAAAATAAATAAATAAAATTAAAAAATAAATAAATAAAATTAAAAATTAATAAATAAAATTTTAAAAAATAAATAAATATAATTATAATTAATATAATAATATAAGTAATTACAATTAATAGAATAAATAAAAATTAATAACTGTTTTTTCATAAAAAATAGAAAAATTTATATTAATATGTAAAATTGTAATTAAGTGCGGTTACAAAAAAAATGAATTGCAGCATACTGAAGGATTGACACATACTTAAATTCCTCACATCATGAAATCCTTAAATCAAATTCATCCCAATGGTTAAGGAATTACGTATACAAAAAACTTGCAGTTAAAGTTCGCGGAGTGTGGAAAAGTGGAAATTGCTTATATTCAGTGTGTTGAATATGATACATTGACTACACGAAATAATATATTCATGTAATATCAAAGTTTTAGAAATATGATGAATTTTAATGCTTCCAAAAAACACTACATTTCATTGAAAGAAAAGTCTCACACATTTAAGAGTGAATAAAAATTATTTGCATTGATTTTAAACAAATTTTTGGCTGCTGAACGAACGTTTTAGTTCACTGATTTATTTTAATTTTCCAAACACATGAAGTTTTCATTCTATAGACAAAACTTAAAAATCTAACAATTGATTTATATAGAATTACATAAATGTATCAAAAATGCAAATTTAATTGTTTTTTCTTTTTTATGTAAAGATTACATTTTCCAAAATATTGTCTCAAAAATTGTGTTGAATATATAATTTATTCTTATTTATGTGTTACGCTTCATTTGAATATCTCAGCTAAGTAAATTATACCTTAAAAGTTATCAAAAGTTTGTCTCATAATGCATTAAATTATTCATGGTGATTAATGAATGGCAGGGTTATTCACCCTTCTAGGGAATTCACACAATACACTCGCATAACACTTATATAGTAATTCAGCACTTAATAGGATGACATTTTGTGTGCGTGTGTAATATTGATTAATCTTAATATTCCTCACAAAAATACACAAGTTTTTCTCACTTTCCATTGAATATTTCTCACAAATACATATTTTTCCTTTCTATGGAGTATTTCTCACATATTCATTTTTTATTTTTATTAAAAATGCTTAGTAATTACAGAGTAATAGAAATTCATCTTGTCTTCGAGCAAATATTCATAAAATTTTCGTTAACAAATCAGTTTGAATTCGGGAGAGTGATGATTACTTCATGAAATTAATATTTACCTTCCCAAATCTAAATTGTTTATTTGAATGCAATAAAATGCATTATAAAAAGGCAGTAAATAATAAAGTTTTTTGTAAAATTAAATTTTCTTTCAGATTTTTGAAAATATTTTTTTTTGAGAATTTTGATGTCTTTAAAATTAAAAATATATTTTTTCAAAGAACGGGAGAAAAATGTAATTCTACGAAAAAATTTATGATTTTTTTTTGTTCTTTTGCGTGCATTTAATTGCATCCAAATAGTTAAAATAACTCAGATTTGAAATGGAAAGTAAAAATTATATAGGAGTACCATTACATTTAAGAATTCACAATGTTTGGTAGATGGAACTCTTATAGGTTTATGTTCAAATTAAATAACACATTCTACCGCAAAAGAATAATTAATTTACTTAAAGTGCGTTATTTTGAGGAAGATGATATCACATTGGAATTATAAATTACATAATAAATTTGAAGTAAAATCAAATGATTAAGACCGTATTGGTTTTGACATTTTTTTTTATCAAATTTCCTCGATATACCTAATTCGATTTCCAAATCTTATCACATTTCACGTACAAGTAGTACGTTTTTTTAATATATGGAGTTAATAGAACTTTTCGTTGACGTAAAATATCTAAATTTGAATTTCTCGAACAAAAAAATGTTTCATCGTTTTGAAAACTTTTAATCATTCTGCTGCAAATGTTTTTCAGTACGAAGGATACTTGTGTTCTAAGGAGATCGAACTTGTAAAAGGTAAAGTCTTCACCTAAAAGTTCATGAGAAACAGAAATGTTACTTGACCTTTCGCATGGTCCATTTGTATTCGATGAGGATCTTTGTCCAGATGTAAAAGGAGCCTCTAACGAACGTGCGAATTTCGGTCCCCACGTTCGTCAACCTTTACGACAGGGATGAAAAGCTATTTCCTATAGTGGTGAAAAAAGACATAGCTGTCCAAGTGGTAACCCGGACGAGATATTTTAATCGGGGGTGTCTTAGTTAGACAGAGACAAGCTTGAGTCGGTGGTATAAAAGCAGTATTTTAGTTTGTTCTGTCATCTAGAGTCTTGGATCATTACTTCGGCGCAAATGTTTTCTGGTGCAGGGTCGGTTCAGTTCCCTGGAGATTGGACTTCTATAAGGTGAAGGCATGACCACAAAGTTCATGAGAAACAGAAATGTCGCTTGGCCTTCCACACGGGTCCAACTGCACTTAATGAGAATCTTTGTCCAGATTTAAGGGAGAAATATTAACGAACTTGTTAGATGTGGTCACCGCAATCACAATAAAACTTTTAATTGATATATTACTTATTTCAAATATATTTAGGTCGCTTAATCTATCAATAAGTTCTACATCAAAATACGAATGTGGAAGAGAAAAAACAATTGAAGTGGGCATCAGAATATAAAATCGTTCTAGTGAATCATCTAACCTATTATTTATAATCCATTAAAAATAGTTAAATTGTTATTCAAATTTAAGAATAATGTCGATGATACTAACTATTTAAATAAAATAGTAGCCTTTTAGAGGGAAAAATACAAAAGGAATTGTCATTTTTTGCTTGGAATTGCCATTAATTCAATTTTTTTATCCATTCTAATTGTTTGGTTGAGAGAAACAATTCAGTATCATAAACTATGATTTGGTTCAAAAATTATGATAAACGTCGAAGAGTTTGTAACAAAACAAAGTAATCCCTATTATTTAAATTGTCTAATCGTGTTGCAACTAGAAATAAATAGTTCAAAGTCATAAAGTACGTTAGAAATAGTCAAATTGCAGCTCTGGATCTAAGTTAATTTGAACTAAACCAAAAACTCGAAATAAGTAAAAGTATCGATAATTTATATTAATAATGAATATCACTCAACTAATACATTAAATTGATAATATGCATTTTTCTTTTTTAAATTTTTTTTTATATATAAGGGAGTCTTACAACTTCTAGAAACTCATGAATTTTCCTGAAAAGGTCACCATTAATAAAGGTTTTAGAACCATCCGCCATAGATTACCCCACACACTTACAGCAGATATAGAAACCAAGTCCAATTCCTTTCACTGAGCCAAATTTCACGAAATCCATTGATGCTTCCATCTCAATAAATCACGGACTTGTTCACATTCCATCAATACGTCAATGCGTTATATACCCCGATCACGAATTTATAATGTATCTCCTCCCTTTTCACCTAATATAATGGCTAATTTATATAGATTCTAAAGCGAAGGTAGGTACAGCGACCGTCTTCCTATTCAACGCCTGCATTTCTCCTCCAGAGCCTTCGCATACATGTTAGAGCGCTCGCCATTCTTCCATGCATACATAAAACGTACATGTAATTAACTGGTCCAGTTCCAGTTAATGGCACTTGGCTGGTGATAGGTTATCGGGCCGCCTGTCCTCATAATTAACGGGACAGTCACGTTCTGATTCACGCATCGTCTGTGGCAATGGATCCGAAAAGAGCCTAAGTAGGTGCTGGAGGTAGGGTGAATAGGCGTGAGTGAGTTTGGAATGGATGCATTTTGAGTTGCTTGTGCTAGTAATGGGGCGCACTTCTGACGCGTGGTACAAAAGGCAGTCGAAGAAGCAGTGGTTGGCTGGAGTATTTATAAATGTTGTTTGTGTTGTAATTAGATGAATATAAAGGGTTGGATATGTTGATTCAAGTTTTTGGAATATTGAATTCTACTATTGAGGGAAATATTTGTAGTATGAAAGGTATTTATTATTAAATATTTTGTATAGAGGTGAAAAGTTTTTTCGTCAATTAATATTATTTGAAACTGGTATCGAAAACAAAATCATACTTTACTTCTACAATAAAAATTAAATATTCCTAATTCGATAGGAGAGCCAAAAAATTGAATGCGCTTTCAAAAAATGTTCATAATTTAATGTTTATTTTTAAGGTTCGTAATTTAATGTTCATTTTTGATGTTCATAATTTAATATTTATTTGTATTGTTCAAAATTTAATGTTAATTTCTATTGTTCATAATTTAATGTTTATTTTGTTACAATTTTAAATTTCATTAGTTAATGTTTACTTTTTATATTTTTAATTTAATATTTATTTTAATGCTCAAATTAATGTTCCTTTTTCATGAAAACGAATATTTAAATTTTATTAATTAAATGATGCCATTTATTGTTTTTTCTATTTATTACTAGTAAAACTTTATTTTTTTAATTTAATGCAAATTCAAAGGGAATTTTACATTTGATAAACGTTTATTTGATTTGCTAATTTAGAAATAAATTTGTTATAAAGAAATATAAAACGAATTTTTGAAGGAACATTGGGCTGCATAAATATTTCATTTTGAGTTAAAAGAAAATTGTTATGCACATTACTTGAGATAATAATATAAAATATTACATAGTATTATAAATATTTTTGAGGATTTTTTTGATGCACATAAAACTTTTTTGAAATACTTGCATCTTAATTTTTTTATGAAGTTTCATGGAAAAAAAGAGACGCGCTTATACGAGCTCATATTTCTGTTAGCTTAACAAAATAATTAGCTTCGCACTTTAGAAAGAAAATCTCCAAAACAAATATAAGATAAACGTTATATAAATTTGTGAAAAAAAATTCGATGAATGAATTTTTATTGATAAATTGCTTTTTAAAAAGATGATCACTTAAGATAATAAATAATTCTGAAAATGTAAACATTTGTTAGTAATATACGAGTCCAAAAGATTTTGTTTAATTAAAATATTCATTTAATATAGAAAAATATGCAACTTTGCTACACGTATTCCTGCAATGATTACTTGTTAGATTAAATTCAAACTGAATATATACCGGGAAAATAGCTCAAAGAAGTGATACGAACAATTTCGATTTCATTAATATAAATCAAATTAATTCTCTAAGTCTGAATAATATTCCTTATATTTTACTACAGTTTATATGCAAAGATAGAATAGAAATATCTTAAAATCTTAAGAAATCCTATTATAATAAGAAATGAATGTGATATTCAAAACTAAGTTAAATCCATACTCTAGTTTTATTAGTGGTTCACAAAAATCTAAAAACTTGAAGATACATTATTTCTTTCATTTATATAAATAATAATCCAATATTAATATTAAAAATGTTAGGTATAAAGCAAATTATTCTCCGTTATAAATTTTCATAATATCATTTTGAATTTGCTAAGGCTTCATAAATTGCAGTAAAATCTTGTTTACTCTCAAACTAATATGAAAAACGAATAACTTAAGATGCTTTTTTCCCACCAAATATTGGTTAAAATGATACTACGCTAGCTAATAAAATAGAAGAAAATGTTTTTAGAAATAAACATGTTAAAGTTGATACAACGCAAAAAGCAAAGTTAGGAAATAATGACCAATAAACGATCCTTCAGCAAATATATACATTTGCGGCAAAGTTAATAACGTTAAGCCATATCATTTCCTTTTCCCTTCCTACCAACTAGATACATTATTTCCTCAGAAAAGGGCATCCTATCTCTATTCCCTTCTAAATCACGCTATCGTTGTTTGTCTACAAACACACGAGTCGCGCTATGTATTTCAAGATTTCATGCAGAACTACAAACCTATCTACAAAACAAAAGGCAGAAGAATAACCGTGGGGGGTAGCAGCAACGACATGGGTTTGAAGGGAGAGAAAGAGAAAAAAAAATCGACAAAATGTCAACATTTCAGCGAGAACCTAGAAAACGAAAACATCACAACTCCACTCACGTCCAAAGTCACGTGATGTTACGTTGAATAATGACTTTTATTTATTTTTCTCTTTTTCTCTCTTGGTACTTTTCGGAAAGTAGAAAAAGAAGGTCAGAATGAAATGTAGTGCAAAAAAGTAAAACGTAAAAATTTTTCCAGCTGGGTTTGTAAACATGGATGGGGAGTTAGCATGGAATTGAAGTGAAGCAAGTCATATAGGCGTTAGTAATATTTTTCTTGAAAAGGGGCATTTGTGAGTTCATACATTCTTCTTCAATAACGGTTCGATTGAGCTGATTTAAAAGCTATAAATAACTATTTAAAAACAGTTAGGGTAACAAAAGTGTACGGTGCTCTAATGAGGGTTAGGAATTTATGGGAATTATTTGACGTGTAAATGGATTGAAAAATATCGTAAGAAGAATAAGTGAATAATAATTTTAAAAATAATTAAACAGGAAAAAGTTACATTAATTATAAAATAGCTGTGAAAAGACAAATAACATAATATCAGAAAATTTCGTAATAAGCTCTAAAAGATTAATTTTCTTAAATGATTTCAAAAATTCTTTTTTCAGTTACAGTATTACCTCCTATAAGGGGCACATATATTTAAATAGGAATAGGAACCTTTTGAATAGGAACCTTACCTCTTATTAACGGACACCTCTATTTAAGGGGGAAAATGTCTGATCCAGAATTTGTCCCTCATTGGGAGGTTCTTACTGTATTTTCCTGTTTTTTGAATAATAAGATTTAAAAAAAGAGATTAAACAAAAAGTAATAATTATTCAGATCTTTAATAATTAAAAAAACTGTAAAGAATTTTATAATAAAAAAGAGAGCATATAAAATGTTGATAAAATGAATTAAAGGATAAAAATTTAGTCATTTGTGGAGATATATGTTCAATAAACACTTGTGAGTCATGTAACAGATGTATATCTCAAAAATTGACGATCTAGGGGGAAAAAAGACGAATCTCCATGTTTCATATAAAAAGTTCTTCATAAAATTGAATTCTTTTATTAAAATGGTTCATAACACAAAAAATTTTTTAAAAAATACATGATAAATTTTATAAACTTTTTTAAAATGTATATTTATTTAAACCTTTTCATCCTTTTGTATGAATAGAAAATCCATTGCAATATTTAGAAAAATCGGTCTTTTGTCATATGTTCCTATTTTATTGTTCAAATTGGATTTATCAAAAAGAGCACTTTAGTAAGTTTCTTTATTTAAAATTTCAAAAAATGCTGATTTGAAGAAATGTGATTCAAGATGTTTTGGAATTCTTTAAATATGAAACAATATTAAAAAGAATCGATGTTTAGTTATAGTTTTGTTATACCATCTTTAATTTAAATCCAATATATCATCAAAAGTAATTATAAATTCTTTTTCTGTAAACATTTGGATCACTGAGACTTGCATAAAATATAGGTTTAGCAAAGTAAACGATTTTGATTGCTAGTAATCTAGCTTATTTTATACAAATCCTGAAATGATATTGAATAACACGAATTAAAAAAAATTGTTTACCATTTTTGTGACGGGTAAAATTATAATTATAAGTTTGTTATATTCAATCATTTCTTAAATTTCTTCATTAAATTCAATTCTATTACTTCAAGAGTGATGAATTTTGGAAATAAAATTATTTGATGAAGATTTTTGAATGATGAGATGACAAAATCTTAATTTCATACAAAAGCTTAAAAAAGTAGCATTCATCCAATACATTTGTGGCGGCATTCTTCAACAACTCCAGAAGATAACTAGCCCGAATGGGACGTCTCTTTTCGCCTCGTTGATAAAGGCACAGAAAAAGGCGCGATCAGTCAATTTTTTTCAGACCGAATGGTCAAAGGTTCGAAACTCCGCCGGCACTTCAAGATGAACTCTCTCCCCCTCCATGGGGTTGAAATCAGCTAATGCCGAACATTATTTTTTGAAAATAGTAAATGTGTGTTAATGATCTTCAATGCCTACCACTATTCTTTTATTGAATTAACTTATTGAATGTTTTTTTCTTATGTGTTTTAAAGTTATTTATCTGCAGTTACAATTTCATTTTATTCTTAAATCTTTTAATTCTTCTTTTCTTTGGGGAAGGGGATATTTAAAAATTTACGTTTAGAGTAATCTTATTTTATTTCTGTCTTGACGAAAAGTCTGCTTCTTCAGTAAAAATATGTATAAAATTCCAAACATGCAAACAAATTTGTTTTTTAAAATAAAAACGACCCCCCTCCCTTTCAAATATTTGAAACCTTTTTAGCTACACTGAAAAATTTTAGAAACGAAATATTTCACGAAAGTATCGAAACACATAGCATTTTCTTTGAAATTATTCCAAATGTTATTTTTCATGACTTAAATTACAATTATGCCAATGCACGGTGGGAAGATATCCAGAATTATTTATGTGAACAAAACTGAAAAACGTTTATTAAGAATTTTCATATGAACATTAAAATAAAATAGGAAACAACTCGTAAGCAAAGGATAGTAAAATATTAAACAAGATGCGACTTTATTTAACTGATATTCGCAAAAATCGAAAATACCTAATATCTAAAGAAGGAACGATGCTGAAAACATTCTTTTCTAGATTCGTATAAGCTTAATTTAACTTTTAAATTACGCTGCGAACATGCAGAAAAAAAATATTCGCTTACGTTACAACTAATCTTAGTTTTCTCATAATACTAGCAACATTAATTTTTCATAACTCAGAAATCTATTAGCACTGCAGATATTGAAAGAAGTTTATTGTTCACGTTGAAACGAAAGTATTTCAATAAAAGAGAGGATGAGAAAGAAGCAGTATTCTTTTCACAGTCGGATTTCAGTTTCTAAAAAGAAGATGTAATTAAGCAGAAGTTAATTAATTTTATATCAGAACATCGATAGAGATGTAAGTAAGAACTTTATTTGGCGAGTGTAGTCGCTGGCTTAACTTAATTTGTTAGGAATTAGTATGAATGGAAAATTAAAAAAAAATATTTAAGGAGAATAGGAAGAAAATGTCATAAAATAATAAAATGAATTAAATATGCAAGGGGAAATAATTTTTCTAGAAAATAATACGAGTATAAGGAATAACGACACTATTCATAGATATTAATAATGAAAACATTCGATTTTTGTGTAAAAAATTAAGGTTAACATTTAATTTGGAAATATTTCATTCAACACTTAGATTTTATAGGATATCACGATAAAAATAATTTAATATAATTTTTATTTATACAAAAAATATGATTTACAGGTTAACTGTAATTTTGAGACAATATGACGCACCCTTAATTATTGGACGAATTTTTTTTTTTTAAAAAAATTATTTAAAGTTCAAATACATTTACACTCCTTCACCTATAAAAGAAAGAGAGGGCAAAGAAGATTCCAAAAATTAAATTGAAAATTTTTTTCCCGAAGAATATTAGTTGTCATTTTATAAAAATAATAAGGTACCTGGGAGTAATACGGCTACCTCTTATTTCAATCTAAAATTGTGATAGCAAAAGAAATGGAAAAAAATATTTGATTATTAGTACTTTCATTTTGAGCAGATAATTCGTATTGACATATGATAACTTGCTAAAAAAAATCTTCAACGGAAATGCCGTACCACCGTATACACTGCTGCAAAGCATTCCGAAACCTGGCATTAATATTCATTTATTGATTATTTTCCATAATGATGTAATCCTCATTGATAACATTTTGTAACATTTACAATCTAACTATAAATAGTAACACATGTAAACAAATATCAACCTTGAATTTGCCAAAAACGAACTCTACTAATTTGTAACGAACATTATTTTTAAGGGTTCGGTAAATTTTGTTTATCGCCATAAATTATCATATTATGAAAAAGAATATATAAATTTGATGGTCAAACAAAATTTTACAATTAAAATAAACTACATTTATTTACACAAAACCTAATAAATCCGACTTATCAATGTCAGAATTTAATACTCTTAACAAATGACCATCAATGTCACTTTCAACAATCTGTTCTGAATCACATTTTTCAACGTCTTTTTCTTCAATTTCTTTTTCGAAGATTTTAACAGAAAGTGCATGCATTACGGTGTCTTTACAATGAACTCTTCGTACAGTAGTTCGATCTTGTAGCTCTGCCTTAGCGCAACCTTAATAATCATGTGAGGCTGATATCGTTGCGAATTCTACAATAATCGTTTCGTTTGTTTGTGATGTGTGTACCACGATAAAAATACATTGATGCATGTATTCATGCTTGAATGATATGAAAGGAATATAATTAATAAACAATATAATAATTGCTAACATTAATGCTTAAAGTTTACTCTACAGGGGAAAAAGAAACAGATTTTTTTTTTAATTTAAAAGAAAATTCTGGCAGATAAATTATTTTAATCTATTGAATGAAATGCAAAAATGTAATACGAGTTAAATAATAATTTGTTGTACCAATATATATATATATATAACCAACAAAAACAACAAAATAAAAAAATTGTAATCACAATTTGAAATAAAGGCTTAAGATATATATGAGTTAACATTTAAACATAATTTTGTTTATAACAATTTATTTTAAGGATCAAAATTAGATATGCAATTTACTTTAATGATCGTTTTTTTTTTCTCAAAATTTCCTCTGATATTTCCAAGAATAAAAAAAAATTAGCAGACAATTTATTTATTTTATAGTAGATTAATAGGTTGTCTTATTTTTTTTGGATACATTTGATCTTTTAATAATAGTATAATAGGAGATTTTAACAAATTTTGTTTATCATTTATTTGATCGTTTTAATTATAACTCGAAAATTAAGAAAAATAACTGGAGAATTTGGATTAGTAAATAATTAATTTGCGTACACTTCTCTGTATTGGTATATCAAATTCTAAATAAAATATTACTTCTCAATTCTTTGAAATCCAATTCAATAAAATCCAATAAAGAGTTTCTGAATGAGATAATTTAAAATTCTCTGATAATCAAAGTTATAGGAAGCCATTATGATCATTGGAATGAAACTGCAGTCATTAATATGAATGTTGTCGAATACAATTTATTACAATTTATCACATTTTATAAACAATTTATTCCAAGAATGCAATGATTGTAAATCATGTTTTTATGACACAATTAAATTTACCCTTGTTTGAATTCGCACACATACATTTTAAACTTGAATTTTAAGAACATACAGTACGAACGCACAATCGAATTTATTCGATGCATTAATTTTTATTAAGATAGCAGACTTGGGCCTAGTTTATATGTATTACTCTTGAGTTGGAACCTGTTTGCTGTTATCAAGTTAAGTATAATATTATTATTATAATCTTTGGTTTGGGTAGATTTATTGAATCACTATAAGGATTAAACAAAATCCAGTTAATTATTCTTTACTGACTTCTTGATTGATCGATTAATTTGTAAGTTTTGAATAATCAGATCCTAATTTGCAAAGCGGAGGCATCATAAATTATGATATGTATTATTTTGATCGATTGTTTATTGACGACGGACCTCATATTGTTAAGCCTCGGTTAAGTGATGAGGACGACACCTCCCTCTCAAACATTCATACCACATCAACGGCAAGATCTTGGAGCTCCGACAGATTTAATATACATCATCTACTCTACACGACGAGTCTTAATGACATCAGGACTCGAACCCACGACTAAACGGAAACAATGGCGGTCGATAGCTCGTGATCATGACGAGACTTGGCCACCGCTGCCCTGAATTCACGACTCAAAGGAAAAAACACCGGCCATGAGCTCATGACTATGACCATTTAACTACCGCGACCGCTAAATTATTTTGAAGTTATAGTTAAACACGACCTGTAAATGCCTTTAGAACGCATCTATTTAGAAATAAAAGTAATTAATAGTTCCAAAATCATTATTCAATGTTAACCTGCTTTCATTCTGGGTACTCATTTAACTGTTATTCCACATACCTGTAATTGAAATACCTAACGAAATACAGAATATGGTCTTAAGTATTTGATATGTCCCATGCCATAAATCACTTCATATAGAATAAATTTCGAAAACTGCGATGCAAATGTCATGAAAATTAATCTAACGACCATTCATCGTTCTAGTTACGGAAGTCATATTACAAACGTTTGAAATATTACAGAGAGAAACCGAAGATATAGGAAATATTGAAAAAAAAAAAGAAATAAAATGAATAGCATCTGAAATAGCGGTTGCAATTGATGAAGCGGAATATTTAAATGGCAACGGAATTTTACATTGGGTTTTGATATTTGATAAATCGAATGTGAGAGTCAAATCAGACTTTGGAAATTGATTCAGGGGTTCAGTTGCATTTTTTATTTTTATTAAGTTAACATTCTCTATGCATGTAAAACTATCATACTTATTACATTCATGTCTCTTGAGGCATATTCTGACTTATTTCCAAGATGAAAAAAATGGGAATATGCTTGAATATTATACCATAAAATTAGTCATATTTCTTTCAGTATTTTATAATACAACCTGTACAAGGTTGTACCAAAGTTTTTTGATACACGAACTATTTATTAGAATGATTATTTTAAAAATATATGAGTCCTCAATAATAAACAAATCCAATAAAAGTTATGAAATGTAATAATATAATTTGGTGGATATCAAATGAATTAAAAAAATATCAAAAGTTAAATCAATAAAGTATTTGGCAAGTTAATAAAGATTAAAATATTATATTTCAAGTCTTATAATTTTTAGAAAATGATATGTGGTTATCAAAAATAAAGCCAATTATTAAAACGGATGATAATTTACTGTTATGGATTTTTCAGCATAATATAAAAATAATAAAACATAAAATTTTAAGAAAAGCAGTTGGATGGAAACATAAATCAAAACTTTCAATGTATTTTAAGTACAGTTAATGCGTTAAACAATTTTTAAGAAATACTAAAATGTTTTCGAAATTTTATAATTACGTTTATAAATAGTCCTTGTTGTTGAATAATATAAGCTATCAAAATTATTAACTATTTTATCAAACTGAACGCTAGAAACAATCAGTTTAAATGGAAATATGAGGATTCATTGTTTCTTTATACCTAAATAGATTTAACTTTTTTTGTCAATTAATTTTCAAATTTCTTGTTTTATCTGAAAGCTACAATATCCTATATGTAATATTTTTTTTCTTTGTTACCATTTGTCATTTGTGTGCTGAGAACTGAAGAAATTGGGCAGCCACAAGGAGGTGAGAGTGAAACAATAAGGCGTTAGTGCAACCGGTTTTGCGACTTTTACCTCTTCCCCAGAATGAAGAAACACTTTGAGGGACACAGTCTTTTTTTTTTTCTGTAAGACGAGGTAAAAGTTGTAATTAAGCCTCGTATCGACAACAACCACTGGAATTTTTCTCCAATGTATCTGCCCGTCTAGGATGCGTTGTCACAAATGCGTGGAAATGGATGAGGACAAGGTGGAGAAAAAATTACGAATCACACGGAGGAAATAGTTTTCAGGTATAACAAGAATTATAAAAATAGTATAACAAATAAAAAGTTATAGTTATGGATGTATTAATTTTTATTCGGACCTCGTTTAAAGAAACCTCCCCTTTATTTCACTTTCGTACAAACCACCAAAACTGATGAATGAATTAAAATTTCCATACTTATAAAACTAACTCACTTTAAATAAATTCATGGCCAGCGCAAAGTAAATTTCAATACCTTAACTTAAAATACTGCAACAATTTTAATTAAATAATGATCATTATTGAATAAGGTACTCCGACAATAAAACCAATTCATTGAATTAAGAAACGCATTAAATAAATTTAATCTTTAATCAGTTCGAAAAGATTGCCAAGAAATCTGTAACTCATTTCACTTTTCCTCGAAGACGAAATATTTTTAGAGAGATATCATGCTACGAGTAAATTTCTCTTTTATATATAGTATATAATGTTTGCTTCTCCTTTTTCGTATTTCTTTAACTTTGCTTTGAATATGCGTGTCTTCAGTAAAGAAAGGGGAGCATTCGTAAAAGGACTTTTGCTCCTCCTTTTGAAAGCCTCCACTGATGTTTGCTGTCACTTCTTTTTCCATTTTCTATTTGCCCTTCGAACGTTCTGAGGAAAATTTAAATGAAGAATAGATGGCGATTGTTTTAATTTAGTATTTCGTGACAAAAAAAGTAAAAATATTTAAGAAAAGAACCGTTTAAGAAATAAGCCGTCAGAAAATTTGCATGCAAGTCTCTTTTCAGAATATTTGCTTTTACCCGCCATTCAGACGGCAAGATTGCGTGCTGGAGGATAAGGCGTGTAAAGTGGAATTTTATTCCTATGCAAATACGATTTCAAGAAACTTTTAGTACGCGAAATGAAGCATGGGTATCACTGTAAATTAATTATGTTATATAGTGAAATAAGAATTTTAAACTGAGTGTTATAAAGATTTAATATTGAAAGGGAAGTATTTTGAATATTTCAAAAGGGTAACGGATACTTTTCGTTACTTTATGCTTTTCAATGCTGGGATCCAACAACATGTTAAGTGGCATAAATAATTTGTTATTCGTGAATAAGTTCGAGGAAATAAATCTGACATGATATTTTAATATTTGTTTAGTTGATTTTTTTGTCCTTCAAATGTATAACAATTTTTATTTTAAACCTAATTTAAATATTAGGATTTTTCTTAATTCTAAATATAATTCCTTTGGGATTTCGATTTAAATTCTCATAGAATAAAGTAACTTCGAGTTTATATATCACACACTTTCGACTTTCTCTCTTTTAAGTATTTGTTTCAATAAGGACTGTAAGAAGGCATTCAAAATAATCGAAATAAGAGATTCAATAACTTTAATTTAAATGATAATTAAATCGATTTATAAAGGAGAAAAGGAAAAACTACGAATATTTTAACTAAATTCATAATCATTATGGGGTTGTAGTAAATCTATTTTGTTATAATCTGTTCCTGCATAATATTTTGAATTACATGATTGCATTTTATAATATTTAAAATGAAATTAAGACATTGTTCAGTTTTAAATTTACAAAATTGTTTGGATTTATAGGCTTAGAAGTCATTTGTAATATAATAATAAAATTGTTTTTTTTTGTAACTACAAATTGTTAGTTTATATTCATCAGGACTTTGGAATTAAAAAAAGAAACTAAACTAATATTTTCATAAGAATGATATTCAAAATTCACGAATAATTGAATTTAATAACGATGAAGTAACTAATTCATATTATCCATCACCTTTTATTTTTGTCAATTTTAGTTTAGTTCAATTTTTATTAACGTCGCACTATTAGCAACACGAGGGCTATTGGCGACGGACCTCGTAATTTTGAACCACGGTCAAGTGACGAGGACGACACCTGAGCTGGCACCCCCCTTTCCTAACATCCACACCACGATTTCGGGAGGACTTCGGGCTCCGAACAGATTTAACGAGCATCAGCCCCGGCTACACAGCGGGTCTTTGGCGGCCAAGGATCGAACCCGCGACTGAAAGAAAACCGCCGGCTGCTAGTCCACGACCTTGACCACTAGGCTACCGCGGCCCCTTTATTTTTGTCAAAGTGAGTAATTTACAATTAGGAAATACGCAACATTAGACATCATTGCAGCATGAATGTTCTCTTTTATGCTTATCTTTAGAGATTTAATATATATATGTCTTAAAATGTTAGATGTCTAACATGCCTTTTATTATAATTATAATAATACCCAGAAACACTTATATTTTAGCGTATATTAGACACAAAAGAGGAAATTAATTCATATTTCCTTTAATCATCGGGTCAAACATTGGATTCTGCATAATTTTTTCGTCAAATCATGCATAAAACAGAAAAAAGAAAGTATTTAAAGCAAAACTGGATAAGAGATCGATGAGATCTCTATCTAATTGATGGCCTTTGGAGCATTTGAATATCTAACTCACATAAATGTAATTTTTTTGTTATGCTGGTTAGGGTAAGTGAGACCTTAAAATGGCTTTATACATAGCATTTTTTTCCTGTTAAAAATAAATGGCACTTTGCAAATGCATTCATTAAAATTATCATAGATGCATTTTTATAAGTAATGCATCTATGATGATTTTATCATAGATGCATTACTTATGATAATTTTACGAAAAGAACGTCACAAAATTGAATTTTTAAATACTTATCAAATGCGTCATGTCTTAGAGAAAAATACTGCTCATCGGATTCAGGTACTCTTTTCTCAAAATCTACTAAATAAATAATGGTGTTATTTTCCACTTAATAAAATGAGATTATAAACTATACAGTGACGTAATTGTTTTCCTTATAAACACACTCAAATTTTAGGTATTCACAATAATTTTATTACAATTAAGTGAAATTTGAATCATTCAAATAACTATAATTATTTTTAAAATTTTATTAAACTCACGTTTTCAAATTATGATGAGTATATAGAATGATATAAGTATTCCATAAATTTTTCAAAGTTATAAGTGCAGTGAATTTAATGCATAATGTACCTGAATTTAAGTACCCGACTTACAAAAGTAAATAAAGTTATTGTTTATTAATTATCCATATATAATAATTTTATATATAGATGTTATTCTCTTCACATTAGCGGATACAAAGGATCTCTGATATTTCAGTGTTAAATATGATTTTCACTGCATTTAATTTTAAAAAGTGAGGATTATTTAAAAACTTGACATGAAGTAAGCTCATTTTTCCTTGTTGTTTTCAGTTTCCTCAAAGAACTAGTCTATATTTTTATAGATCCAAGGTTTATTCATGGAAGGCAAGATTATTCATCGGAGTTCAATACAGAAGCACCATTTTAAAAGTACTAACTATATTAGTTTATGTGGAGGTAAAAGAACAATTTATTGGAGAAATGTTCAAAAGACTCTACAGCAAACTTATTCCACTAACAATTTTTGAGGTTTCGTAATTTGTTATGCATAGTAAAAATGCTGTATTCCAAGCAAAAGATCTAAAATATTTGTCTTCTGAATCTCTTAAACGGAACACAGCTAAAGTACCAACCTACTTTGAATGCGTTTGAATAGCTGATGCAACATTTATGCGAACAGCGGCAACCGCGTAAATTTGATTTAGTATACAAGAATGAAAGTCAAAGAAAAAAAAAGAGGAAAAAATCAGATAAAAATACGTAAAATGAATGCAAAAAAATATAAAAAATACACGACGTTTTTACATAACTCTTCAACACGTTGCCAGAGATCATGACGCGAATTTCATAAAAATTCTCGAACGCAATATAAACTGGTGTTGCTTTTTTTTTTTTAAAAAAAATTTATTTGCAGCATTTTTTTTTTACTTTTCATATTTTATGTTCGTACATACTCAGCATAAAAAGATTTAGAAGGCCGATTGGAGAGAAAAAATATTTTTAAAAAAATATAGCTGAAAAGTTCTTTTCTCGCTTCTTCTCGTTTAAAAAACGAGGAAAAAATGAAAGGAGAATAACGAAATGCAAAAATAAATAAAATATCGTCTGCTGATGCCAGTTTTTGTCATTCAAAACACAATAGCGCTGAGACGTTTTCCATTTGCAACTCAACTCGGCAGAGCTTCCTTAAAAGTTCGCAGCGGTGGTTGAAGAAAAGAAGACTTTTTCTCCATCAAGACTGAAGATGTGCGGGACCGGATTTCTTTCTACAAATAAAGTTCAGATTTCCTCCCAATACTATAGGTATAAGGTATATTTCGTTTTTTCGACCGGTAATATCCTAGAAAATGCAGTTATTTCTTCACCATGTAAATCGCTTCGCCGGCGAAATCTAGAAAACGAGAACTGTGCTTTAGAATCAAATTGGTTTCGCTTACGAAAAATTTTCGAATACTTTTCTCCGATAGGGGAAAAATGAAATACCTTTTCGGGTACAGTTTTTTTTTCTTTTCTTCCTCTGAAGTAAAATTTCTGAAGCAGAAAACCATTTATATGATTAGGCTTTCGTTGATTTTCGAGTTTAGAATTGTTTTATCAAATAATTCAAATATCGGATTATAAGTTCTAAGAAGTTTTCGGAAATACATTTTCGTTCGGTTCGAAGAAAAGATACGGAAAAAAAATACAGATATTTTTCATCGGAAATTATCTACTGCTTAGCTTTAAGTTTATGACATAAATCCGAAGTATTTTTTTTTTACAAATTCTTAAGAAATTCTGTGGCTACGGGGAAATAAAATAAAAATATGTCATAAAAAAGAGAATATTTAGAAATAATATGATAATTAAATAAGAGAATAATTAATAAAATTCAAAAAACGTAATCGACTAACATATTTAATTTCTTTTTCACACGAAATATTAATATCTCAATAAAATTCAAATTTAGATCCTTTGCGATTTGACCTTGATTTTATTGAAACATTTATGAAAATACAATTATTTGGCTAAGAATAACGACAGATTATGAATAATTTACTGAGAATTTTAAGCTAATTTCTTCAGTTTCATTTAAATCATAAATTTCTTTCAATTCCTTCGCATTATATCTTTTAAATATAATATAATTTTCTAAAGTTTTTCGCATTTATTATTTTTATAAATCCAAACGATCTATTTAGGCGACTGGTAGAATTTATTTGAGTTCATAACTATTGAAGCCAATTTGATTTGTTTAAATAAATTTTAGAATTAAGAATAAGAAACATGCTAATATTATAATCATAATCTGTTTTCCATTAAAAAATAATATTTGAGCAATAATTGATATTCGATCTCGTTTACTTATTTTACGAATTTAATTTCATTGAATATAATAATAATTAATACTCCAGAAAAAGTAAATATAGTATTGTGATGATGTAAATTTCTCCGTATTATGATAAAATACCAAATATATACGGAAATGAAAACATGGAACATGACCAATAAAATATTTTATTTAAATTTGGAAGAAAAATAATAGTCATTCTTAAATTTAAAATAAGAAATTGATAGTAAGGCCATAATAATAAATAAAATTATTTTTATAGGAGTACATCTTTTCAATATTATATATTCTATATAAATCGAATTTTATATACTTCTTTTTTATATATTTAGAGATATATATTCTATGCATTCAGAATTTTATATCTTTGTAATTTTTTATCGATATTCTTGGAATTTTTACGTAGTCTATCTATTTAGATCTTGACATATTCTATTTATTAGGAATGTTCAACCTGTTTACAGCTTTATGCATTTTATATGTTTGGAGTTTTACAATTCTATTCAGACAATCTACATTTAACAGTACCATTTTCATGGAAATATTCTGAAAACTTTAAGACGCAAAATACGTTGCACTCTTATTTAAGGGATGAATTACACTCATTTATTGACTGAACTTTAAACATGAAAATCTTAAATCGCTATTGCTTGAAAGCTACGCGATTTTTAATAATATGGTATTTTAAATGCTCAGCTATTATGGATTTATTATGTTTAGAATAATACATTATTATATGAGAGAAAGAGAGAACGCAGTTAAACATCGATACATTTATATATTTCTCTCAAGCAATCAAGGGTAAACCATAAACCTCTGTAAATCTAAGAAAAATAATTAAAAAGATAATATACATTTTGCATAAGAAATACAAAATACAATTTCTTGTGATAAAAATATTTTATCAAGCAATGAAGTAGGTATTTAATGCAGATAAATAAATAAAATAAGTGATATTAAAAATTAATTAAATTGGAACGGCCCGCTTCAATAATACCACCAGAGGTTAAACTGCCTTACTAACTAGTCCAAGAGAGATGTCTCTTTTAGCCTGGATGGTAAAGGTGCAATAATAAGCTCGGTCAGCTTTTATTCAGACCCACTGGTCCAGGATTCGAAAAGTCACCTACACACCAAGGTCAACAACTGTCCTTCGAAAAACATCCATGCGCCAAAGCGGTGACCCAGAAATTGAAAAATAGAAGGCAGCACTGCCTAGAGTTACTGGTTGCGTATGCCCCCGACACAAAGTACTTGCCTCTGTGTATCTAATAAGACAACTGCACATAAATCACAACTAGTGATATCCGGCTACGGCGCATGTGTCGACGAGACCCGCCACTCAACTCGAGACACCGATGACTCAAACTCAAATAGAAACTGTCCCAAGCAAAACTTAATTCAATGGGGAGGAGATGCTTTCAATTGCAGTATTAACTGGAAAAGCGACCTTCTTTGCAAATATCATTCAGAATGTTACTCATCGTATCATCATGATGATACTTGGGGTGGAGTATGCAGCGGCTGTCTTCAACAAAAACCACAGAAATTAAAACGCCTCAATAACTAGCCCCAGAGAGACGTCTCTTTTAGCGTAATTGGCAGAGGCGCAGCAAAAAGTGAACAATCAGCTTCTTTCATCGGATCCACTTGTCCAGGGTTCGAAACAGCCGCTGACACCCCAAGGTCAACTACTCTCTCCCCCTCCACGGGGTCAAAAATCAAACGCCGCCAAAAAATAAACAATTCCTATATGGTATGTATATTTAAATTGTAGAAAAATGTTATAAATGTAAAATATTACATCAAGAAATGAGAAGCAATTTCGCACACTTCTTTGAAATAAAAATGAATATACATTTATACAGTACATAATTATATTGAAATGTTTTGTACTCGTTAAACTTATTAAACTGTCAAATGCAATGTAAAATACAAAAATAATGTTAAATTATTCGATAAGTTGGCAAATTTCACTACGATTAAGAGCAAAATTTTTTATAGATTGACTATTTAACAAATTTTTATTAACACCTTAACAAACAGTTTTACAGTATTTTGGAATTGTTTCAGTTACTGTATTAATTGTTTACAGAAGCGGTTAAATGCAATCGGTGCCGAAAATCTCAGAAACTCATATTTCGTATATGAATTTCGTATTCGTATTTCTGATATTAGAATTACTCCAAAAATAAATTTCTAAGATAGACTCATTTTATATTTTACGATGCAGTGCATTAACAGAAATAAATGCAATCAAAAATAAGAACTAAGCATTATAATATTGCTTAGTAATATAAATAAAATTCCTTATTGGATGATGATGCATTCAGATATGAATATCCAAACATTGAAGTTCTTGGGTATTCACCTGAATATACCATAATCCAGTAATTATTTTCTTTTATGTATAAAATTACACTTAAATACAAATGTTATTTATTAAGGTAATGAATAAAACTTAAAACAATTTACTACTCATTCATAAAATCTTCATTCTAATAAACTCCGCATGCCATCAATTTGCTTCATTTCAATTTAAAAAAAGTGAAAGAAAAAGTTATTTTTTCAAATAAACAAGAGAATATTATTCAGGAAATATATAAATGCCCGCTACAGACCCAATTAAAAATTTGTGGTGAGCAATACATTAAATCATACTAAATTAGTTGACAATTCAAATAATGGAACTTAGTGTAGAATAAAATTTTAATAAGTTTGGAAAAAGCAGCAAACTATTCTTTCCTTAAGCAAAATATAATTCATGAAAGCTATATTTGTGAAATCTGTGGTCATTATACCAAATCTATGGCATTAAATATTCCGAAAAGGGTATCAAAGATAACGTTAGTTCCATTAAATAGCATTTCTTCTTTTACTCCAAATAAAGCAGAGGTATTTTAATCTTACTTTGCTGTTGCTCTTAGACAATTATAATAATTTTCTCTACCATGCAAATACCCACTGAATTAGTAATGTGTAGTAATGCATACGATGCATTATTTAAATATTTCATACGACCAGATTTTAGCGACGAAGAAAATGAATTATGGTAATTACAGGCAAATTAAATAAAATTACTGCCTGCTCAGACTGCACATGTACATGGTTATACGGTAGCTACTTACAAGAGGAAGGATACAAATTCAGTGTTTGTCATTTAATAAACATGTTGCTTGAAGTAATTGTTCGCCTGCACAGAACTGATAGTTGCAGATAAAAATAATTAATAGTAACTAATCACAGCTTTGTCATTCTGAAAAAAAGGAACGTTTTTTCTTTCGGAGGGATCAAATGAACGATTATGGCAAAATAAATAGATTGAGGTATTTTTTCAGCTTTTATTAATTCATATTTTATTAGACAATATTCAAGAATACAAAAATTAACTGTAAATATATTTATTTTAGCTGAGTAATGAATAAATTAAAAATTAACTAAGTCTGCTCCTTATCGCGTGTAATATTTACATAAATTAAAAATTTAATTATAAGAAAATATTGTGAGTTACTTTTTATATTTCTCTGTTAAAATAAGGTATTAGATGCATACCAAAATTGGCGACCTTTGAGTTCAATATCGATTTTATTCTAGCAAACCTTTTTGGGTTAACCCTTACGAAATTAATTTTTTTTGTAACCTTTAAAAGAGTTTGGCGTCCTATTTTAGAAGTTTCCTAAAAATTGTCGAAATCCTCAAACCGACCCTTGCATTTCAACTATTTTTTTTCTTATTTATTTTACTTGAAATACATTTCTCCAAATCTGAATTCACAATTAAATTTTCTAATAATATTTAATTTCTGATTTAAAATGAATATATTTTATGTATAATTGAAAAAGAATGCGTTTAAATACAAATTAATAGTTTGTCTACTGAAATTAGAATTTTATATATATATGGTAATCAAATTTTTAACATAATGAAATTTAAAATAAATATGTCAAGAATATACAGATAGCTATTGCATTTTAAATACAAAACTAATATGTTTAAGACGCATTACGAGTACGTAAGGAATATTAGGTTTAAATGATGAAAATGATGTCTGTGTACTTGAACATCGTGTATAAGTTACTGAAATCAATTTATTCAAAAATTTTATATAATCCTAGTTTTGATAGAAATTTTATTACAATAATTACATTTCGTAATCTGTATAAATCAAATGTTTCTACTTTTAGACGCTATCTGTTTACTAAATCATGATTTGCAATTGCATTATATTATGTTTACTGAATTAAAACTTCTTTGAACTTCTTTTTAATGTTCAGCGTTGTTGCCTTGGGGCGAATGTTAAATGAGGAACTTCTTTCATAAAATATTTTCGAAATAATTATTATGGAAAATAGTGATTTCACCGTCTAATGAATTTCGATTTTCATCAACATTGATAAACATTCACTAATATTAATCTTTAAAATTTCCATCCAGACATTGATCATAAGATACACAGTAAATCTAAGGTTTCAAAGATTAAACTCGTAATTGAAATAGCTAGTTTAAACATGGCTTAATTCCAGTTAAAATTCTTATTTTTATATGAGCGATTTAATTCCGTTGAATTAAATCTTTTAAAGTTTGAAATACCAACACAAGCTGACTGGAAATTGACGATAGGTTGTTTCAAAATATTTGGAACAGATTTTTAAGATTTTAATACGAAGGAAAATTAACTTTTAGTCGGCAAATTATTACATTCAATCGAGTCAAGGACAGTTATTTATGAATAAAGATTGAATTTTTCTGAATAAGTAGAGATTACACCAGAAGCGTGATTTTAATTCTTTTAAAATGAAATAAGGTTCGTGTAATAAGGTATGATATAAGGCAAGTTATATAATCTAGTTTAACATAAAAAAATATAATTATTGAAATTTTTTGTACTTAATATAATTATAAAAATAGAACAGAAAATAGCAGAAAATGACTTCCGTCAGACTAAGAATAAAGTTAAAATTCATTAAAAATGTTAACTAAATCCAATTATTTTTAATAAAGAAAGTTTGAAATACAGAAACGGATATTGAATAATTATTTAAGGCAAATAATAATACTGACGTGTACTTTTAATTTATTTATTAGAAATTATTGAAGAACTAGACAATTCCAGCGAATGTTCCATGTTTAATGAAAATTCTATAATATACATACTTTTAATCTGTTTAATTTAGACCAGTAGTTCTTAAACTTTTTAGTATTGCGATCTCACTACCACGCTTGAAATTTCGAATGAACCCCATCCTTCTCAGCCCTCTTCTTGCACAAAAAATTATGTTGTTTAATTTCTAATTTAATTTAAAAAAATTAATAAACTTAAATTTTCTAATTTAATTTTTTATAAAAAAAATTCCTTCGTTAAATTAAATTGAGTTAATCATATTTTTACTTTTCAAGGGTAAAAAATAATTTTATCTTAAAATATAAGCAAGACAAATTATTTAATAATAATGATTGAAATAAATTCTTAACCGAATAAAACAGTAAAATACTATATTATGTTGTTCTTGCAATGTACACACTTGTGATGAAACAGTAACAATGTTTTCACTCTAGTCATTGTTCAGTCATGGTTCACGAATCATAAGTCAGCTGCATCATGAGGAGTCTATTTATTATTATGTTTCATGCAGCTGCACCATGACTTATTGCCTATGTACCGCAGAACATATCGTATTATCCAATTATGGTCACATTCTGATTCCAAAATATGATGAAATTTCAATAGGACACCGTTATAGTAACTCGCTTAGTGGTATTTTTTATTGCGTAAATATGATTTACAGCTTAATTTGGCTAGTGTTACGATTTCCTAATTTCTCGTACAGAGAAATTAGTACTACTAGCCAAATTAAGCTGTAAATCATATTTACGCAATAAAAAAATACTACTAAGCGCGTTGCTATAGCGGAATCCTATTGCAATTTATTAAGTAAAGATAAAAATTTATTAAGCTAAGAAAATGTAATTTATTAAGTTAAAGATAAATAATAGTTGAGACTAATGCTTCTTTAAATACATGCATCTAAATTAAATTTTCGCGAACCCAACATTTCGCTTTGTGACTACATTTAGGGTTGCCATTCATAATTTAAGAAGCATTAGACGATATCTATGGGTTACCTGAACCCATATTTGACAAAAAAAATTATTATTATTATTTGTTTATTTTCATGCAATGATTTATTCAACATTATTTGAAAAAAGAAAAAAATATCAACACATAAATCATTTAAATAACATATGTTCATTCTTTATGAATATTCATACATATTTTAGATTAATGGATACGTTTTTACTCGGTTAAATGGGATAATATATATATTGGAAATCATATATATTATAATTCACGTCGTGTTCAATGTTACAAAACTTTTATCTATTTGTTTGTGCGTAAGAAATAACATACATATTTATTTGCTACACTGTAAATATATATATGACATACATTTACAATATATTTTTTATTTGCAAGGTTTGTTTCAAACAATTCTTTAGTTACAGTTCACGAAAAGCTTTATTCTAGCGTATTTCTTGAATATAATAATTTCTATATTTTTGTGGGGTCCAGTCTATTTCATAACTAAAGAGGAAAATATAGCTGAAATCCATAAGATTTTTTTTAAAAAAAAGCAAGTTTTCAAAAATTAAATTAATATCAGAAATTATCTTTTAGTAAGTTAATAAGAGATTGAGGAATCTAATTCCTATTATGTTTTTTAAGCCATTAGATTTTTAATGATTCATCGTAATAGGGGTAATAAGAAAACTTAATTGATTTTCATTATGACATAGGATAAATATATCGAAAGTAAATACTCATAAAAAGTTAATATATAATGCTTTGAATGTAATAAAAATTACATAAAATAAGGCACAAAGCCAAATAGTTTTTAATTCACAGATTTTTTTGAAACTACATGCAGCTCCAAAAATTTCTTTCTTTTTGTATGCATTTTTTCCCTCCATTTTATTTAGAAGTTTGGTGTATTTAAATAAAAATACGAGCGAATCTTATAAAATTTCATACGACATCACAGATAATGCGATTACAAAATATTTAAGCAATTAATTTTCTAATCAGCGAAAAAACTTCAAATGAAAGATCCTCGACAGTGATCACAAAACTAAATCATCATCTGTTTTATTGAATTCGTTATTAATGAAATTTCGAAAATATATTACTAGTTTAAATTTAATAAAAGTGCATATTCACACAATGACAAAATAAGAAATACACAATATTTCTTTTATTTAAGTCAATACATTAATAATTTACCACCTTATTTAAAAAGAAATATTAAACAATTTAAACAGTAAAATTGTGAGATCCTGCAAATAGAGCAGTTGTGAATAATTTTAGGAACTAGAAATCTTCTTAAATCTAAATGAAAGCAAATGGAAATTAAATCGGTTCAAATCTACAAAAGAAATACAGAGATCTTCTCGGAAGAGCCATATACACCGAAGACGAATTAAAAATTGAATAAATATTTATTTAAATCAATGATTTCACAGATTCTTCAATTGAAAGATGAAACTTGAGTAAGTCTCAGCTTGAGTGAGTGAATGTAAAGGTTATTGGCGCAAGAGCCAGATGTGGCTATTCTGCGCAAACAAAATTTAACTGCGGTCTAGACGAAGTCTCAGCTTGAAGTAAACATAACTATAAAGGAACTTTAACAATAAAATAGTATGGTTTAACAAATAACAGCTGAATAATTCGGGGAACTACAAAGTATCCTAAATCGATGTACTCAAAACCAAAACAGCACATATATATATTATAGAAACAAGAAAAGCTTTTAAAGAATAGAAAACGGAGTACAATGGCTTCTCACGCATTTTACCCTTCAACTAACCTAAGGGGATACTTTACTACAGTATTTGAATTGAGAACCTCGCCTTGTGAAGGAAGCGTAACTTATATATATAAATTCCAATTATTATATAAGTGTTGAGAGACTAGATTTAGATTTGGAGTTATTAGAGAGAGAAAAAACAGGATATATAGAAGTATTAGCGAGATTGATAAGCACACTATGTGTGTGCAAGCAAATGTGAGGGGATATTCTAAGAGTGATAATCTGACTCTGACTTTGTTACTAGAAGTCGGCTAGACTCGGATCCAGAATATTTAACCTTATTATGTGTCGTTATTAAGGTAAATAGAATTCTCAATTATAATATTTGAAAGGAATAAAGGAAGCGATTAAGTAAACGTTCCGTTTTTATTTTTGTTCATTCTAATGATAAAATAAACTAGTTAAAGATTTTCTTGAGAGAGAGAGAGACTCGGTGGTTCTTAACGTTAATAATGACGTGAGTGCGCTACAGAAGTAAGAACTATAATAATTATTTTATTTAAATCAATGGTTTCATAGTTTCACCGCTTGAAAGGTTAAACATGAATAACCCTCAGTTTGAAGTAAATGTAACAAGTAAGCAACCTAAACAGTAAAATGATACGATTATGCAAATTACAGTTGAATAATTTGCGAAGTAGAAATCATCATACTAAGACTAAATCGGCGTACTTAAAATTAAACCAGCTCATATCTGCAAAGGAAATGCATAACTCTTAAAAGAAGATCCATATTCACAAAAGACGTAGTAAGAACCAAAGTAATTATTTTATTTAAATCGATAATTTCATAGTTTCACCATTTAAGAGGTGAAACATTAGTAAGCCTCAACTCGAAGTAAACAGGACATTTAAATAAGTTAAATGGTAAAATGACAGCTGAAAAATTCGGAAAGCTAGAAATCATTTAAGTCTAAATTGACATATTCCAAACTTAATCAGCACTAATCTACAATTATTATTTGTTAACAGATATTTCTCTTAAGGATTAGAGTAATTTACAAAGTTAGTTTCTCCTTGAGGGCATGGAAGAACGTCGTTATGTACTAAACTAAAAAGATTTTCTCTTCAACTCTTAGTATATTCACCTGAACATCTTTGAGAATTGAACTTGAGCTGGTTGGAAAAAAATAGAGTAAACAGGAAAAAAAAATGAAACCATATTTGATGTAAACTAAAAATAACAGTGAACCTTATGATATTCCATTTTAATCATACTATCGATAACATTGTGAAAGTTGCATTTACCTCTTTCAGGCAATTAATTAAAACAAAGCAGTAAGAAATTAAGTTTTATTAAATATTTTACTTGAAATTTCAGGAAGTACGCTTGTTTCTGAAAAAATATTAATTACAAAACATAAAATAGTCTTTAATTTATACGTGGTGCACACAACTTTTTGTAAAACTAATTTTCCACGTAAGAGTACGATTCGTACAGCGTGATAAATTAGCACATTAAAAATGTATAATTTACGCCGTTGAAAAGTCCTAACCTTATTTTGACGAATGAAATTTAATTAATTTTTTTTTTTTTTACTTTTTTCAACATTCACGTAATTAATTTTTAAAAAGTGACGAAAGAAAAAAAAATCCTTTCGCTACGTGGTCACTAAGCGCTAACGAAGATTCCGAGGGAAAATTTTCATAAATTAATTCATAGCTTTTTTCTTCGTCTGTATTCAGTATAGTGAATTGTTCCTCCACAATAAATAAAACCCACATTCTTCAAGATGGCATATGATACTAGAACTCCTTTTATCTACTTTTTTATTCTAAATACACACCTTTTTTTAAATGTCAGTTAAATTGTTAGCGAAAATATTTACATTTCCTCACAAAATTACCTAAAAAGATAAAAATTCCACGTTTTCATCATAAAAGAAATGCTAATGAATAGCATTCCAAAACTTTTCTTTTTGGAATAAAAATTCCACCCCTTTTGCTTCATAATAGATATTTTCTATTCTCCCTGAGCATAAATGTTCTGGAAAACCAAGAGGGACATTTAAAAATGTTGCGAAAAAAATAACGATCAAATCTTGAAATTTTAAGTAATTTGTCAGCAAGCTTTTTGTGTACATGTATGCATGCGCAGGTAATTTATTTATTAAGTTCTTTTCTACGTGAGCCAAGACATCGTCTTCTTTTATTCTCACAGCTGCGTGTTGGACATTTTTATGGTCTTTAACAACCATTGTACCTTGTAAAACGCAGTTTCCTAGATGGTAAGCAGCGCCTTCTATTGTTGCACGATGAAAAGACTTCGCATTTTGATAGAATAACGATGTACTTTATCGCTTCCTTTTAACATCCATTTTGACGATGATAACAAGCCACTCGATACTCGGTACGTGATTGGACGAGCAAAAGTATATAAGTCGTCTCTATTCATAAAAGAATCTGGCTTTAAAGATTAGGGACCATTAATCTAGTGTCTGTCATGTTTCGTTCCAAATTATTTTTTTTAATAAGCTCCGCCTTTTCAAATTAAGTTTTGTTCGACAATGGCGATTATTTGAGACTTGATTTCGTTAATCATTGTCTTCCCATACTAATTTTCAATCATAGCTTTTAATTATTTTCGGAAAACTTTTCTTTTTTTGGTGGCATCACTCAATCTTTGTAATTTTTCGTTTAGGAGAAAAGGAAAGATACTTAAGTTTGGTGAATTATGTCAAAATAATGACGAAAAATGAATAGATGGTTTATGAATACTAAGCATAATGATCCAACTAATGGCACAACAATTAGCTTTGCTGTCTTGTAGCTTAATTTATTCAGATTTAATAGGTTTCGAGAATGAAGGGAGGTTTTAACTTTGTACCTAAAACTTGGATTTCTGTAAGAAAGCTTGTAAGTTATTAAATTATTGTTATTGAGTACTAATTTTTGCTAAAATATTTATGACAAAAGATATATTTCACGAAACTTAAAACCAAAATTTCAAAAATAAATCAAACCGGAAAAAATTCATTTTTTTTTAAATATTTTGTGAATTTAAATCTTTTGCATAAATGGTTTAATTTTTAGAATGAAGTGTTTTTTGATTTTTCTCACGTGTTAGTAATTTCGAAAGAACATCTTTATTAATTTATTTGATCATCCTGTTTTATTAAAATATTTACTAAACCAAATACCGAAATAATGTATAGCATTCATTCTAATGTACAATAAATGAAAAAGTAATAAACACGTAGTTTAGTTCATTGAAGTTGTGATGATTGTATTCGTAATACTAGTATAAACCCACTTTTTCCATTCCGAAGCACGGTACAGTACTATATTACGTTATCTCAATTTTTTGTTTTATTCTCATTCTTTCCTATCAGTTTTGCAATGATGTTTTTGCATTTACATCCTTTCTAATTTTAATTAATGGCTTTTATTTGTTCGAATTAATATTATTATGTATAATACATAGTATTTTAGAACATTTTTGGCTTAATTTCATTAGAATATTTTTTTAACTTAGATAATATTTTATATTTTATTTTTGGTTAATAAACCAACTTACCAGTTTTTCTTTGAATTCTGCAATATTTTAGTTCTAAATAAAAATATTTTAAAAGGAATTTAGTGATTAAAATTTGTATTTCGTATAATATTGTTTATATTCTCTCGCATTCTCACACACATACTATATATATATATATATATATATATAATGCTTAAAATATTTTTTAATTGAGATTTTTTGTAAAGAAATTAACTAAATAAAATAAGTACTGCTCTGATGTAATATTTAATGAGGCATTGCGACATGAGATTCGATAAACAAATATCAAAAGAAAAGAAACTATTTTAGATTCGATACTTATGCAATTAGATACTTACATTAGTTTTAATTCGTGTGAAATTATTTATTCAGTTCAATTACAATTACGTATTTGTCGTCATGGTTTTACAAATTTAACAAATTCATTTATCTCTAAGTATGTAAAAATGTTCATCTATTCTAACAGATTAAAGAAATGTAATTTCTACGATGAAAGGTATTTATTATATCTGTGTTATTATTTACAACATTACCATGCGCAATTTAATATATAATGTTATTAGGGTAAATAAAAAAAAAGCCTACATTTGATGTATGGAAAAGATGTGATATTTGGTTGTTTTTTGTCCCATGCTTTTATCTTAGAGATAATTTTAAATGAAATAGAGTCATTTGTTTTAATATGTAGTAGAGTTTTGTATAATAATTATTAAGCTAATAAAATTAGAAGCATTCCGTCTAAAAGCAACAACTTCAGAGATTTTATATTATTCCAACTCGTTGTTTCCTCTCGCAGTTCCCAGCCGCAATTCTCTCCTATTTCGAGCTCCCTCTATTTCATGATCTGAGGTTGAAACTATAACTAATTCCTTCGTCTCAGATAAAATCATCAGCAATTTGTTGGAAGAAATAACAACAATTCAGAAACTTTTAATTTTTTCGCTTTATTTTTTAATTTTTTTTACTCTCACTATTTATTGTAATTTGTTTTAAAAAAATTAATCAGAAGCATCGAATAGTTGAATTGTAAAGTTGAATCTAAATTGCACTTGATAGCAGATAAAGTCCCGGACGAATCAAGTTTCCAAGAAACTATCAACTTCGTATTTGTAACAACACACTCTTCATTTTCAGTAATAGGAGAATGTTTACAAAGACATCTTCATTTTAATGTAGTAGCATATTTCAGAACAATTGCAAAGAAAAAAATTGGAATATATTAGCATTTATTTTGTGACCTTTCAATGATTCCAAAGTTAATGAAAGAATCTTTTAATTTTATTGAAGTTTGATTCAGTATCATATAATATAATTCTTTTAGTTACAAAATGTATCTATTGCGTATTGCTTCTAGTGCGATATTAATAAAACCAAACTAAATTGTTATTGTTATAAAAAATATTAAAAAACCACTCGGATTTTCGACTTAATGTATTGAGTTACACTGCACATGAAATTTCGTATCTCCTGACAAAAAATATTTACAGGTACATTATTTGCGCTGTTTGATGTGTTTTGACATCAAAGATTCACATATCAAATTAACGGAGGTATTATTTATATAAATTGTTTAAGAATTAATTATTAGGAAATAGTTATATAAACCAGCACCAGTTTCGTTCTCCCTTCTTTATATTGTGTTCATATTAGATTACTTAATTTTCTTTTAGCTTTACATACTTAATGTTACTGATTTTAAAAACATTTCCTTTGAGTTCTATTTCAGAATATTCTTAAAAATTCAACAATCCAGAAACCATAAAGTGAGTGACAGCTAGGGTATACAGCCAAATCTTGCCAAGCTGTGCCAAAGATTTATTTGAAAAACGAAAAGTTTTTAAAACAACATTAAGAATGCTAAATAAAATACAAAGGGAAATGTCCGGGATAAAGTCTTGAATATTACACAAAATATCAATTTTAAATAAAAAAAAAAGCACATTAATTGCAGTGGGGGATTTCCCGAAATAAGTCAAACATGTATAAAAAATGCGAATTAAAACCACTGTGATATTGATGATGAAATATCGAACAATAAAAGTAATACACGATGCACCAGAAATTATAAAGGAAAAAGTATCATCAATATTTAAGAAAGGAAGAAATCTAAATTTCATAACAGAATATATATATATATATATACATGTACATATCACATATATAAAATCTAAAATACTTACAGTTTGGTATATTTCATCTGCCGATATTATTTGGGACAGATGTAGAGTATTTCCTCAAAGATATAAAGTGGCCGTCTTGAGACAAATTAGAACAACTTTCATCTTTCAAATGAAACACCTAATAAATCCCGACATGAAATACAACCGCAATTTTGATTCCAATCTTTTCAAGAGTACTCACCAAGCTGTACAATTAGGCCGCGGGTTGGAAACCCGGAAATTAATCTTCAGACAACGTCGAGACAAGAGAATTAGAGGGCACTGCAAACGAAAACAGTCACTTCGAGTTCTCCTTTCCGAAAACCTTGCGAGAAAAGGGATTTCAGTTGTCCACAGAGGCCTATGTCACGCAAAACATAATGATTGTTGGGATATTATGTAAATTTAAGAGTATGCTCGCGTTGCTATTTTGTGGAGAGGACTTGAAAAGAGCTTCGTGCCGAAGAGAGAAGATTGGATTGCAGAGTGTTACCAAGGATTTCATTTGGGTCTTGTTTATTTGCGACTATCCATAATGACATGCCGGCAATTCATGCTTGTTAGAACTGTTATTTGAGTTAAGGAGGAAATGTAATGATTTTAATGATCATTTTTCAGAAATAGTTTTCATTTCAAAAACTTCTTTTCGTCAACAATGGGGGATTTTAGGAGTAGTGTTGAAAATATATTGCTGTCCTCGATAATTAAGGTCAATTATTTATTCCGGTTAAGTGTAATCATACTCTTTGAAGAGATACAGTATGAAGGCATGTACCAAAGACCGTGCAGACCGAGGGTGTAAAACTCATTTCCAGACATGGGCTATAATTTCTAACAAATAAAGATTTTGACGACAGCACTACTCGTATATGTAGTTACATGATTAGTTTATCTTTCTTTAATTTAACATCTTAGAAGTACTGTTACTTAGTTTTTATTTTCTTAATTTACCTTCTTAGAAGGAGTATTCATGCTTAGGATTTGTATAGTAATGCTTATGCTGTCTACGACGACGTTTTATGTTAAACTCCTACAACATAAGGTGCGTTCCCAATAAAAGAAGCTATTTTAAACCAAAACAATTAAAGACATATGTTTTGAATGTTTTGTTTTCATAAATTTGTATTCATTGCATCATGTTTGCTCAAAATACATTACATTTATTAAAGAAATATGATATTTGCATCTTCATCATCGATGATGTCGCGTATAGCTCTCAAAAACCCGTATCAGTACGTCAACAGAACGAGGATCACACCGAATTGGCGGTCGTGAAGATAATAATACACTAGTACTTCTAGTTAGGGACATCTCTATTTTAGAGACAATTCTGTTGGTCCCGATTCCTTTGAGTAATATATGTATTTACCTCTTATTCAGGGACACTTCTATTTAAGGGGGAAATGTCTGGTCCAGTAGGTGTCCCTTATTGGGAGGTACTATTGTATTTTGTTATCTTTTTTGCATGTATTGTAAAGCCAGAATTCGAGTGGAAACTCTCTGGGAATGCAGACGTATTCGGTCATGTCGCAAAGACAACATTATAATGTAAAGTAATGATCTCTATATAACTCTGTAAGTAAATCCTACCTCAATATGTAATATTTTCATACCAATTCAAATGAGTAATCGCGCAATTTATTTAAATGTATTTTGTGACATGGATATTCACCCACAAGCAATACTGGTAGTGATGCCGCTTTTTGGGGATTATATACACACAAAGGAATAAAACGTCGTGAAAATGTATTCGACTGATGGATAAATCATAGTATGTAATGTAAAGTAAAGCATGTGTAGAAGCAGTTGGTATAAGATTACGTTGCACTTGGTTATATTGCAAACATTCTTTTCAAAATAAATATTGCTACTTAAGTAATACCGGGATTCCCCTGTTTTAAATAAGAATATTGATGATTGATGGTGTGAAATATGCGTTATATATACACCTAAGTAACATAAAATAAAGCAAAAACACATTAAAACATCATAAATAACTTATATTTTAAAGCATGTTTCAAATCTGAAAGCATTTTTGAAAGATTAATATATAACACAGTTTACATTTTTCCTCTTAATGTAAAGTGGAAATTCAAAAAAAAATCTAAATTCTTTCCTCCAAAATATTCAAATTAATTTTGTATCCCTTTATTTTAATGTTCCTGCTTGAAGATGAAGCAAAGTATGAGCAAAAAAAAAAAAAAAAAAATCGATACAAAATTATACGGCGCTTTAAACTCGCATGATAAACAATTTTTCAAAATACCTTACGAGTATCCAAACCGGAATAAATAATGCATAAATAATATAACATATGGTTATTTTATTTTTCAATAAAAAATCTCACAGCTCAAGGGGGAAAAAAAGGTACCCTCCTCTTCAAAAGGAGTAACAAAATCGTTCTTTTCACGCTTCCCCTTTGTTCTATTTTAATGCAAATTCAATTCCTTTTTTGTGACAACAAAATAAAACTAAACTATCCAAAGATAAATGACGGCGGGAAATAAAGTACGGGGACTCAATCTTGGAAGGAAACAAATGAAGCACTTCCAGTATAGAAAATAAAACCTTATTCCGATCTTCCCAAGCATACAAATAGGCATTAGATTGGATTAAGGCTCGAAAAAAAGAATTCTGATCTGTTTAGGTAGTTGATAGCATTATCGGCTCATGATTGCATCCAGCCAAAGGAGACAATTGCTGGAAATCGAATTCAATTAAAGAAAATTTTAGAAAGAATAGCGCAGCTTAAGAAGGTGACAATTCGTGTGACCTCCATGTTGAAGTTATGCGGTGAACTCCATGTTGTCTTAGCTAGATGGATTGGTTTTTTTTTAAACATATTGAAGAAACTTGTAGCCATATGATGCATTTCATTTTTGAAGCGGTACTAAAGACAAACGTTGCAATAAACAAGTTAGATAAATTAAATTAAAAACAGATTACTGTTTTTAATTCATTAGATTGTTAACACTGTCACAAATTACATGTTTTTTTATTTCTTAAGATTCTTTACTTCGAATTTTTCTTGAAAGATCTTTTGAGAGGTGTGGTACGTTTAAAACACGTGACGAAAACTTAAAAATTCAGTTATACGATGGTAAAAGCTGTGTAAATCCAACAATCATTTTGAATAATTAATGTTATATAAATATAAATCCAAGAATATAGCTTTTATTTAAAGATTGATTAAAGGATATAAAAAATATAAATTTTTAGATTAAAAATTTGAGACTAAAAAAAATTACCTGAGCTATATGTGTGTATGTAAAATTTCAACCGAATTGGACGTAGTTAAAAGTTAAATGTTCCTCAGGCACCAATTAAGTACCTAACTGCTTAAGCATGCCAAAGTATTGTATTGTCTTTGGATTTATACGTATTTGTAAAATTTCAGTTCAATCTGATTGGAAATGGGTTACAATCAGAGTACAAATTTTGGACTGGAAAAACGAACATATGAAAATAGCTAGTTAAATAAAAGCTTGTAAGAACATGTGATTTACTGCTCATATTTTTTAATAAATATTTAGGATCGAATATGAGAATTTAATTTAATAGTTGCAACGTATTCTTTTTTTTTTTTTTTTTTTTTTTTTTTTTAAATTAAATTATTATAGCATTTAGTCTGATTGGTGGAAATCTAATTCAATTTAAGGAAATTTTAGTAAGAATAGATCAGTTTAAGAAAATGACAATTCGTGGGACCTACACGTGGAACGCAAATATTATCTAGATCAGGCCTGGCCATGCCCGCATGTCGCCCACCAGGTGTCAACCTGCGGCCCGCGGAGTTGGATCATATAAATAAAATTTAAACTTTTATTGTACTTAAAGTACCAAAGAATATTCTACCATAAGTCATTTGTATCATAGCCTACACCATGGGAATAATTCACTATCTGACTTAACTTTTATCTCAATTTTTCTTTAACCCTTTCGCTACTGGAGGGAGAAAAAAGAAGTGCTTCTCTGGGCCCGCGGCTTCTTACGGCGGAGTGTCACGCTGTCCCCAAAAGATTTTTAGATATTAAGCCTAATTCGCGAAAAAAAAATTCTCTAAAATCGGCTATTCATTAGAATATTTTGGTTTTTACTTATATTATTTAAAATGTATTAAACTTAATTTATACGAAAGAAAAAAAGATTTAATCAAAAATTGTACGTTTTATACATAAAATTACATAAAAAAAATCATATAATTTAAGAAAATACAAAATGTACCTACATTTGTTACATAAATTTCATGGTGTAATGATGTACCATTACATGGAATATTAAGATATAAAAAATGAATCTTATTTTGCTGTTTGGTATATTTATAAGAAAAAATTCTTCAACGCATAGTCCAACGTCACATGTCTTACACACATATTTTGTCAACTTTTGACGCTTCACGCAAGATTTTGAGCAAAGGGCACACCTTCTTCGTCCCTTTTTTCATTTAATGGCTATGTACAGATTTGGATTATTTTCGCTAACATTACTGTCAGATTCATTCATTAATTCACAAATCTCAGAATCAGATATATACTTTCTTTTCGTCATGACTGTCGCTACAAATGAAAACCGACCGAATCAAACGCACAGCAGGGAGCATTTGCTACTAAAAGCCCTAACCCCCATAAACATCCATAAATTCTCATTCCAACTTCTAAGAAGAAAGCAAGAAAGAAAAAAGCAAACCGAATAAACTGCACTCTTTAAATCATGTCATTACATTTAAAGAGCCGCGCCGCAGCACCTTCTTTTAACAATTACTCCCCCCTCCTGATAGCCAGAAGTGAAATCTAACCCCTTATCACCAAGGTCAACACTACAAATAACCTATCTATATAGATTTCGCGGAAATGTAACGCCATATAGTAACGTTAAAAAAACCAAATGAAACGTTCTCATCAAACGTATCTCTACGTTGATTGATTGATACGTTGGTCCGTAGAAGACATTCACGGAGCGTATCTAATGTGTTACACTGGACACAGGAGAGGAAACGCGAGCGTATCAAATATGATACGCTGGAAGTGAACGGGTTAATTTTGTTCAGAAACAATTATAAAGCTCTTTTTAAAAAAAGCGTGGGCCATCTGGTGCGATTGGGTGATACACAATGTATAACTAACCAACAAACTTACTGAAGGGAGAGGGTGTACATTCTTAGACATAGGGAGGGGCTGCAACACGCGGAACATGCGAAATAACAACAGCCAATCTGTCCTCAGCAAGCCTAATATATTTGACGCAGACAGACTGACTGCTCGGTGTCTTTTGATTGCTAATAATTTAACGCTGGCGTTATGTTGTAACTGCAAGACAGTTTTTAAAATTGTATATCGTGCAAATAAATTTCATTCACTAAAATGTAATTTCCAGTAATTAATAAAAGAATGTGCTTGTTTTCTCTAATGAGGATCTTAGTTGCTTCCAACGACTCGAAATAAGAAAGTTGTAGTAGTTTTTGTTATGTGAAAATATGAATCGGCGCCGAATTCATCACTCGCGCGCACGCACACACACATATATATTATGCGTTTCTAGAGCGGACCGTTTGGGTTGGACAGGCCTGATCTAGATTATTTCTTTTTTTAAATATACGGAGGAGATTTGTGGTTATATGACTTATTTTTATTTTTCAAAGCGGAATTCAAGACACACAAATGTTGCTATAAGAATATTAGATAAATAGTGTGCAAAACAGATTGTTAAGTTTAATTTATCTTACTGATATTCATTATGTTGTTTAACTGATATAAATAAGTAACGTTTTAAAAATTTCCTCCGCTCATTAAAGTTAAATTTTTCTTTCTGGAGGAATAATGTCAAATGTGTGTAAAGCCCAGGGAGAAAAACTTTAAAAAAAATTCAACGATGATAAAAACTGTGAACATTCTCTCAAGACATTCATTTTAAATCATTAACATTAAAAAAGCATACGGCTTACCTTAAAAGCTTTTAGTAAATATTTAGGGTGGAAATTGCGTATTTAATTTGAAAATTGCGCTAGTTTTCACAAATTATATAATTATTTTTAATTTGTTTATACAAAAAAGACTCGGGTACATTTCATATTATATTTGAAGTTGAGACTTTTTGCTTTACACTTAATGACACTTTTTTAATTATAGTTGAAAAAGCGTGATTTTTTTTGAATAATTTTAAATAATTTCTCATTTAGCCAATAATTTTTCCCAGTGCTAGATTGAAAAATTGTACTCTTTTCGCGATATGTTAAGACAAGATTTGATTTAATAATTTATGGTACTTTTTTTCTTTTAATTACATATATTTCACTTATTTAGTGACGTAAACTGTATTACAAACAATGATCAAATCAATGTTTTCTCTTTGAGTTTAATTTGCTTCATTATACTGACGTAAAACTAGAATTATGAGGGCATATAGTAAATTTTCGTAGTTACAGAAAAATAACAGAAATATCTGGATATAATTTGTTATGGATATTAATTGTCCTTTATGTACATAATGCTGCAAATTAAAGCTATTAATGTGGATTCGTTTGGTTTCAGGAAGCCGTAGATTAAAGTATCCCGCAGTATGGAGAAGATCGAGTTCTACAACTACGGCCTCTCAAAGGTCAAGAAACACCGAGAGAAAAATATCTCTCAGGATGGTGACTATATAGAACTATTTTAAGAATGCTAAATAAAAATTCAGTTTCAATTCGGACTATTTTAGTAATAATTAAAACTTTACGATACTAAGGGATAATAATTAAGACTTTGGGATACTGCAGCTTTCTCTTCAATCTACGGCTTCTTCAATCTAATATTAATAGCTGTAATTTACACAACATTGTGAACATAAAGACCAATTAAAATTCAAAATAAATGTTTTCCTGATATCTCACTTCTTTCTTAGTAATAATTAATACTATACGATACTCTCTAACATTATAGACAAATGAACAACGTATCATCGAGAGTTATAAATTTAAACATTACTCTTCTATGCTAAGTCACCACAGAACGTAAATTTGTAAAATCATGCTTGAATTGGCATCTTAAAATTTAGACTTCTATATAATACATATCAAATCTTTGAACAAATTTGCATCTCAACCATTATAATAGTGTAAAAAAAATATTTGATAAAAATGTTTACAGCTTATATTTTTAATTTTCGAATGTATTTGACAACTACTTTTGAAACTTAACATTCATCAGTGACCGATTCCTGTCCGAAGATAAATTCTGTGAATTTGGTATTCTTGAATTTCACAAGTATTTTTCTCAGTAAGATTTGATATTATTTTAAAATTTTACTTTTAACTATTTCCAAGTTTGGAAGCATTTATCAAAAACAGTTATTTATTAAATTTGTGAATTTTTTTTATAAAGATCCAGAATTACTAACGTTCACCTTGTATCAGTTTGAACGTAATCATTACGAACACACTCGCATGTCTCAGTGCAAGCTTTCAAACACACAAAATTTTTTCTCAAGAAGGAAATAATCCAGCAAAGAGATGTTAAGCATATCAGGGGGGAAATCTCATTTTCAATCTTGATTTTCTTTTATACCTTTTATGAAATAAACTTACTTTTCTATGAAAGTAATTTTCTGTGATCCACATAAATTTAGACCTTGCTTGTTCGTTCCGTGATAGATTTCCGTTTGACATACTTTTTTACTGTGTCATTTATGTGAAGCCTCTTCACTTTGATGTGCTGTTCCTCTGTTCCACGTTTTTTAGGTATGGGGAGCGGGGTGCAGATATCGATAATCCAAATCACAATTTTAACTTTTCCAATTAGAATCCTTCCTCCTCTCAATTCTGATTTGTTTTTTATTTGATTTGTGTATTATAGACGGTGAGTGACCCATATCCATATCTGCTTAACAGCGCAAGAGTCAAATATGGGTATGTTGCACCACGCAAGAAGTAACCGTGATCTATACGTTTGAAAAATGGGGAAAAGAAAAACTAGTCGAGAAGAAGTAGGGTCGAAAATAGAGAAGAATTGCTAAGGTAACCCGGGTGCGCTTCACCCAAATTTACATAAGACAGCAAACCCAATAGGAAAGGAAAAGACCACTAGGATGCCTCTGGGTAATGATTCCTGTGCATACTTAATAAAATTAAACCACTGAGGGCCTTAGCGATAAAATATCCCTCAGAATTCATCGTTATGAGCCCAACTAGAAATAAGAAACGAGTAGAGAGTAAGTGTCATATTTAGTAAAGCTGTTCCAAACAATTGCTAATTTAGAAAGAAAAAAATGCGTGTTTGTGATCTATACATAACTCTGCAAATGTAAGAAAAGTAAGAGAGAGAGAGAGAAATTATCGAATTTAAATGTTTTTAGAAATTGTCCAATATTTTTCACGTTAAAACCTTTCCTTCAAAAAACAGGTATGTGTTTTTTTTATTTTCAAAAGATTTTAATATAACTAACTAGAAATCGGTGCAAAGGATGTAACATTATGTTACATTTGTGATATCTTTCCTTCTTTATTTAATTATACCGACATCTTTTCTTCTTATTAAACATAATTAGTAATAACTAGACTCGAATTGAAGAACGTAAGAGCAAGACAAAATATTTTATTAATCAGTAAAGAATATAGTTAAAGTCACTCTATCTCTCTTGAATCCTTCTTAACTTGTCATTTCTAGATTATGATCAACCAATAAAGTCTTAGCTTACCAATCCACTCGTTCTGATTCAAACACTTTTCGCCCACAAAGCTTCGTATCTTGGTATTTAGACTAAGAATCACTTCAATCAAAAATATTAATTACGAAGTAACATTTCAGTTCAATAATAACTAACATCTTGGCGTTATCCCTTAACTCTCTTAATTTTCTTTTCAATTCTATTTAATTTATATATCACTATATCTAATTCAATTTGCTTCACTTCTTATGTTCATCCAATTTACCTAATCACATTTCATTTTGGTTGGGAAGAAATTGTAATTTTATGCTATTCAAATTACTATAGTGTCCCCGAGGTTAGTGAAAAAAAATTGTGAATAGACCAAAATCACGCAATTATTTCATGAATGTTATTGAAAATAAACATATTAAAAATATTAATAACTTATATTTTCTCGTTAAACACGGTGACAGCCAATTACATAAAACACCACTTCAAAATATTCAAGATGAACTATTCAAAATGCATTTAGTAATGAATTAAAAAGAATTATCAATTTTTTTATACCAAATGGCTTAAAAATGCATAGTTTTTACTACACTTAATTAATTAAAATTTATGATAGGAAAAAAGTTATTCATATATTTTTTGATCAAATTAAAATAGCAAGTAAAGCTTCACTAAAATGATACAAACTATTGAATAAAAGACTTAAAATGTTTCACGTTTATGCTTAATTAAATTTCATTTTAAAGAAATCGTTAATTACAAATCTCATCTTGAATAATTCTCCAACGATTTAAATCTAAAACTATGCCTAGTTTTTTTATTTATTTTATTTCTTATTAGTTGAAATGGACTTTGTTTATGCTTAGTTTTTTCCCCTTAATAAATTAACCTACGTACGTTATTGACAAAAACATTAGCTGTAAAAAATGCTTTTTTAATATAAATATGTGTTTAAACTGTTTGCTATTTTTTCTCATATTTTTTTAACTAATTGAAAAAAATACGGGATTTTTGTTGTGTTAAAGCTTTCTTTTTTTTGTTATGTATTAAAAAGCGGCATCTTTGTGGGAATTTAATAAACTTTTAAATTCATTTTCAACACATTAATGCTATGCACATAAAGAATCGTTGATTCAAAGAATCTTTTTTTCACATATAAGAGTTGCATTTTTAAAAAGTTTTTATATGATGAACATTTTTAAAACCTCATTTAATGATTTTTTTTTTCGAAATTTTTAGTTACATATTTTAATAACTTTTTATTTAGCTGAAACAATTTTTTGCTTTATTTATGTTCTTCACCTGTTTCGTTATTTTTTAGATTAGGATTTTTTTTAGAACTGATTAAAATAATAATTCATGTGCAAGCATAGATATTCAGCTACCATTGGAGTTTAAATTAATTTATTTAATAATCAGAGCAAGTTAAAAGGTAATGGAAAATAGCCGTTTTAGTTCATATTGCTTGTATTTTATACTCCTATAAAGAATTGTATACACTTAGTGTTCTTATTTATTATTCTCTGTACTCTTGTCGCATGACTATTTATTATTCACTCTTATTAAATTTATAATACAAATAAATATCTATTTTAATAAATAGATACAATTATTTTCCATTAATCAAAAATTCTATCAATGTTTTCTTATTGAATCATTTATAATCGCAAAATAAAATTTTAAAAGCAGCAATACTGTGTTTGATAATTGATGTACTTCCTTACAGCACTGAAACTTCTTCAATAATTAATGATAATGAAACTTAAATCCGCAAAAGACAGAATAAAGCATATTGTTTTTTTTTTTAACGTAATTGAATTATTCTATCAAGAGATGGATATCAATTATTAACAAAATAACACAGCAATTAACGATGAATAAGGCTTAAAACAATACTTGCGGTCAAAAATACTAAATTAATTACAGTAAACTGCATAGTTAAATAAGATTAAGTGCATCTGAGACTCATTTTAGGTCTGATTTCATATTTAAACTTTTATTTTATAGTAAAATTTAGTATTTCATTTTTATGTTGTTCTGATGAATGACGCGAGGAATGGAAGGTAATAGTTTTTTTTAATGGCAAAAATTTTAATATTAAGAATATGTAATTATTAAAGTTATGATTCCAAGTGAAACATTATGTTGTTTTAGACATCGAAATAAGAATCAGAAATAATTTTTTCATTACGTATACTAACAAAGTTTGATAGATTGTATATATCCGAAAAGCATATGTACATAATCGAATATAATTGCGTCGGCTGGCTTGAACAATGACATAAATTGAAACGCCTTAATATCTTGTCCGACAAGGGTTCTCTTCTGATCTAGTTGATATGAACGCTGAAAAAGAAACAACCCGACAACTTTTCTTCGGACCCAGTGGTCAAAGGTTCCAAACGCCGTCGACACTCCAAGGTCAACAACCCTCCCCGCCACGGGGTAGAACCCCCTCCCCAAAGGCGGGGCGAAAAACATCATATGCCGAAGTGATGACCCGCGATTTGAACACTAAATGCCAGCACAGTCTAGAATTATTATTTGCATATGCCCCAGAAAAAAACACTTGCTTCTGTATGCCTAAGACAACCCCATATAAATCACCATTAGTTATATACCGGCTATGGTACACGTATCAAATAGACCTGCCACTCATCTAGAGACAGCCAATGACGTCAAATGGAAACTGTCCCAAAACAGAAACTCATTACAACAGGGAAACGATGTATATCAACTACAGTGATAGTTGTAAGAATTTTTTTTCTCTCTAAAATATGGTTCAGAATGTTCCTCTTCCCTATGATAATGAGAGGGGTGGGTACGCGGCGACTGGCTTCTACAACGACAGAAATTAAAATGCCTTTATTACTAGTCCAATGGGGAGTCCCTATTGTTTATAAGAGCGCTGCATGAGGCGATCAGGGCAATTTTTTTTCGAACCCAATAGCAAGGGTTCGAAACGTCCCCGCCACTCAAGGGGTCACTCAACTGTGCTTCCCTACCTCGGGGCAGAAGAATATTCTCCGATTTGGAGGGGAAACCCCACTCCGCGGACAATATATACATTCCACAGATATTCATGACAATTGCAAACAGTTTATGAGATTTCTATTGGGTTTTTTTTTTGTATATAATTACTAAATATCTACGGAGAGCATGTAGATGTATGGGACATACTGAAGAAATAATGAGTAATTTCATAACAGGATACCTTTATTAGAACAGATTTAGAACAAATTAATAAAAGAAAAAAATGTAATCGACTATTAAAAAAATTAACTATTTGTGTTTCAATAAAACAATTATATATTTAAAGAATAGAACAGTTTTTAAATATATAAACGTATCATAATGAAAAATATACATATTTTTAAGATATATGAAATTAAACGGATACTGAGAAAGAGAAAGAGAGAGGGTATAATATAAATTCGATACAAAACATTCACTAACGCTAGAGAAAATCATTTATCTAAGAAACAAATATGGCTCCCTTCTCTGGTATGAAAATTCACTTATATCACACCATAAATACAAAACTACAAGCAGAACCATGAAAATTTATGTACCACAATATTTAACAAAATAAAAAAGTAAAAATTCCACTCAATTTTCTCATCATGATGACTTTAAAAAGTAAGTCATTTTAAACAAGAAGCCTTATTTATTTTTTCTCCAATAAATATTTTTTTTCAATATGCTCGAGTAAATTAAATTATACGACGAGGAAAAAAAAGTAACAGCCTTAGAAGCTGATGAGACTTTCAATATTATCTAAGAATACTTATAAAACCCACGGCGAATAAAAACAAGAAAACCGCGTTATGGTACATTTTTTTCCTCTTCGATTTTTTACCGTGTCTTAATGTTGAGACATATTTCTTTTTAAACCAAGTATGGACTCTCAGTTTTAAGACATGTCAGAAGCTAATCTTTTACGATCTATTTGCCAAGTATGTACCAGTCTTGATGGGGAAAAATTTTAAAATGTTTTTTATACGCATCTTCTTTTTACATATTTCAAGTAATGTAGTTACTGAGTGTCAAGGTAAAGTACTGCAATTCTCCATTTAAGATGTTAAACAAATAATGGTTGGGTTTAAGGCCGATTTTCTGGTGATGGTGGTGACGATTATGTGTCGTGTTATTTTACGTTTATGTGTTCCTTTACTTTTGTTTGAGTTTATGAGTGTCGTAAAGGAAGACGATTCAGATTATGTTATTTGCATAAAACTCGCCTTAGACGATATTTTTTATGCTCCTTACGGAGGAGAAATACATGGGGGTTCGTTTCCTCGATATGTTTCTGGAATTTTAAATGTATTCATCTTTATTTTGAAGTTATTTTACGGATGCTATTTTATTCTAAAACAACAGAACTCGTTAATGCATTTCATTTTATTAAATGTTTTAGCATCGGTAAGGAACAGTATTGATATACCAATATTCATTCGTGGAATAAAGCTGCAGTGGGTCTCTTCAACAAGAAATCAAAAGCCTTAATAAATAGACCAATAGGGAGGGATCCTTTTTGATCTTGCTGCTAAGTGCACGGTAAAAAAAGCAATCGGAGAAGTTTTCTTCAGGCTTAAGGATTGAAGGTTCCAAATGCCGTCGGTAGTCAAGTTCATCCGACTTCCACCGCCGAGAAGTAGTAAAACACCCTGATGCGGAGAGAAAACATTGCTCTTTCTGAATCGTTTACCCAGTACTTCAACACTAAATGACAGCATAGCCTAGAAAGCAAAAACTTATCCCTGTGTCTCTAACTGCCCAGAAATAACAACTAGCTATATACCAGCTATGGCATGTGCGTCAAATAAATCCCTCTATCCATACTAAAAACAGCCGATAACGACCAATTTAAACAGTACAAAAACGAAAACTCAATACAACCGATAGGTTGCATATAAATTGTTTTAATGACTGGAAAACAACCTTTAAAAAACATCATTCAGGATGCTCTTCTTTGCATAATCGCAATGACACTGAAAGGAGAGTATGCGGCGTCTCTCTTCAACAACTCAGACTGAAGTTAAAATATCAAAATAACGTGACCGAGAAGAAATCCATTTTGGCATGGTTGCCAAGAGCACTGCTGAAAGCTACCGGGCAAGTTTTCTTCGGAACCGATAATTGAAGGTTCGAAGCGTTGCTGACATTTAAGGTCAACCGATCTCCTCCACCACGGTGTAGAAAATGGTGGAAAAACTCTACATTCCGTTGATGAGGTGGGAAAATGTTACTGCCGTCAGAAATCTTAAGCTTTGGCTTGTTTCAGAAAAATTACATATGAGATATTAAAAAAGCAACTTTGTTGACAACAGAAGGCGTTGCTAAGGAGAGTTTGCGTTACCATTGTCCGCTGCATTCTGTTACATGATGCCAAAACAAATTAGACAATAGTTTGCCTCTAATGAATCTGCTCCAAAGAAAGCGAAGTGGTCCAAAAATTATGATGACGATTTTTTGGGATACATGAACTACTTGCAAAAAAGAAAAATTACCACAGGCCAACACTACAGTGAGTTATCCCATTTCCCCCTCCCCCCATTTCTAAAATGGGCACTTTTTGAACCACTCGCGTATTCAAATTTATTTTAAATTATTTTGATTTATTTTATTTTAAATTATTTCACTGATGCAATTTTACTCTAAAGCCCCCGAACTTGCTAATGTATTTAATTTGAATAAATATTTTAGAATCAATAAGGAAAAATATTGCTACACACCAAGATTAATTTGAGGTATAAATCAAACTTTCCATTGTTCTAAAATTACCCACAATATATATTATTATTCCAAAATATCTTGCTCAGCATTTATTTATTTTAAACCATCTTCCCATTTCAACACATTAAGTAAACATCTGATATTAAGCAGCAATTGGAAACAAACATTTTAGAAATTGAAATGATTTCTGAAATATGTATTTAGCGTTTATTGTATAAAACTAAGTTCATTAAATGTCTAAATTAAATTGGTTATATGCATAAGTTCAGCTGTTACTTATTAATTCAACTTGAAATGAGATATTCGTCAAATATGATATCATAAAGTATAAATGCAAGGATATGAAATTTTTGATATTATAATAATAATAGTATTTCTATGTGTTCAGACTTGTTGAAAATCGCTTTACTTCGTAATAATATTAATAAATCTCTTTTTTTTTATTCTTTGTAAAATATTCTATCAAAAGTTATGAAAATAAGTGATAAAACTTCTAAGGAAATTTATTCAAAATATTTGCTATTGAAGCCTGCATAAAAATGTAATAGAAAATAATTTTGTATTTTATGATTAACATTTACATAACTGAAAATTTTTGAGATACTTTTAAATTCATTTGCTGGGAAGGAACATACTTAAAATTTTAAACAAAGCAATTGATGTAACAAATTATTTTTTAAAAATGTAGTCTGCGTCATGTAATATTTTTAAATGTAACTTGTTTTAAAACTTTTCACTGCACTAGTGCAAAAGTACTGTTCACTGTACTAGTGGTTTGTGCAAAATTGCCATAATGAAGACGTTGCAAGTTCTTCAGCGTTGTATTTTCTTCCTCGAGTTTCACTTTGTTTCTCACATCGTCATCTTGTCATCGCCAACTTTAGACAACAAATTTAACGAAAAGAAACCATTATACGATTAAAGTCAAATTATTAAGTAAATAAAGAATTATTAAAGAAATAAGCAAACGATAAAATATAAAAGTAGGCAATAATATTTTGCTCCGGTATTAGAATTAAAACAAACCATTAATAAAAGGGAATTTAAAAAAAAACTATTCTATACAAAGTTTTGCAAAGAACAGATTAAAAAATGCTAATTTTTTTTAAAAATAATTATTAAATTATTCAATTAAATATTAGAATTAAAGCAAACGATGAAATATTGAAGTGGACAGTAATATTTTTTTCAGATATTAAACTTGTAACAAATGATACATTATTAAACTGAATATGTTTTAAACTACAGATTACTGAAATTAAAGCAAACGAAAAAATTAATTAATAAATGAAGTATATTATAAGATAAATGTAATTATTGCTGTAGTAAAATGAAAATAAACAAATCACGTGCATTTCACACTTTATATTGAAAAATTTTCAGCCACGACATTTCTTCATTAACTAAAACAATAGCCCCCATGGTGGCTAATTATTAAAATAAACATATCTTAAGTTAATTGTTACTGTAAGGGGAGAATATAAATTAAATCTTGACATATTGATCCATTCCCAACAAAGAGAAATTTAATTACAAGTGTAGCATGACTCTATTAAAGAACATTTTCTATATATTGGTTATAACAGAAATAATTTATATTTCTCAAAAATGTTTCCATATTTGAGTGAAATTTAACACATCACACCTTGAAAATTGTCTTTGTTTTAGTAAATATGTATCGATTAGCATTCTAAAGAAAGAAAAGTTCACCAATTTTATTCCAATCAGCAGAAAATTTAGATTTTTCTCCTTTTCTATGCATCCACTCGAAATTATAAGTCGATTTGTGACCTTAATGCTTATTTCTTTCGTCTCCTTCTTTATAACTTTCGTAAGTGTCTTTACTTTTAAGTGATTAAGAGAACTTTTCAGCATTTTCGATATTGTAATCGAACACTCATTAGCATGGGTCGTTCGCCGAAAAATTAGACAAATTTTTAAACTGGTATGAATTAAAATGCAGCTAACTTTTCTCGTGTTACGACGAACGACCAGTGACTTCCGGTGATTATCGCTTAGTAATAAGAAAATATTATAGATTCGGCTTGAAATTATAAGCCAATTTGTGATCTTTCTCCGTGATCTAATGCAAGTATCAGCGATTCGTAATTCGCTCTTAATTCAGTCTAGTTGTCTATTTTTGGAACTCGTTGGCCGAAATGAAAACCAGGTGATGATGTTTTGAATCGATCATTGTATTTTGATGTATTAAATACATTTTAATTGATGCTTAAAATACACGACAAGAGTGTGAAAATGTATGAAATACTGTGAGTGTAGCGGCAGTGAAGTGTAGTCTTTTAAAAACATCATTATTTGATTTTCTCTTTGCATTAATGAATAGTTGTAATGATCGTATTTTTTTTAGATTCCTACAACACGAAAATATCGGAAATTAGATATTTTCAATTAAAATATTTTTCCTCGAGGAAGATAAATTGTAATCTCGAATTAGTAATATTTAGAGAGCTCTTAAAGAGCCACTTTAAAAGAGAGCTCTTGCAACTGTACCACCGAATTAATAGAAAATCACTAATGAAGGATTTAAACAGAAAAAATTTTGTATTATTGTATGAAATTTAACACAACGCAAGTTATTGTGATTGTTATTAAAGTCGCCCTGAGAAGTTACACGAGGGCTATCGGCGATGGATCTCATAATTTTGAGTCTCGGTCCAGTGATGAAGGCGACACTAGAGCTGGAAACTCTATCTCGAAACTTCCACACCAAACCAAAGGGAGACTTGGAACTCCAACCAGATCTGTGAATCAGACTCGACACATGGTGGGTCTTTGAAGGTATCGCGGCTCGAAACCGCTAATCAACGAAAATATCTGCCCCGAATCCACGATCGTAACACGACATATGGGCACTAGACTTAGACACGGGTCGACTAGACTGTGTCGACCACTTAATCAAGAGGGCAATGCAATTAATATGTAAAATTATTATGCAATTAGTATGCAATTCATATGTATCGTTAGCAATTAATAAGAAAAATTTTATATGAAAAAAATTAACTACGTAAGTCTTAATTTAATGTGAAAAATGAAAGTATTTTCATATGAAGAAATAAGAAGAAGAGAGTGTATTGTTGGAAATAAAATTCCATTGTTAAATTGTACAAAAGTTAATTTATAATTCTGGATAAAATAATCTGTCATATATTTAAATTTGAAGTATTATTTTTTATCAATTCTCGTCACACCAAGCAGATGCATGAGGCCACAACAACTGCATGCTATTTAATTCGAGCTCACTCTGCCGGTCACTTCCCCATTTCGGCCATCCAGATGAGTTTATCTTCTATATCCATACGGCGCCATGTGATCCTTGGTCTTTCTCTCTTGCTCTTTCCATATGGTGCCCATATGAGCGAAATTTTTCATTTGATGGTATTTTAAGTGTACGTCCAATCCATGCTCAAAGCTGATTTCTAGCTTGGGTGGGAAAAAGTTTGGTATATGTTTTATTACACAATTTAAAATCATATCAAGTATTATATTATGATGAAATTTTCAATATTTAATATATTTCGTTTGCACGTATATTTCGGTTTTGAAATAAAGTTAATTATGACATAGAATCTTTAAAAAAGTTTTTAAATTTTTTTAAAATAATAATATATATTTTACTTAATTCGTCAACTTTATTTACTTATTATTAATAAGGGGAGGAGGAATTAAATATTCTTCCCAAACTTTAAGAGACATTCATATTATCAAACTATAAACAATTCAACACTTTCATTTCACGAAGAAATTTATATTTCGCGGTAGTTTCAAAAAGTTTTCTTTTATAATTAAATTCTCATTGTGCGATAAAAATTGCAGAATATTTAAATAATCTTGCTCCTTCAAAATTAATTTAGTACAGAATATAAATTAACTTTCTTCCTGAAAAGTTTCCATCAATTTTAATTTAAAATTATTTTTATTAAACTTTCTCGAATTAAAATCTAACTTTTAAAGTACGATAAGAACAGGTATTATCAAAATTCTTACGAAACAATAAGCAATAAAAAAAACCCGGAAGATAGTTCTAAACTACCACTGGATAAAATCCCAGACACGCATATCGTACCTCAGTGTTAATAACCTCTTCAAGCGTATCAAAACTTTTATAAAGCATAACATCAAGATATGTGGTGAACATGTTAAAACCAATATTCCTACAACCCACTTTCTGCATCAATTCTGAATTCAAAACAGAACTTAATACACACGAGATTTTTCAAAGATGTGGGTGAAAAAACAACAAGCAAATATATTCTATGAAAACAAAAAAAAAGTATAAATCTAAGTCTGTGTTCAACTAACCAAAAACGTGTTGATAGTGAACAGAATCTTCTTATTTTGACTTTCTTTCCCAACGCAATATAATTTCATCAGGCAGAATTGTGGTCCGCACATCTAGTTCATTTACATGCAAGGCGACAGCTGTGTTTCGGCAAATTTCTACTAGGTGGCGCGAAGCGCATTTTTGGCTCTATACATCTTGCGGAAGAATTACGCATGCAAAGGTGGGTGCACAGATGTATATATCTATACATTATGCATACACGTACAGGAGAAGTTGTAGGACAGAGTAAAAAAGCAGTTAGAATGTTATATCTATAGGCATTTTTGTTTATTTATTTGCGTTTGCTCAGAAAAGTCGTTAATTAAAATATGTAAGTACGAAAACAAAAGATAGTATTTTATATTAGGTTAAAAGTGAAAGAACAAAAAGTATTTTTTTATTCAAAGTAGGCGCAAGAAAGTTTTTTTTAGGAAAAAATTTAAAACATAAACAAGGAAAAGGGGCCCCAAAAAAAGGGGAAAATTACCTTTTTTAAGAAGAAGAAATCTTTTCATGGATGGCAACACGGGAAATGGTTTCATAGCATGAAATCTTTAAATAAACGACTTCATAAGCTTTAAGAATTATGTTATTTTTTTTTCTCCTCCTGAATATTTTCACCCGCATTATGCTTTGATACTTAAGTTCATTTTTAAATAACACCCGCTAGAGTTTTCATTTTTAGGTGCCGTTAATGAGTAAGGTTTAAATTAACTCTAGGAAGAAAGAAGCAAAAAATGATGAAAAATAAAGGGAAAAAAACAAATAAGAAAACTTACTTTTTTTAGGATTAGGTGCAAAACTTTGTGTCCTAAAATATAATTCTTTGTAACGTGAAAAATCAACCAACGTAATTATATTAACACTTGCCACAAAGTCTTAAATGTAATAATACCTTAAATACGTTTACCTTGAATGTATACGGCAACTGTGTCTTGTTTAACAGGTATTAAGTTTCGAAAGGGAGAAAAATTAGTCGCATAAAACTGAAAGAATGTTGGATGATAAAATTTCGCTGAAAAATGCAATCTCCTCATAATTTTCATTTATTGACAAAACATTTGTTTCCATGATACTTCACGAATGATGAAGAAAAAATTGATTTTTAGAACCAATTTTCCTTTACCTCACATCTTTAAGATAACCGAGGCATTAAAATGATTCAAATTTTGCATTTCTTCATTTTGTTGTTATAAATCATAAAGTTCTTCGCTGTTTTCTTGAATGCAATATTTATGAGACTGATAAGCAGAAGGGTATGAGATTGAATTTTAAAATTGTAAACAAACACGCCATAGGAAACAATATATTTGTTTACGTTTTTCACAAAATGTTTTTTTTTATTTCAAGATTATGGTACACTTTCCTAAGAATCTATTGTAACAATACCTTTAATATTTTCCATGTTATAAAAAAAATGCAATTTCCTATATATATATAGTGAATATAGATATTTTTTTTTCTAATACACTGACAAATTTTAGGTAGAGAGCCATATTTGTATATAAATTATGGGAAATTTGAATGATGAAATTTAAATGAAATTTTGAAATTGTTATGCTCGGTGGTATATAGAATCCTTTTTCACAAGAAGTTTACAAATTCACAAGGTTATATATGTAATGCGTTTTATGCAAATCGTATCTATAGTCAAACACATGACTTACAAATATAAATACATATATCTATTGATTATTAATTGTTCAAACATAAATATTTATGTATGTAAATGTGATATTCTTTACACAAGCAGAGATACATAGGTATGCAGATAACTAAAAGCTAAAATATAACTCAGCTGTTAATTCTTAAAAGTGGAGATTATTTCATGTGATTGTAAATTAACGTCCATATCAGAAGCAATACGAGGACTACTAGTGATGGAGCTCGTAATTTTGAGATTCTTTTAAGGGATTAGCATGGCACTTGAGCTGGTCTCTCCCTCTCTAAACTTCCACACTCCTCCAATGGGAGTACTTGGGTCTTCTAACAGAATTAACGTGTATTAATCCGCTACACTTCGGGTCTAAAGGGGCATCAGGCCTCGAACTCACGACTCGACGTAAACAACACCTACTGCGAATCCGCAATCATGATCACTGGGCTATCACGGCCGAATTTTCCTTGTCGAAGGTATATCAGTTATCAACAAATATATATATATATATATATATCGGAAAATTAACTTTAATTTCAATGCTACGAAAAAATATGGCTTAAAGGTGACACGAAATAAAAAAAAATAATAAAAATTTAAAAAGTTCTATGCAAAGTTTTGCAAAGAACAGATTTAGCCACCCAAGGTGCGCTTTTTTTTTATAATTATTATTAAATTACTGAATTAAATATAAAAATTAAAAGAAACGATGTAATATCTAGATATGGATAATATTAAACTTTTCCGATATTAAAATTAAAGCAAACAATAACTTATTAAATTAAATATATTTAGGCTAAATGTAATTAAAATTAAAAGAAACAAAATTGAAAGTGATTTGGTACGTTAAAAGTGATCCACACAAACAATAGCTCCTGGGGTGGCTAAAAAAATGGTTGCCTCACAACTGTCTTTAAAATTCTGAATAATATTTATTTTCAGTCATATCTTGATTCCAGTTTACATATGATATAAACTAATACTTAAATTGATAAGCAAATAAAATATTTAATTTTTATATTTGTTTCACTTCAACCCAATAAAAAAATTGAGGGAAATATATTACGACATGTTTTTGAAAAGTGAGTTCACTAAGAGGTGAAATCAGGTATGAGACATATATTGCATATATTTTATTTCAATCAAAAAGAAAATTCAGGAGAAATTTATCATGAAGTATTTTTGAAAATTAAGTTCTGCACTGGTGAAAGCAGACATCAAAAATATATGGGGAAAAAAAAAAGAGAGAGAGATAAATTTTTCAAAAGTGGTCAGGTACGACATTTTTTGTTTAACTAAAACAATAGCCCCTTGGGTGGCTAATAATAAATAATGCATATTTTCGTGACATATATAATCATATCCATTTTTACAATGGGTCAATTTCTTACATGTAAAAGTCACGCGGATCGCACGACATGTAGTTATGGTGGTAATTTTTCTTTTCTTTCGGGGGTGAGGTGGGACAAGAGTAATGTTCTTTGTGAATTATATCATAGCGTTTATGTCATTCAAAGTGATGTTTTATGTTATATAACTTTTATATGCACTAATAGCATCATTACACAATATTATAGCAGTTTTTATCTTTTTTTTATGTCACACCAAAAATACTACGATTCTCACTTTCTTGGAAAAGTCTCTGTTCGACAATAATTTTTCGTTTTGTTTTCCTACCACCTGGTTTCGATAAAAACGTAATGAATGCAAGGGCTTAAAACAATTGAGTAATCTCTAACAATGGAAAATAAAAATCTATATTTTTCTTGAACATTAACTTACCAGACACAGAATAACTGCACAAATTATTAAGAGTAATGCAAAAACTTTATTTTTTTGTTCTCTTAAAAGTGGAATATTTAATATGTTAGATATTCCCAACAATACAGTCGATGATTAATGGCATGGTAGGTATTATTTTATTATATTATTTGCTGTTCGCGAGGGAATTGGTGCGTTTCATTGGCGAATGTTACAGTTCGTTATCAAAATTATATACTATTAGAAGTTAAAAAAAAATAAGCTACTACATTTTTCGTAAAATTTTTGCTACATTTTGTTCCGTTGATTGGCATGCAAAGATACTCGTTGTGGGTTATAATCGGCTCGATAATTCAGCATGTTTAGATAAAACTCCCCCCCTCCTAATTTAGTATAGAAGAAAAACAATATATCTCAAAAAAAGCGTAAGTTTACAGCATTATATTTTAATCGAAAAAAGATAGTTAATCACAAAAAATTACGTTGAAAAGAAATAATAATCATTTGTTGATAATACAATCTGATTTTAGTTTAGCTATTTGTAAAATATTTGTATACTGCATAGAGCTTTTTTATTATTATACTCAAGAAACCTTCGAGAACTTCTTGACTATAATAAGAGTTTAGAGAGGGTTCAGGGGGCTTCAAGAGTTTCTTAAGGTCTCCGGGCTATTTTGATTCAGTACCTCAACTGGGTCCAGTTTAAAAAATTTGCAAGATTTAGAACTCATAAAATACGTATTCAACTTTTCTCATGGTTGATCCAGTTTTTGTTGAAAAAAAATTTCATGGAAAAAGTGAAGAAAAGTCAAGTTGCAATCATTTTTAGAGGTATAGATAACTAGAATTGCAATGATAAAAATATTTTTCCTCTAAAATATTAAATATTTTAGATAAAAAAAGCATGTAGAAAAATATATGATTATATTGAAGCGTTGCTAAAAATATATTCCCTTTTTAAATTAAAAAAAATATTTACAGAAAAAGACTTAATATAGATAAAAAAAAAAAAAATCATTCGTTTTACTGGTAGAAATGCCAAAACTATGCACAAGAACTGAATATTTTTATCATACTATTAAAATTTGTCAGAAAAGAAACAATTTTATATAAAACGACATTATCAATAATTTATATGTAATAATTGAAATACAATGACATTATAAGTAATTTAATATATTTTATTAATTTCTTAATCACAATTAACACTTTTTAACACTGTGTGAAAGATAAAGTCTAACTTTAAAGGAAGAGGACATCTATCTTAATACTCATCTATTAGACTGTTTCAAAGCTTGGTTCATTAATTATACATTCATTCTTCCGTGTAATATTCAAAAGCTGTCATCGGTCGTTAGAAAATGAAAATAAGTTGATTTATAAGCTTGAATTTCAATATCAAAATAGAAACTACACGAGTGCCATTTGTAACAGAAGACATAATTTTCAACCAAAGCCACATGTAGAGAACAACGCCTAAGCTACAAACCTGACTTCCACACCTCATTAAGTGGAGAATTTGAAATTTAAGTTAATTAAATGAGTAACATATTGCTTTCCCCATAATTCTCTACAATGGATCCTTGGTAGAGCCAGAATTAGTTCTCGAAGTTAAATTGGACTCCGTGTTATGAACTTCGATTTATTCATTGATTGACTTTTTTTTTAAGTCGCAATTAAGAGCAATCTGAAGTTTGTTGGGAATGCGCTTCATTATTTTGAGTCTCAGTCAAGTATCGAGAAAGACAACCAAGCTGGCCTACCAATTTCATAGCGTGATGAATTTGAGTCTCGACAAATTTAACACGCATCCATCCCATTATCAGGTGAGTCTTAATAGAAATAGGACCCGAACTCACTGATCGAAGGAAACAATCCTGGTTATAAGTTTGAGACCATGACTGGAAATAGGAATAGAATCCACCACTGGAAAGGAAAAATCCTGGCCATAAGTTCGTGACCATGACTACTCAACTTTTGCTAGCATTTGTCGAACTAACGTTACAAGCGTTATTTACAATGGATAACGTAATCAACAACCACAGTCACTAAGTTATTTTCCAAACTTTCACACCTCTCTACGTAAAAGGTTTGAGATCCAATTTCATTAAATGAATATAGCGTACCCACCTCTACAATTACTCACTGCAATAGGACTTTGGTGGGACCAGAACTTGAACTCGTGACGAAAATGGATTCGTGGTTATAAATTTCGCGACCATGACTACGAAACCACGCTTCCAAAATAACAACAACAAAAAATTAAGTAATGAAGCAGAAATAGTTTATGCATTACCATATTAAAATTCCAATACTAAAAAAATGATACAGAAACTTTCAACAAAAGAAAAATAAAACACTGTTTCAATTTTCAAGAATTCTTCATTCGATTGCTATGAATAACAACGACAAGAATTTTAAAACAACTCTAAACAACATTCCTATGGCAACATGAAACCCTTTACTCATAAATAATAAAAACGTCACTCAAGGACTCGAAAAGTTACGTAAAGCCCCGTCGTTCATTTTAAAATCACTGGAGCCTTTAACTCATCACTTTGTCAGAATTCCATGCTTTGTTCGACACTCACCAAAGAGCAAAAGTTGTATTAATTATGCATTTTCACGATCGTGGCCTTTAAATATTACATTTTGTAGAAGTGTTGGCATGCAATTTTCAAATGAGTTTCCTGTAGGCGGCATCACGGGAACCACCGACACGCCCTTCTGTTGAAAAAAGAAATTTATAAGGCAAAAGTAACGAAAGAAGTGTGTCTTTCGTGTTTTAATCTGTGGTATATTGATGGTTGCTTTGTAATTAATCGCGTGGATGTAAAGAAATGTCTCGGAACTAACCGACGTCTTTGGTTTCAGTAATGGAGCAGGATTTAGAAACGACATGGTTATCAGGGTATTTTTATCACTGTATATAAATAACCAAAAATTAACAAGAAATATGAAAATTTATTTATTAGAATATTTAATTTAAATAAACAATACACTGTCGTCAAAAAAAGGGCCTCACTTAATAACTTACCTAGTTTTCATTGCACCTGGAGAAAATTTATTTCAGTGTTAATGGCTCAAAGGAGCTAAATCCGGATAGAAATTAATTAATTAGTTTAATTAATAAATTTAATTGACTTCTGGGTAAATTGTTAACTCAATGAATTAATATAGTTAATTAACTTCTGAAAATTCCTTAGTTATACTTATTAATGTAATTAATAAACTTACAAAATTTTAATTAAATATGTTAATTAGCTTAATTAATACAGTTAATGAAACAAATTGGTCACACTTAATATCTTTCCAGATCTCATCGGGTTGCTAATGATAAAAAATGATTAAGAAGCTCGATTTTTTTCAATTATCTAATTTTTCACCATAAATTATTATAAATTTCGTAACATTTTCCTCAAAAGTCCCTGAGCTACTGTGCTTAAAAAAACACTTCCTTATATTAGATAAGTGCTTCATATCTTGGACAATAGAAAGATTTTTATAAATAATTTTTTCAGATATGTTTACACCAACTTATAGATATATTTTTTCCAATTTTAAAAATGTAAAATGATTGAAAAAATTAATATTTCTGGATGAAATACAGCATATTAAATAAATTTGTGGAAAAAGTGAAATGTACCTTACCAATTTGTTTACATATTTGGATTTTTCCAGTTAAAAATTAAAATCTTAAGCCTAAAATGTCTTTGATTTCTTTCTTTAGTTGAGGAAATATTCAATTTTGAAATAACTGTACATCATGGAGACTTAAGGGGTCATGTAATGTAAGGTTCATTAACCTTAATTGTTGATCCAAACATCCAGCAACGTTAAGGTACGGGGGAAAATATTATGAATCGTTTGAGTGAAATAATCTAACCCTTAAGGTTTTCTTAAAATGATTAATGGTTTACTTCGATTATCACTGGAATTAATTACATTAGAAAGAATCTTGGGACATAAACTATTCAATCCATTCCCTTCTAAATCACGCAAAAAGTTTTAGCCTCAGTTATGAAAAAAATTCTGGCTTAGAAGTTAATTAACTATATTAATTAAGTTTCTTAATTAATCAATTTACAACATAATTTTGTTCCTTTGACCCATTTAGGAGACTTTAAAAAAATTTCTATTTGCACATTTAAAAATTATGTTTTCACATACAGTATTTATTTCTATTTAAGAGAATGAATTCAGGAGATAATTTGAAAATATTGTTTGATGCAATTTTAAAAATTTAATTCCTTAAAATTCTTTCAAAAGTTTCAAAGTCCTACTCCTTAGGTATTTATTAAAAAATTTTAATATGAACTTATTTTTTTAAAATTCCCAAAGTCGTTAAAGAAAGTGCAAACCAAAATTATATGTAATAAAACTATGAGGAAGGTTTGAAATACATCAAAATTTTTTTTTACTCACGCATTTAAAAATTATGTTTTAGCATATCATAAAGTGTTTCTATTCAAGAAAATTGAAATAGATGAAAATTTGGATGTATTATTCATACAATTTCAAGAATTTAAATTAAAAAAAAAAATGGAAAATTTCAAAACTCTCTACTGCTGTATTTAGTAATATTCTAATCAGATTTTTTTTTCTAATATTCTCCAGAACGTTTACAACAGCTTTTGAGATTGGTTTAACGGTAAATTATAGCGTTGAAGAAAAAGAAATTGCTGAAATGTAAGCTAAAATTCAAGAAAAAAAACCGATATCCCTTACATGAAACATTTTTGTGACGAAATAATAAAACTTTATTGCATAGAGGATCCTAATAGTTTTGCGTAAATTACATATCACACACATAAAAAACACCAGATTTGATTGTTAAATATTTATGGAAGGATTAGCATTTTAAACGCATAGATGTATTGAAAAATCACAAACTAAGAGAAACCATTTTAAAATTTAGAACTCTAGGATTTAAATATTATACGTTTCATTTAACTTAAAGTGCCATTTTAAAACAAAAGTTATACATTTTCTAAGAAATAATTGCATTTTCATATAATTTTAGTATATATTTCTAATAACCGATCACTTTTTTCTGTGTAATATTTTAAATGAATAACAAGAAATATGAAGAAATATGAATAATAATAACAATAAAAAATTAAATCAATTTTTCATATTACATTAAAATGTTATTTGAAGAAAAAAAATTCTAAAAAACGTCCAATGATATCAAACTGTTATATGTTTAAAAAAGTACATGGAACACAAATTATGAAATTATTAATATTTACTCTGTCTAAGTTTAAATTATTTACATACATATACACACAATGTATCAACAATAAATCACTCGTAATGAAAATTGTAATCACTGCAATAAGCAGTAAAACGTTACAGTTACAATTAAAACGAAATAGGTTTTCGAAAAATTGTTGATAAGTAATTGGATAAAATAACTGGCATCTATACAAAAAAGGAGTGATCAAGCCCAAAAATTTGTTTACAACTCAAAATTTTACTTCTTCAAACTTCTAGTTATCATACAATTAAAAATAATACATCACAATCAAAAGGTAATAATTAAAAATTATTACTCAATAAGAATGTAAGAAATTTGTATTTAGGTCCTTTTTAGGGTATGGAATCCCCTAACAGTGGTACTAAATTTGCCAAAAATGCGATGTGACATTACCACATTTATTATGGAGAACCACTATTTTTACCACGTTACAATGTACAAAGCATACGTTTAATATTAGAGTTGGAAAGAAACGCCAAAAATTCTTAAATTTGCTAATAATAATATAATATATAAAGTAGAAGGTTTGTTTTGGTATATTAGCCCCCCCCCGCGGGGGGCTATCATTTTAGATGGGGCGTTTTGGTGCACCAGATCAAGTTTCTACTTCTTATCGTTTGCTTCAATTTTATTTACATTTAGCTTAAATATATTCAATTTAGTAATTTATATTTTGCTTTAATTTTAATTACAAGTAGCAGATATATTATTCAATTGACTAATTCCTCGTTTCCTTTAATTTTAATATCGCAAAAGTTTACTATAGTCCATTTCACGGTATTTCATCGTTTACTTTAATTCTTATATTTAATCGAGTAATTTAATAATAATTATTAAAAAAAGCTCACACTGGGTGACTAAATCTGTTCTTTGTAATACTTTGCATATAATTTTTTTTTTATATTTGTTTTACAGCCCACGTTGCTTTTACCGATACAATTTTCAAAAATAAATTGACTAATCATTTTATCTTTAAAATTTTACTGGATAGAAGTAAAAATCATAAAAGAACTTAAATAATTATTCACTTAATGAGATTGATATATGACCTGCATTTTATATTATCAGGAATTCAAGAAATGATTGAAAGTAAGCTCGAATGATTAAGAATTTAAATTGCAATATTAGGTCACACCATTTTTATCTTACGACCTTCAAACTATTTTTTCTTAATTTAACTTCTTGGATTTCTTGAGACAAAACATTTTTGATATTGAAGTGAATTGCTTTAATTTGAATTTCTTTAATTATTCGTTCCATTTCTTGCAAAAGTTTTGCATAACAATAAATCTACAAAATAGTTAAACTTATTAAAATTCCCCCCCTGTAATGAATAAAATCGTGTTTAATTTCACTTCAAAAAGGTTGGATAAATATTTGATCAAATTTCTGAATTTATAATTAAATTAATTTCAAAATTTAATTTTCAATTAATTCAATGAATCTTTTCAGAAAATAGACCGATGAAGGATCCAAAACTGTTTATATCGATAAATAAGCCTGTGTATATTCACATTTTATTTTATTCTATAACATTATTTTACAATTATATTTCACTTCATTACCAATAATTTAAGATTATTTTGTTTATTTTGCTACTGGTATTCGAAACACAAAAGTTCTATAAATATAATGCTAAGTTTTCTTACTAACACAAAAACTAATTTTTTTATTCAATTATTTTTTAATCATTACATCAAATTTATTTCCATTGCTTTATATTGACAAAATTAATTTTCTTATGTGTGTCATTAGTATTTGGAAGCTAAAAGATTTTCTAACAATTCAAGCTAATTATTAAAGAATTTTGAAGGATTTTTTACAATTTAATATATGCATAGGGGGATTTTAAGTATATAGAAAATACAAATTGTTTTTAAGGTGTAAAAATAATATACTCTACGTTTATTTAAACGTAAATACTTTGAGCATTAAAGCAAAGTGAAATAGCAAATAATTTATTTACATAACCTAATAAAAATTTTATTATATTGCAGAAAAATGTTTAAACACGAAAAAAAAAAAAATTAATGTATAGAATACTTATTTTTAAACTTTGAAATAATACGAAGAAAAGAAGAGCTCGTCATATTTCAAATATGAATAAATACTGTCATTATGATCAAATAATTTAATATTACAGTTTATTGTATAATATATACTGAATATTGTATTTTAACCTACAAAATGTTAAGAAAGTACTAGGCTCCTAAATACGTTAATATTTTCTCAAAATGCGTTAGCATTAACACATCATAGACTTCGTAAATTATTCCTAATACGATATTGATCTTTCCGCTTAATAAGTTACATTTTTATTTTAGTAAATGTTTCTTAATCTCTACTTTTTCTTTAAAAAAATTAAAGCTCTATGCGTAGAAAGAATATATTATTTCACCTCAAATGATGACTAACAGGTTAATTTTTCAATTTATTGTAGAATTATTTCAAAGTTACCTGAAGATAAATGTAAAATTAAGATTGAACTATTTCAAATAAAAGTTACTGATTATATTTTAAAATGAATAAATAACAAAAAACTAAAACACTTCGTTTTCTTGATGTACAGCGGACAAAAATGTTTGAGAATGACATTCGGTTATAGATTTATTATTTGGTTTATGCATGCGTATTTAACGTAGAGTTGACCTTAAGTAAAATCGTTATTGAACTTTCATACGATTTGAGTTTTAAAAATTTAAGCATTAAATTTTTATAAGGTACTGCAGTACTTCATAAATAAAATCATTCTTTCTATCTTTCTTTCTCCCTTTTTTTTATAATTTTTTTTTTTTATTTTTTAAAATCGGATCATAAAGAGCTTTAAGAAATTTGTAAGTTTTATCTCTAATAATTTTTCTTAAAAATAATCTACTACTAAATACCATTTTGTTTTTTTACGCGTTTTTGTAAAAAAAAAAAAAAAAAAGATAAAATAAAGAATAAGGATAAAAAAGAAAGAATTTATTTCTACTATAAGAAAAAAAAAGTTTTGCTGACCATTGATTATCCACTTATCCACATCATACTTAAATATTAGTAAAATAATGATCAATAAATGTGTAGAATAAGATAAATTTAAAATATTCAAAATTTTACTTTAAAATTTTTTGGCAGTATTACAGATTACAATTTTGAATTTAGATTAAAATTTATGTTAGCCAGATAAACAATTCTTAAAGAATATATATTTAAGAATAATAATTGTATCATTACCATTATGATATAAAAATACTTACCACTGCAACATTTTATAAATCATCAAATAGCGTTTGAAATATTTAATAATTTCGGTTTATAAAGCAAATGTTTTTAGGAAATATTAATATTTAAATTAAAATTAAAGAAGAAAACAAAAAAAAAAATCTTTTAGATTTTTAATAATTTAAACTCCTTATGTAGTGACAGTGTTATTTATTTGAAGATTGAATTAATTAAATTACAAAAGAGAAATTCTCAAAATATATTTACATTAGAAGAAGAAAAAATTAATTTAATTTCTTAAAATGATTTAAAATGAGTTACGATCCTATATTTAATCGTATTGTTAATTATATAAATAAAACGAAATCTTTTCAAGTTTTATTTATTCAGGATCATTTCATTATTTAAATATTTTAGAGAATAAAATATTTTGGTACATAATTAAATTTATATTACGTAAACAAATGTAATTTTTAAGATACTCAGCCCATTACTATTAAGGAAAGGCTTGATGAAAATATGAATCTTTAACGAAATAATTCTTAAGACCCCTTCCCCATATTTTAAACCAACTATTTAAAATTTAATTTAAAATATGTATAACACAAGAAAATGAACAGAATAGGCATTAAAGAAGATTAATTAAATTAATTCTATTTTAGACATGATAATGTATTTAAAAATAACAATAAGATAAGTTGGTAAATTTTTAAATTAGATTTCCAAAGCGATTGAGGAGTTTATAGAAGCATTCCGATTTTAATACTCGTTTATCTAGTGAATAAGCTTTCCAAATATTTACTTTAAAATTGAGTTAATTAAAATCTAAACCAATTGTAGCTCACCCATAATATTAACATCTGCTATTTGAATTTAATGACCATAATTAAGAAATTTAAAATAATACCAATTTCAGAGAATTTCATGTTTTTCTTATTTCTCAAATTAACAAAAATGAAACTATACTTTATAAATACAATACATCATAGGTTAAATCAGTAAATTTATTTTTTTGATGAATGATACTGCGCCATTTTATAAAAATATTCATTTTTCAAAATAAATTGAACAATATGAATTTAATTTTTGTTATTCGTTTCAAATACTTCCAATATATAATTCAAAGCATAGGCATTGTAGCAATGCAAATATATTGTGATAAAGGTAAAAAAACAGATAATCAAGGTTTGTTTAAATTTATAAAGAATTAGTAAACATCTTGAAATTTTAAGCAATTACATTATTATAGATGAGTATAATATCATAGACCATAATATCATGAAGAGTGAGGTGTTTCATACAGAAATTTCTTTTTGATAAGGATATCTTTCCTTAAAAAGAAAAATGCAAGCTTTTTGAATTCTTTAAAATGTATTATTACTTGGAATGGATTAAGTAAATTCCCTTCATTTATTGAAAAACTTTAAGAAAAAAGAGGGAAATGCAATTCAGTCTTATTACTTGCTACCGTAAGATTTCCAGTGAAATAAACAAACACAAAAAGAGTTCTTTTTTTTTAAAAAAAAAAAAAAAAGGAAAATAAACACATTTTTCTTTTTTGAGTATCCATAGGATCAATGGAGTACCTATAAACCCTAATAACATATCGCGACAAGCACAAAAACGTGTAATAAAAAAGCAAGCACACACCCCGTTCGCTCGTATTTATATTTTATTTAAATGCCATTTCTGGCAACGACATCAAATGTTTATGGGTTCTAAGAGTTTTGAAGTTCAATATTTTTTATGCTTAAATTTTCCACACAAAGTTACGCAGGAGGGTTATTGATAGATATTAATTTTGTTTTTATTCTTCTTTTTCTATATTTTTCTCTCTTTTTTTTCTTTTATTCCTCATACTCGTTAACCGCAGTTGGGTGATCGAGTCGAGTTGAGATGTCAAAATCGATGAAAATGCGTAAAAAAAGAATAAAATGTTGGGAGAAGAAGTATGAGTTTTCTCTTCTGACGAAAATAGGTTTATATATATATATCTATACATTTATATCTATACTGTCGAAAAACTCAAAAGAAACTCAAAGATGTTTCGAAGTTGTGGGGAAAGGTGATTTTTTTGTTATTTATACATTTGTTTGATTTCCGTCACGGTTATTTTTGATCTCTGAGGGAAATGTGACCGAGAGGTGAAACTTTATCGTCTGCAAAGAATGAGAAGACGAGGTCGAATAAATCGACACTTTTGTCCGCCATATTGAATTCCAACTGATGCCAACAAACTTTTCCAGCAATCAAAATGATGTATCATTCCTTTTGTTTCCTGTTGTAATTTAAGAAAACATTTCATGAGCAATAAATTTTTTACCCCAAAATTAAGAACAAAATCAGCACGCAAAAATGAAAAATTTGTTTACCAAAACATGTTTACATGGTCTTTCATATAAAGTGAAGGAAGCAGAAATTTGAGATAATGAAAATGGAAGATATTTTACATTAAGAAAACGATATAATAAAAATTCTATGAAATAATTTAAGTATTATAGAAAAATTAACTAATGATTAATAGAGTAACAATGAAAAACAGTTAACCTAATTCAAATAAGCAATAAAATTGGATAAATTATAAATATGGAGATATCATTCGATCAGTAAATATAATAATCATTTCTGTATATTACACATTATGTCATTAAAACCCATTCAGTTTTAAATAAAATTTATATATTATTGCAAGTAATATTTGATTTCACAAAACGAGCAGCAATAAATTAAGAACGATTTTTTTATAGAAATATGAAGTGAACTAAATAATTTGTACATAATTTTCACAATGGAGGTATGAAATAGTCAATTTCAACTATCTATGGGAAATATATATATATAACTCACTTCTTCTTATTTGTGAGCAATGATTTTAACTATTAATAGAAAATAAATTACAGAGCACGGACTTAAATTTTTTTCTCATAGAATATGAAAAATTAATATATAATTATTTTACACAATTTAAAAATGAAGAACACTTTTTATAACATTGTAAAATTATAATTAATCATGTTTATGCTACATGAAGCGGAGTTCGCTCTCATACGTCTTTTGCCAAGATATTTAATAAAACTTATCTTCCGACGCATACAAGAAAGGAGAAAATTCAGATATTTTTTTTTTTTATAAAAGTACAGAAATTCAACCATGAATAATAGGAAACTTCCATAACTATATATGATTTATAAAAAAAAATTATGATGAAATATGTAACTTGATAGTCTGGATGTAACATATTTTTGATATTCATGCTGAAATAGATTTTAACGCTACAAGTATTTATTATTTATATAATATTTCTTAATATCTTAACTATTCTGAAATTATAGTTATAATGATATTTTGACTACAGTTCTGTTTTTGTGTAAAAAACTGCTACTACATACAAGTTATTTTTGATTCTTTGAATAAGAAAGCACACAAGGCCCACAATGACTTAATATAAACTGAATTAAAGATCAGTTCAGTTTTAAAATAAACATACGTCTATATTAGGGTGTTCTTTGAATATTATAAAAGTAGCGATTAAAATCATGAGATGACAGTTAATTCATACTTTACTCGAATAAAAACAGCTTACATAATACATCTTAACAAATAAATTCTAAAATTTTGATTCAGAAAATTATTTATATAATAATTACATTACAAATGCCTTGCTAGTACTAACGAATACTTTTGTGATTATATAATTTAGCCGAAATATTTCATTTTTATTACATAATTAGTCTGAAAATTTTCATATATTTTACACAGAGATAAAATGATTACTCAAACATCTCAAAAAAAAAACAAAAAAAACAAAAAAAATAGTGAAAAAGTGATTCAGAAAACGATTTGCTTAATATATATACTACGATGATGTAGCTAATACCAATGAAAGTGTTTGTGATATAATTTTGTGATTAATTTCATAATTCAGCTAAAATATTTCCTTTAATGTTTAAATAGTTTGATAATTTCAATTTTTTTTATTTTAACAGAATTGTTTTTAAAGTTTCAACGAGAACTGACGCAGAATTTGTTCTTAGTTAAATATACAAGATAAATAATATATCATTAATGGTGAGATATATTACATGAAAATTAGTTTTGTATTTTTAAGTGCATTATGGATAAACTATCATGAAATCTGAGGAATATGTTAACACACAACTGTCTAAAACAGGGGTCGCCAAACCTTTTTGATCATCGCCCCTCAAATTTTTTTCGAAATCTATAGACTCCACAAAGGTAATTTTCTGTAATTAAAATAAAAACATATATTATCTAAATATTTAATAAATCCTGAAACAGTGAAGTAAAGTATGTACTAAGATTTTACTTTAATGAGATGCCGTGTGTCGTTTTCTTGTAAGGTTGCTATATTAGTTCGTGAAATTACTAATTTTAACCGTGAGTCGTGCAAATTACTAAACTGGTCACAAGGTCAAGTTGACATAATCGGTACACATGAACGAAACACATAAGCAAGAGCAAGTGATTTTTTTCTTGATTTATATATTTTATTTTCTATAAGTATCATAATATTAAGTCAATTATAAAAATATTTTAAATTTTTTAACAGTACGCAGTTATTAGATATGTGTGATTTGCGTATTAAGAACTGTTTTTCCTTCTGAGTCCCAATAGACCCTTATTCGACTCCTTGGGTCATAGACCTCTTTTTAACAGAGACCCCTCTAGGGGTCTACAGATAGACACTTTGCGACCTGGTCTAAAAATAAAAAATAGTTAAACATAGGAATGATATTTCCACCAAAACCATTTTTGGTACTAAGCTATTAGCTAAAAAAATTTTGAAAAAGCAACTTTTATATATAGTATGTGTGTGTTGAGACGAATTTGACTTATCGTTCAGAACGGTCATAGAACGTCTCACCCACTTAAGATGGCGCTGCTACTGGTAGAGCAACATTCCACAAGATGGGAGAGGAAAACGTTTTATGCAGGTAGAGTACGCTATTACGGAACTGGAGTAGAACACGGCGTGAGTGTACGCGTCTATAAACTTATTACCGAATTAGAGCATAGGGCACAACCTCCTGACTGAAATGAACTGTTTCGTATATCTGTATTGTGAACATTACTTACGCTTTTCCTCAAAACTATATCCAAGGTTTGTACATATTAATCGCTATAAATAAGAATAAATAGCATCGAATAAACCGAAGCTACTCACGATTAATACTCGACATTACATATGTGTTTTAGAGGAGAGAGAGTATTGACAAAGAGCTTAAAGTCAACATTAAAATTATGTTACATTCCTGAAAATGTATTTTATAAAAATAAACTAGGCATATTAACATCTAAAGGAATCAAGTTTCTGGTGAAAGTTGAACATAGTTCACTGATTTCAAAATGCCATATTTTTCATAAATAAAACGAATAGTCAAGTAATGCGTGAATACATGAATGCAAAGGAAATATGGAAGTTTCTTTTACAGTATTCTACGTAACTTCCTTTAATTACACGTATAATGTCATTGATATGCAAATTCCTGCCAAACACGTTTATACAGGTTCAGTGGTTACTGATTGAAAGAAAGCGGAAAACGTTGTTTTTTTCTGCATAATTGTGAGTTAAAGGTGGCGTCTACACTTTATCTTTTACAAACTCCGAAACATAGAAATAGCATGGGTCATATCAGGTGACTTCAAGTGGCGTTGCGTAACATCAAGTTTCTGGTCTGCTGGGAACGATCCAGTTGTGAGGTAGCTTCGTGAAAGATTCTAAACATTATCGTGAAATAGCTTCTCGGAGAGCACACTAGTCAATTGTTCATTATATAAAACCTACACATCCGTGCATTTGTCGTTCTCTGTCTTTTCTCTTGAAAATATGAAATTTTGAAATCGGATGATTTATTTTAATAACCTGCGTTGTGAAAACACTATTCACACAGTAAAAACCATGAAATAGTTAATTAAAATAACGAGAGATAAAATATACAAAAAAAAAAAAAAAAAAAAAAAGAATTTTTCCTAGTTTTGTGTGTGCACCTCTGTTTATAAGGTTATTCAATATATTTTCCTAAAGTACTACGGTTTTTTTAAGAAAATGTCGTTTTCAAATACGGCACCTGCGGCTCTACTATCGCCATACCACGCACCTTCATATGTTGGTTAATCACAGATGCCAACACGGAACCATTTGTTCATGTTTACGATAGTGTGCATTTAAAATGCCGCACACGATTGAAAATGCCGCCGCACTGTTAGTGGATTTTTTACCTCGGGGTTTTTTGCTAGAAATTTCGATATAGATTGTGACATCTGAACTAAACTGCGTCGTGCAATCGAAAACAAAATGTGATTTGCTCAACAAAGAGATTGTTTTGTTACATGGCAATGCACGCCCACATGCGGCTCGTCGAACCGAAGATCTCATCGCATCATATGTCAGGGAATCATGATCCCCCTCAGTATAGCCCTGATCTGGCTTTCAGTGGCTACAGCTTGTTCTTTTGAAAAAAATATTTGGGCGCTCAGTGCCATGACTACAATGATAATGTCAAAACAACCGCGCTGTAGTGATTAGTTCTTCAGGCGGCATACTTCTATGATGAAAGAATACAGATGCTGGTTAAACGATATGATGCATGCTTCAATAGTGAAGGTAATTATGTAGAATAATGTACGTGTTTTCTGATGAAAATAAAATAGTAGAAAAAAAATGTATTTGTTTTTTTTAAGATCAAACGGTATTTATTTAAATAACACGCTGATATATCATTTGACAAATACACAACTAAGAAACTAAAACTCTTAGAACTTTTACATGCATCTAAAAAAAACTAAAATTCTCAGTACAAATATATTTTAATCATTATATTATAATCATTCATTTCAGATATAAAATCAATACTTTGATGTATGTAAAAAGAAGATCTTTTATTTCTCCTGCAATATTTCTATTACGATTAAAAAAATCTGATTCTTTTTCTTCACATATGGATTTTTTTCTTGCTAAGGAAAAATTACCTGAAGTCTTTTTTTCTCCTCTAAACTTTTTTCTTCTCTTTAACTGTAACTTTACGCCCTGCTTTGAAATCACATCAGAACAGTTAAGCATATTCTTTTGAAATATTTCAATCAGATACGAGGCAAACAAATCAGGGAAAAAAGGATACAGTTACGAACAATTCTGATTCGTTTTTGATTACCTGGTGCTCAATTTACATATTGTTCCCGATATCCAAAATGCTAACAAAGCATAGTCCAGCTCCTATATATCATAAATTCCGTTTTACGAGAACCCTCTGATTATACATTTTTTTTACTTTTCTTGGCTTCTTTTTCTCCATATTAATACGATCGATTTTAAAATTAAGGCCGGATAAATAAATAGTTTATATTTTTTTTTATCAAGGCTGCCAAATCCAGAAATTGTGCAGTTATTCTTTTTATTTCATTCTTTTAACACATAAGGGGAATATTCCTAATTCATTGTCTTTTCTCGAGTTGAAAAAAATGATTTGATTGTTTTATATGTTTATTTTTAAATCAGGATCATCGTTATTTTATGGCTGAAATTTTATTCCACTTTTAAATAATCGCTTAAGTTTGATTACACTTCTGCAGGTGATCTTTTCTTTGGAGAACAATCGGATACATCTAATGTAAATTACTTTTGAAAAGAATATTTTGCCATGAAACACAACTCAACTCATAATGGAATGGTTACTTTGTTTTCATTGCACTGAAATGATTCTTTGGATTAAAGCAGTCCGACATTTGTTGTATCATATTATGCAAAAATTGTTTACAAAGTTATTAAGAGAATTAGCATTTTCCGGTTTTCATACCTAATTTAAAAATATTTGAATATATTACAGAGTATGAATTAAAACTTTTAATTTATACATATGTTTACTTAAATTATCGTCTGGTAAGACATTAATTAGCACATAAGAAATGAAAATACTTATTAAGTATTAAAATATCTTTAAAATTACAATTTATTATATTAAAAACTTAATTGTATCTTAAAGGTTATTAAATTGTAAATTTATTCATCAATAATAATCGCTTACATTTCATTAAAACAAATTATAAAAATAAATAATTCAAAATTGATCTATGCAAAGTTTTGCTAAGAACAGATTTAGCCACTAAAGTGTCAAACATTTTAAAAATAATTATTAAACCATTCAATTAGATATTATCATTAAAACAAACGATAAACACTGAAGTGGCCAACGGACTAAATTCATGCAACGTCACATGACATAACTTGACCACGTGATACACAACGAAGACCCGAACAAGTGTTGTATTCGTTCGGTTTGCACTGCGTATGTGAAATGTGTTACGCTTCATAAGCTTAAGAAACTTACATTTTACTAAATATACTACTTTTTAACTGAATGAGATATTATAACAAAACTTTGTTTTATATACTTTTCAACTTAAATAAATAACAAAAATCAAAATTTTGTATTGCTGCAGTGAAAAGGTATTAAATCATTCTTCTATCAAGATAAAACAATGGCTGCAAATTTATTTAGTTTACATACAGACATTTTGTTATAATTATGAAAACATCCGAATTTAACTGCGATTTTCTAGTATTAAAAAAAGTATTTTACTGATCTTTGAAATTTAATTTAATAAAATGATTTAATGGAAGTTTGTAGATTTTTAATACGTTAATACTTGTTTTTAACATTTGTTTAAATTTGCGGTATTGGGAAGCACACACATTGTGAGGAATTTTAATTCATGTATTTGATTTTTGAATGAAATACTGAAGAGAATTATTTGAAATACACTTGATGCTTACATATCCTTTCTTTCAGTGAAACAAACCGTAAGCTTATTTCAAAATTTGTCTTCCGCAGACGATGCCATCTTTTTTTCCGCTTTTGAATGCATCGGGTTTGAAATACCCGCTTTTGGCGCCATCTTGGAGCGATTTCAAAAAATTTGCTAAGTGGCCCCGGTAAAATAGGATTTTCCCCCAATTTTTTTTTAAAAAAAACTATAATTTAAGATACAAAATTACACCTGTTCAATCATTAATCATTTTTAACCGTTACATCTTAATTATGTATCTTGATTTCAATAGAAAATAGTTTAATCCAAATTTAACTCCAATGTTGCTTTATTTTTTAAACAGAATCAGCTTAAAAAATAAAATGTCTTCATTACATAAAATATACTGTAATTCAGAAAGAGTTTAATTACATAATAACAATTCGCATTTGTTTTTCAGACGGTTTAGAATAATTACAATACTGGAATAAACATCGGGGCCTTTATTTTAAACATGTTAGAATCAACCAATGATCTAATGATACGTTACAATATTTTAAAGTGAAATAATTTGAAATAAAAAATAAGCTTAATCAAAACAAAAAGATGGAAATAAACTCAATTGCCTTTAAAGTTCAAAAAATGTATATTTTTAAAGCAAAATATAATTTAAAGTTTATATCATCAAACAAATGCCAGCAAGTTTAAATAGGCTTAGCTTACCGATCGACATTTTAACAAAACAATCAAACGAGAATAAGACGATAGATCACAAAAATATACTGATATTATTTTCTACCGAATATAAATAATTGAATTGTGTAAGAAATATTATATTAAATGTATTAATCGAAATAAAGTGGATATACAAAATATATATAGAACTAGCATATAGGGAAATTCTATGTTTATGATATATATCACGTGATTCTGTGAATTTAGTCCATAGTATTCTTTTCAGATACTGAAATTAAAGCAAACGATAAATTATTAAACTGAATATTTTTCAAGCTAAATGCTATTATTGCTGTAGTAAAATGAAAATAAATAAGTCACATAAAAATGTCACTTTATTTTGAAAAATAGTCTGGTTCCAATTTATACATTACCAAAAACAATAGCCCCTTTTGAGGCTAATTAAATTAGAAGAAAAAATTGTTTCTAAATGTAAAATTTTCATTTTTCTTTCTAAAACATTTATTAAATTTTTGTATTGAAATGCTAAGAGCACAAAGAATGTTTATAATTATGTAATAAAAGAATTAAAACAACCATTTAGCTTTATCTTGGATACAAGAGATTTACAATCTTCGTTGAAGAATTCGCGAACTTAAGCAAATATTTACCTACATTTAAATCCAAATTTAGTTAAGTAGGTAGAGAAATATAGATATCAAAGAGTGCAAAAATATTCTCTCTTAGTAATATATTTCTGTTTAGAATTATTGAATTAAAAAAAAGATAATTGATATAATCACCAAACGATTTTTTTTAAAACATTTTCAAAGCAAATAATCGTAAATGAAAAGAAAAGATACTGAAAGTTCTTCAAGTGATATTGAAATAAAATATATATTCTATAATTCTTGACGCAAAGTTTAGTTTCGCCTCTGGCTTAAAAAGATGTAATGTAACTTTTCTGAACTCCATATTTCATGTTTTGAATATTTAATTTTGTCGTACTTTTACGCAGGCGAAATTACTTCATTCTTTTCTAATGTTAAACAGTTTATTTGCTTTTACTACATTTTTATGCAAACAATTACGGGTGTTTGTTTTTATTTATTGTTTTTTTTATTTTATAAGCTTTCGCAATACTTTATGGCAACAGTGAACAATGTTCCTAAGCTTTTGGTTCATCGCCATGGTTCTAAAAAGAGTATTATTTTATCTGCAACGATGTGGCGCATATAATTGCATTTGCACGTTCCAATGTAGTTTAGCACTCGAAATAAATTCTTAATTTTGTAAGTGGTACGTCGTTGTTTGATTTATTAAACTCTACATTATTTATCTGGTTACATTCCTATACAATCAGTATTTAAGCAAACAACTTCAATAAATATACATGTATTTAACTCAGCAAATTAATAAAAAAATTTCTGAATGCAACCGCATATAACTTTACTACTTTAAATGTTTTTAAAGAGACAATTACTAGCTATAACTCATTCGAAATGAATAAATTCCCAATCTGAAGTTCCCTATCTCACACCTTTTTTTTTTTGTATTTCAAAAATCACAATTGGCGAATGCGTACAAACGGTAAAGTTTGCCTAATCTACTATCGTATTTACAAAGGTTATGATTATTTATTATCGTCGCACTGCTAAGCAACACTGGGGTTATCGGCAACATACCTCGAATTTTGAATATCGGTCAAGTGAAGAGGACACCTGAGCTGGAATTTCTCTCTAACTTCCACACCAAGCCATCGGAAGAACTTCGGCTTATTTAACGTGCCTCAACCCCGCTACACGGCGGATAATCAGGTTTGAACTTATGAGTCGACGGAACCAAGACAACTAGGCTACGGCGGCCTTCAATTGTATGATTCCTAAGTATTTCGGGGTTGGCCGAAACAACGGGAATGTTTTTCGACCTCTTGGAGGGGGAGAAAGTAGTCGGAGAAAAAAGCGACCTTGATGCGGCAGCGTTGCTTCGAACCCTGGTCTAGTGAGTCCAAATGAAAGTTGAACCGGTCGCTTTTTGCTGAGCCTCTATCAACCAGGCTGAAAAGACGTCTCATCTGGCTAGTTAAGTAAGGAGTTTTAACTTCTGACGTTGTTAAAGAAGAAGGCCGCTACAGTATTTATAACAGTTTAGATATGAGTTAATGAGTATTCTGTTGCACCTTATAATGAATTACAAACGCAATATGATTTATTAACACTTGTAGAGAGTTTTATACATTAATTAATATTAATAATGTTAAAGTATTAAAAAACTGAACAAAAGTTAAAATGTTAAGTGATTGAGTTATAATTTTAAAATTTTTAAAATTTCAAAAGGCTAAATTATTATTAAAGTACCATAAGATTAAAATTAATATGAAAATTCAAAGTGTTAATCAATTTTCATTGGAAAAGACTATTTATTTTTACAGCATAATATACCTTTCCTTCATTTTTCAACACAAGGGCAACAAAATTGTACAAAACTCGTTGTGATAACACTTTTAAAAAAGGTTATAAAAATTTTATGCATGGAAACATACTCTACCATATGCTATCTTCTCATTCCTTTAATATTATAAAATATGATGATGCATATTACGATTGTGTATCATTATGTTTTAAGAAATAAGTAAACTTTTCTGAATGAGGGATTTTAAATTAAAAGTCACTAAAAAGGGACATGAATACGGGATGTAAATATATTTACTAGAAAATCAAGGAAGCCAAAAAATAATTTATAATCTGGAGTCTACCGCATTTTTAACTTTATCACCATAAAATGTTTTTTAAAATTAAAACATACTTCTCCCCATGTCACATTTTCATTTCTTTTTACAATATAAACTTCGATGAGGCATATTAAACATGCATGTATTATTATTTTTATGCAAATGTAAATGAATATTTTTGAACTAGGGATTTTTGAAATAAAAAGTCCCGAAAACGGGATTTCTGTTAAAATAAAATTTCTAACCTTTATCGTCATTTGTTTATTTAGAGCTTTATACCTGCTATTTCTAAATTAAAAAAAAATCGACAAGATCTGAATACATACATTTATATTAAAAATATTTTATGCAGTGAGAGATTCCAAAACATATTTTCCAGTTCGGTAAATAAAAGTCTTAAAATAATATATAGCCTAATAGAAACGTTTGAAAACGAATTCGATGCTCTCTAACATATTTTTTCTCCAGTAAAAACTTGCTTCTGCGTGCTTATGAAGGGTATTTCTTTCAGTACTAGTTGAACTAACGTCTGAAACAGGGAAATGTAATAGAAATAACTGGAGTTTACATTCTTGACATGGTAACGTCTAGATTGCTTTTTGAACTGGCAAGAAATGGAATTGAGTTTGCGGTTTTGATCTAACAATATTAGTAACATTCTCTAGTAAAAGGGTCTTATTTTTCTGCACATGAATTTAAACGTCTGACTACTACATCTAATGTAAACGAAAATCAAGGTAATTCGACTTCAAAAATAAATAATTTAGGATGAATTTCAGGAACATTTTTCCACTAGATGCAGGCATATATATATATATATATATATATATATATATATGTACGTGTATATATATATTTTAAACTTTATACAAAATTTTGTGATATTTATTTTAGAAGATTCAACGAAGGAATTTGAACGTTTAACTATTACATTTTTTATAAATGCAAATCAGGATTAAGAGACATAAAAAATAAGCAATTTAGGATAACTTTCGGGATATCTTTTTATCGCTAGAAGTAGACATATATTTATTTTAAACTAAAAATATTTTTTATAAAATTCTGAAACATTAACGATATTTATTTTGAAAGATACATCTAAAGTTTATTTGCTTGATAACTGCCACACAGTGGTGTAACAATGGGAGGGGGATGAATATAGGGGTTATAACACCACCCCCTCTTTCCCTTAAGGATTGCATTTTCCTTAAATTTTAAAACTGAAACTTTTTTTTATGCAGAACTTTATTTTTTCAGAATAATAATAAATTTTCGAAATCCCATATTCCGCATTCTATTACCCTTGAAAATAAACAAGTAAATTTGAAATTAATTTTGAGACATAAGTTGAAGTGGGAGAATCCCCCCTCCATGAAAGTATTCTTGTTTCTCCCATTATATCACATTACAATAAATATGTAAGGTTAAACTCTATAGCAGCTAGTCATGGTTAATTATACACTATGTATCATTCATATCATTACATAAATTCATTTGCTTTTATTTTTATTAATACATTTTGTGATTTGGTTCTGTTCTAAAGATTATTAATTTTTATATACAACACACGTTTATATCCAGATGTTGTTGTTTCTGGAAGGATGCAATAGCTGAAGACAAATGCATTTTGTAGTTAATATAACGGCATCCTTGGTGAGAACATTTTAAAGCTATGATTAATACTACTTCCCCCACCCTTCAAAGAGGAACAACCACTAATTTCAGTAGTACCTTTATTAGATTTAACATAGCCAATCGATTTAGGGCAATAATGAAATATTTTATAGCAATTTGCCTATTTTACACATTTCTTGTAAGTTTCTATGTTTACCTCTAGTTGAAGATTACTTTTATCTCACTTTTTAGAGTCTATGAAATCTGCAGTCCAATAAAAGGCCCTGTTCAAATTTTTAATTTGAATTGTATGAGTGTTATTTTATAACAGTTATGGATTTATAATGACCATATGAACAAGGACGGATGTAATAAATAAATTTGTCAAAGAATATTTGATCAGAAATGTATATATATCTTTTAAAGAGCAATTTTATACCAATCTATTATTATATGTCAATATTGTTTACAAGAAATTTATTTGTTTTCAAACATTGAGCCCTTATTACTCTAAAAATGAACAATGATTTTAAATAAAATTATTTAGTGAGAATTAAATGATTTTTATAAATACGGAGATAGATTTTAGCAATTATGTTATTGATACACTAAAGAATATATAAGTGTAAACATCAATGAATTAAAAATTAGAAAATCTCACAAAAACTGGACAATAAATCAGATTTCAAATAGTTTATAATATATATGTTGCTAAGAGAATTTAAAAACTGGAGTGGAAAATTTATTTTATTTATTCATGTTGACAATAAATACATTTCCTCTTCAATTCGTTTTATTTTCAAATAAATAAATAGTTACTGAGATTTTAGGAATTCTAAGGTTCAATTTTATTTATATAATTCTCATTTAATTACTCATAGCAATGGGAACAACACCCAATAATTAATTTGGGTGTGGAAATGATTGATAATCGAAATAGGTTATGCTTTAACGAGCTTCCTTAATGCTCAACAAACGTGTATTTTTATATAGTATCGACGATTTTTAATGGTAACAATCAGGTGTAATGCAATAATTAATATTTTCATATATTAATCATAATTAAAAGCCTCTGATAACCTAGCATACATAAATTTTAAACAGAAATTTATGGTATTATATTAATGAAAGAAATTTTTTCGTGAAAACAATGAAGATCAATTTTTAAGCGTCACAGAATAAAATAAAGTATAAATATTATATAAGATAAATAATTCTTAGATAAATAGTTTTTGCATCTTCTGTAAAGGATTAAATTATTTGGATGTGCAGAGTACATACGAGACATAAAGCAAAACACTTTCACTTTTGATACCCGTATTATTATAATTTGTTAACTCTCACAAAAAAGTAATTCTGAGTTTACTCAAACAATTAAGATTTACTCAGGTACAACATATTTACCATCAATAAATATTTATCTAGTAGGTAAAAGAAGCACTTTTAGGTAAAAAAATATATATTTAATAACATAAACGATAGCATTTAAATGTTTTACGTAAGATAAAAATTCAAAATATTCGCTGAAATGCAATACATCTGTTTTTGTTTACATTTGAAATTGTTCAGGATATAAAAATCTACTCAATATTAAGCTCAAATGATTAAGTAAATTAATGAAGTTTTTAAGCAAAACGAACATTTAAAAAATTAAGAGATTACATAAAGTATAAACAATACAAGATTTAAAAAGAAATTGTTTAACACAATCTTAATATAACATTTAAAAATATAATTTTTTTTACATTTTTTTGATTTTGAGTCTACTTTTACAAAACAAGCAATCTCTATAATTTCAATATAGCTCAGATAATCAGAAGTACAATAAATTGTATAAAATCTCAATAGCACACACATTAATATTTAATATTTTAAAACTCCTAAAGTGATGGGAATTTTTCAACACATTTTGTACATTTAATACTTGTATTTCTGTAAAAATTCTCTTTTAACATGCACCTATCCCATGCTACTCCTTTTTTTTAAATTTTGTAATACTAAATTATCAAAAAATATGTAGGATTTGAGAGTTTAAAATTTTTAAAATTATATTTCAGGAAATCGTATTATATTAATAATGAATTAATCATGGAAATATTTATTAATAATAAATTAAGAAGTTATAAAGAAACATAAGTAGGTCAATACTGAAATTGCGAGCAATTATATTGAATCAAGAAATATAATAAGATAAATAAAGAAACATAACAATTAGATTGAATAAAGAATTGGATTGGATTTACGTTTATTCATCCTATAAAAGACGTATTCTTTAAAAATATTATTAACATTACGACGGAAATTAACGAAAAAGGGTTATTTTTCTGATACAAATCTGCTCAAAGGCAAAGATGAGAAATATTATCCTTAATCTTGAAATAATAGTTAACATAATTTTCACGAATAATAAGAAAATTAATAAATATAAATATTTGGTGATGGATTCATGTTCCGTATTAAGATGCTTTTCATGTAAGATTAAAATAACACACACACATATGACTTTTATAAAAGTTTTCTGATTTATGAAAGTTGATAAATACAACTTATTTATTTAAAATTAAGATATGTATTAAAGATTACGATCTAAGTAAAGGATGGAAAATGAAACAGATGTGAAAAATACTCAAAATACTATTATCTTTAATAATCTATATTCAGTATATATGATATTTTTATTCTTTTAAAACATGAAGTTACAGAATTTCCTTATTTTGTTCATAAAGCTTAACTGTATAAAATTAGAATTCAACAAGTTCTTAATTTTTAAAAACCATTTACTAATTTTCTTATACTTCATAAGAGTGAATAAACTAAACATGTCATATGTTATAATAACATGGATTACATAACTAAACGCTGAAATTCTTCAAGTTCAATATATTGTTATAACATGCAATTGCAATTGAAATATCTGAATAAGTTATGTGGAACAATCGAGTTCTTGGTTTATTTAGAACTAATATGGTCAGTTATACTATGAAGATAGTAACTGTATGGTAACAAATATATAACAGTAATCATGAAACAAGAGACGAAAATCACAAATAAATTTATAAGTATAAAAATTGTGAAAATAAATTTCAAATAGAAAAAGGAAATATCGATACTCTGATAAATAAAAGAAATACAAAATAGAGAAAAAAGTTATTTCATGATTGTAGGGCGTAGTCTTATTTGATTTCCCTTAGAATTTCAATATACCTTTTAATTTATTTCTATATTAAAAATGAACTACAAAATTGTTTGAATGGTTCTTACATTTTATTAAACACAGATTATTATTTCGTAACTAAATTTTTTTTTTATTTCACTCATTTAATACCTTTTGCCATGTATTGATCATCGCAAAATAATTTTGAATTCTCTTAACAGACACAAAAGGACATTTTTTCCCAACATTTACAGCTGCCTTTTTCGTAAGATTAAATTATGGGAAAAGGTATAATCGAATCCCATTAAATTGTGGTTTTACCATGGCTCCCTTTTTAAGAGATTCAGATTAATTGATGTCAAGATTTCCTGTTAAGTGCAGACATTAATGTTTTTTTTATTATTTTATTATATCACAGTATAAAAGTATTATGGAGTTCCAATTTGCAATGATAAACTTACACTCCGAATAAGAGAAATTAGAAAACGAGAAAGATTTATGTCAAATAGTGCTTGAGTACCTAAAAATGAGCAAAAAAAAATGAAGAGGTCGAGTGGAATCTTTCATGAAACCTGAACCCGTACATCTCCCGATCGTAAAATGCAAACGGTGACTTTAATTACAAAACAGAGTAGATAAAAATCCAACCCAATGGAGAAAAACAAAAGGTTGTTATTGAGACGTAAAAAAAATTCTTTGAAATTCTGGGGCAAAGAGACGGTCGACTATTTTAATGCTTTTTATTCATTCATTTTGGATTTCAATGTTTAGATTGGAAAAATTAATCACCATTCAAAAAAGAGAACGTTTCAATTAGTTTTTTTTTTTGGCAAAAGATTATTTTCCAAGATCTCGTGATCAGAGAGATTAGTTGCACATTCAACAATTTTTATTGGTCACATTTTAAAAGTTACAAAGATTCTTTTTGATTAAATGATTTCCATAATGAGTAAAAATATTGTTGAGAGTGTGCAAACGTAACATAGAACATTCATATCGATAATGGAATTTGTGTTTACGCTCAATTTATTTTAATACTGTAATTCGCGGTTAAGTAACCATGGACCTCCGACTACTGTGAGTTAATGGAGTCGAACTATAACAATTGTTGACAATAACAGTTATTGACAATTTTAAAATTCTGCAGGTGCGTTATTAAATCTTAGAAATGAGCTGAATAGTGCGACTTTGACCTATATTCGACTAATGATACTCAACCAATTGACACGACTTAAAGACATCTAATGATTCACTTCCAGACATAAATTAGTAAATTGTCTTCCCGATGTGTTCAATGAAAATCAAATTAAATGTCCTTTCCTTGACCTGCAACATTAGACTGCTACATAAAAATGCCATTAAAATTGAATAGACTAGTTAATTACTATGCTTCTGTTCAAAGAAGGATATATATTTATTAAGATTTAATTTTTCTTTTTACAATTAAAATTTTTCCAAGGATATTTCTTTTATGAAGTTATGTGTTTATATAACATAAACTACAACTTTTCGGTTTCAGTCATATTAAATATGAACAATTTTTGTATAATTTTGTCACATTCTTTCTGTTTTATTCTTTGTCGCTTCACGCATCGGAAAATTGTATATTACGAAGTTAATTAATAATTACGTTACAGTCTCTTTTTTTTTGAGAAAAAAATTTGTAGTTTTATTAAAACTCTATTTTATTTTTTATTCTTTGTTGAAATACACGTTAAAAATACAGTTCATTTGAAAATCAGACTTAACCATTTTTTGTGCATTTCGCATTTAGAATCCAGAAGGTAAAACAACAACAATATATATATAAAAGAGCAAAACAAAAAAAGTGCAATATATTTGTTGAAAATCAAACTCATCGGCATATATTTTCATATATTTTATCTTCAAAAATGACAAATAAAAGGACAGAAAGAAATAGAATTCAAAGTACAAAATGAATAAATAAAAATTTAAAAAGGATTCTATTTATCTGACTATTTGTAAGCGACTCATTAGAATTTAATAATAATTCTGAAGATAAATGAATTAACAGAATATGAATTAATAAGTTTAATACATCACAAAGAAAATTTAATATTTCGATCTGAATATAATAATATATCTTACCAAAATTATTCGAATAATGCATCTAATATTCAGTGCATAAATGAGTATTCTTGACTTAGATACTATTGTTGAATTCGAGGATTTATTTTAAATATTTCACTAAGGAAATTTATAACGTATAAACACACACATACGAAGCCCTTATTTTCAGGAAGAGAAGTTTACAGTTTTAGCTTCTATAAGCAAAAGTTAAAATCTCAATTTCGCTCTCTTGGTACTAATATTAATAAAATAAAGTAAAAAAATTCTATGCAAAGTTTTGCAAAGAACAAAATATTTTTTTATTTGTTGTTTTTATGTAATAAATTCATGATATACTCTTCAGTACCGGAACTTTTAGAAGACCCTGTTATATGAGCAATAAAATAATGTCCAAACAAATTTAAAACAAAAAATATATGGTATAAATTAAAATTTAATAAAAGTTTAAAAAAATTATATTGAAGGAAACATTCTGCAAATGAATTATTTCAATATTTTAAGAAATGGAGATTAAATAAAAACAAACAACAACAGTTACACTTGTTGAGGCAAAAAAATCCTTTCTCAATAAATCTGTGAAATATTCCAAAATTATATGAATGCACAACTTATTTTGTTTGTGAAAATATAGAATTAAAAACTCCAATCCAATTTTCAGAAGAAAAAAGGGCACACACACTCAAAAGAATTATTTAACTTCCATCAAATTTCATCTTTTCATATTTCCAATACTCACAAAAGGTCCCACTAAATTACTTAAGAAGTACAGAAAAAAATATCTCGAATTAAATTCTAAAAACCAAATGTTAAGACACATGGTCAATTTTAAAGGAATTTCAACGTCGGCACGATATTGCTTACTTTGGCGAGACAGATAAAAGTTTTCTTAAGTCTAGTCCTGGTCTAGACACGGTAGAAATTGAAGAAAGGCTACCATAAACTCATAGATTATTTTTTAGATGAACTCTTAAGTCTCTTGGGGGACATAATCTAAAGGCATTTCATGTGGATGAAAAAAATGGAAATTGACTCTCTAAAGAAGTATTGAGAATCCAATAAAAACTTCAACACATGCCAGAAAAATTATTATCTCCTTTTAAACATAGCACAACTCTCATATTAAATGGCATAAACTCTTTCTGGCATATATCTAACTATTTTTTCTCTCGATAAATAGATTTTCTTTGCTCTGTGACGCGTGTCAAGGTTTGATAATAATGCAGAAAAATATGACCAAGAACTATTCAGTCAAATTATTATTAAATTAGATTTATAATTATTTTAAGAAAATAGATCTTTAGGTATGCTGCTTTTGTCACGCATGCAGAAACGTATATCCTGGATTGTAAAATAAATTTTTAAATATATATTTTCCCATTTTATACATAAATATCGATTTTGTTTACTGATGTTTATTTTCATAGAAAAATATTTGAGTATATTTAAAAACATAATTTTTATTCTTCTGCGTTTTCTTTAAAAATATACAAATAAATTGAAGTTAGTTAACACTTTTGGCTGGATTTAAAATAAACCAATATACGGTGTAAAATTTTCAACATTTTGATACTTAACGTTTGATTAGAACTATATAGTAACTATCAGCTGCATATTTTATAAATTTCAGACATCAGGGTATCAGGAATCAATCTGCGAAGCTACTTTCTAAAACTTTTCATATTAAACCACTCGAAGTATTTTTGAGACCCAGTTAAACTTAAAGCGTAGTAAATCACTTCTTATTCGATACTTTTAAGAAAGAACAATTGATTTTCAGGCTGTGATCTGATTTTTTTTCAATTATTTAGAAGTAGTTTATTTACGGCACAATTTAATAAATGTTACAATAATTATTCACATCAAATATTACGTAAGAAATTAGTACAAACCATTTTTCGAATATATGTAATACATCTGGAAAAAAAAAAAAAAAAAAAAAAAACCTCTTATAAAATTCATTAAAAAATTGGGAACAATAACCTTCAGAATTTTCCTCGCAATTGGATAAAAATAGCATTAATACTGATGATTCAAAGGAAACTTAATTGAGGTATTAAAGGATTAATTCAATAAATTAATTAATATCATCATGTCTAACATCTAACGAGAATTTCTTCAATATGACAGAAATAGTTAGAGAATGGCCAAAACAGGCTGTGTTCCAAATTTTCTTAAAATCTGATTAACAGTTTCAGTAATATTTGGAAATACTGCTAAGGAGCCATTTACTACTACAATATCACTTCACGTAATTATATCGAGGGATCAATGAAAGTTTTTCACTTCTTTCAACACAATGTGTTGAGCGTGTGACAAATGGATGGATAATTAAGATATATAAACTAATATACGGTCTTTTAAGTCTCCGCGAAGTCAAAGCGCAATTACAAAGTTGAATATTTCCTGAACTAATCTAGGGAATTCCATGGGATTTCGGATTTAAGAGATTCGTTTTTTTGAGAAATCCAAAGATGTTATTCATTTTCCTCAATTTTAAGTAATTTTTCCATATTTTTCATGATAATATTAATTATTTAAATTTTTAAAGTTTTTGGAAATGGGAAATAAAAGTTATCTTCCACTTAACGTATGAAGCTGTGAAAAGTGTAGGAAAGAAAATTTCTTATCATAAAATGTTTGAGACACACACAATAGGGGATCCAATTTTTAAACTCCTTTACTAGAAATTTTTCAAGCTGATTGTTACAAAATATGAAATTTAGGCGTTCTCATGATCAGAAACCAGATATGTGAAAGAATCAAATGATGAGAAAATTATTTTATTAAAAATTAATTATAATGAATTCATCCAATTAATCCATTAACATTAAACCTTAATTTCCTTTTGAGTCATTAACATTGATATCATCATGTCCAGCTATAGAAATTACAAAAGCTATTAAACGTGTTTTTTGACGACTCTATACAAGATCTCTTAATTTATATTCATTTTTTAAAATTTTATTGTTCTTTTAATGCATTATTTGAAAAACATTTTTCAGATAAATTTATAAAATATCAAAAAGTTTCGTCAAAAGTACTTTTATTTTTTCAAATATATTTAAAACATATTCAATACATATGTTGCCAAGCACTAAAATAAATAAGTAATTTTGTTCAAACGATTTTACCATAATAAAAAGAGCTATAGTCATTTAAGTCATAATCATTCAAAATATAAACTAAGCTACATATTGGTATCCATATTCATGTGATCGATTTCCGAATATATATTTTTTTAAAAAAAATCAAAGTTTTTGAAGTTTTCAAAAGTTTTCTTCTAAAATCAAAATTACGAAATCTGTGCAGACGATTTTAAGAGATTTGCAATAGAATATCATAACATATTTCTATAGAATTCGTTAATTTTTTTTTAAAAAATAAATATTTGCTATGGTCTGCATAAATTATACTGAGTGTCTGGGAAATTCAAAGAATTTCTATGAACACAGAAGGCTCAATATAAAAAAATATCAAAAGAAAAGAAAAAGATTAATCAGTAAATGCAGTCAACCGAAATTTCTAAAGGATTATCATCATTAATTTAGATTAGATAGACACAGAAACTTTAGTTTCTAAAACTTATTTCTTAAGCCATAAAATATTTATCAACTTAAAAATAGAATGAAAATTCACTGAAAATGTAAGTTTAAAAGGAAATTGTTGCAAAGCTTTAATATATTTTTAAGATAATATTTTTTAAAAAATTACATTTGTGTACTTTAAAGTTAATTTATTTAAATTTGTGATGAAAATAAAAACCATTTATGTTTCTTATAAAGTTTGTCTGTAAATAATTACTTCTTTTATCTGCAATTTATTAATTTCTGCAAGCTTTTGCCTCTGAAGTTTTAAATTTATTGGCTTTAATTTATATGTCGTGGACATATTTGTTATAATTTTTCTACACATTCTAACATTTTAAATAATCGTTTTCAATATTTTTAATTAATGAAGCAAATAACTTTTTTAAAATATAATATTTCTTATTTGTTTTTTTTAATCTAATTTAGTAACGTTAACTTAGTTACAATTTATGTTTCAGTTTAAAAACTATAAATCAAATAAAGTACAATAAAATAATTTTTGTTTTTATTTTATATATGCAATCTATTTACTACGCATATTTCTATAATCATCAATCTCTTATTTTCAAAGGAAAAGCACATCAGAGGGAACTTTCGTAATAGACTAAAAATAATTTAAACCGCAAAACGCGATAAGAGTTTCAATTATACAATTTTCTCCGGAAATGCGAGTTCCAGATATGCTTAAAAAACCAGTACAATCTCTGCATGCGATTCTAGGAACTGATTCTAACTTCTACTGGGAGTATTTAAAAGTGAAATCCGCTCACCCAATCAAGTAAATCTACCAGATCTAATCTGTTCTAGAAAATGCAAAGAGACAACAACAAAAAAAATCTAATGAAAGTAAACTTTTTCATTACCACTACCAAGTTTTTCTTTTGTACTCTTGTGTATTGGTACGCCCAAACGAAAACTGGTCTGGGGAATCTTGTTTCTAAAATAAAAACCGGAAATTTCAGGAGTTTTCCCTCGGCTCGAAAACGAAACGACAAACAACAAATGCTATCCCTTTCTCTCCCTTCTTCTCAGCCAATCAGAGAGGTGGATTAAATGCTTCGTTATTCCAACCTCATAAGGTTTGCATCTGATAAAAAACAATCGGATAGAATCAGGAAGACGTGGAACGTTGGATATCCCTAGAGATACTGTGAAAAAGGGGGTGTCGATATGAACACGTGCCAAAGGATAGAGGGTTGGCGGGGGTTGTTTCGATATTTATGGGGCCCAAGGGATCTGGGAGGCAATTAGGGGAATTGGTAAATCGTTGCCACTCTCAGTAAGGCAAGGTATTTGGCATTTCTTTTCCGATTCCAAGGTTTCTCGATCAAGAAAAGTTTTACTTTTTTCTCATATATTCTACTTAGAATCTTTTTTGCATTTTCAGTTTTTTAGAATAAATATATTTTTAAATTAAATCTATCTAGTTAGGTTCCTAAAGTTTTTTTTACCTCTCTTTGCCCCTCATAAAATAGTTACGTGAAAGTGAAGGAGATAGCAAATGAGACGAAAAAAGGAGTATTCTTGGTACCATGGAAACGAGTCAGTTTTTAAAGCTAGACAGTTGGCTAAAAAAGGGGCTTATGAGTTTGTTCGATGTACCAAATTAAAGAAAAAAATCTTGTAGAAAATGGGTATATGGGTGACTTGGAAAAACATTCTCAAGTCGTTATTTTTAGATGATTTATTGGAAAGCAGAAGAAAAATTGATTTCAGCCGAGCGATTTTTTTCTTCTTAATGTTAAACTACAAAAGCAATAATATTCTGAAATTATTAGAACCATAATATAAACACTAATTTCTTCCCGCTATCTTAACTTATATTAGTAACTGTTTATTATTCAAATTAAATAAATGTCACACACCTAATTTTTTTGAATTATTATTTATGCAATGATGTTTTGGGTTTTTTTTTTTGTGTTGTACATTCTATTGGGTATTTAAATAAAAATAAAATAATTATTAGAAAGACGTTGATAGTATAATATATATTGAATGAAATATGTGATAGTTCACGATATTATTTTTATATGAAATGCACGTAAAATATTTTTAAGCAGTTTTAACATTATCTAATTCTACAAGTAATGTACAGCTGTAAAATTAAAATGAGTGCATGCTTGAAAATAAAATTGTATTAATTCACTAAAATATAATACCTTGAACTTTAAATAAAATATAGTAAAGAATTTCTTAAAAGTTTTAATTATTCCATTTTTTTTTTCTTGCGTAAATAAATTAATAATAACTCTAATAATGAAATGGAAAGATAGAAAACAATATCTCTAGAAATCTGATTATTTGTTTTTCTGAAAATTAAGGGTTTTAAATGATATCTATAAAATTCTCGATTGGAAAAAATGATTTGTAGCTTTAATAATTCATTATTGAATTTATACATATCTACCAACTTAAACTGTAATTAGTTTAAGTTGAGATAGCACTTCAATACGATTTTTCTAGAAAATAATTTGCGGATAATAATTCAATGTCAAATTTACAAAAGATCATTGCCAAAAAAAATTTCAATTTCAAATTTATTTAAGATAATTCCTGGATAATTTGTTTAGTTTTAAATACATTTTGATGTCTATTTTTGTTTTGAAACAACGAAAACTCTCAATTGTTTAGTGAAATATGTTATTCTTATTTGACGCATTGGAATCCTTCAAAATGTAGATAATGTGGTTTCTAATTCAGTTTTTTAAAAACTTTTTCTTACTAATTTTGGGAGAATAAACAGTAGGGAATGTGGTTTCTTAACAATGTTATGTGACAAGCAGTTAAATCTGTTACTCCATTTTAAAAAGGAAAATTATGTACTTTTCTTGCCCAGCTAATATTTCATTCATTTATTTCAAAGGCATATGAAATCAATTATACATACTTTAGCTTATATACAATGAGATGCTTTATTCTAACAAATTCCTAGATTTTAATTAATTTATAAACAGCTGAATTTGTAAATAAACTAAAATTTAGCAAATGAATTTTTTGGGTTTTCGAACTCAATCTCTCAGTCGATATTATTGAAATAAGATATATATGTAATTGTGATGTCACAAAATTTTACTGATTTTGTATTTGATTTTAATTTATCAATTCTATTAACTCACACAATAAATCTTTACAAATTACTCAAATATAAGAAACTGAATTATTGTTAATACACGCAGACACGTAAAAATTAAAATATTTGAAAATTTTTCGAATGGTTTTTACAGCTAAAACAGGGTGAAGCATATTAATGCTTAAGAACTCTAATTCATTATATTATACTCAGAGGTAATGAAAATGAATGTGTTTTTTAAAAGAATTTCTACAAAAGTCTTTAATAACGTGATAAATTTGACAATTAAAATTTTTTTCATGAAATCCAAAGGAACGTTTGCAATAATATCAATAACATATTTCAGATCGAAAATGTTGTTGAAACGTTACATTTCTGAAATATTTTGTTCGTTCTGCAGAAACAAAAACTGTTAAGTTCTCAATATATCGAGCAAATATACTCTTCAAACAAAAATTTACTTTCCCTTTTATTTATTCCTTCATATTATAAACACATTCGATGCAGTTTCTAAAAAAGGCTTTCGAATGTTAGATTTTTCACAAGACTTATTTGTACATTTCAATAAGCACCACATTTCCTGAATGGATTTATGTAGACATAACAGATCATTTATTCTTTATAGGTTTCCGAATTGTTTCATAAATGATGTTGATATAAAATGTCAACAATATGTATTTGGTATTGCAGTATACTTACGTGTCATAAATATGAAATATCATCCAAAACCATAAACTTTGCCATATGTTTATTTTTTCACTTTTTTAAAGAGGAGAAAATCTTTCTATGTGATTTGAAGCTTTGTTTTTAGTAGTTCTCAGAGAAAGAAATAGCAATGAATTGTTTTCATTTTTGTAGTTTAAATATTTACCTCATACTCCATTACTTATACTATTATTGAAAATATTTCCATACATCGTATTCCCATTTAGAAAATAAGAGCATAAGCCAACAAATAGTATTCGATGTGTACTTAACAGGCATGTTCAGGCACAGATTTTGTATTAAATCGAAAAAAATAAATCCCCGAATCACAGTATATTTAACACATGGCATGCTTCGAGCGATATAAACCAAATTTTCTAATCTATTTAAGAATAGGTTTTTCTGACTACTATGTTGTAAATATTTGTTATAATATTACCAATACCTGCATTGCATTGAACATATTTTTTTTTTTATTTACAACTTTATTAAAGTTAAATTCTTTTTATTCATTCACTCTTTTTGAATACCTATGTTTTAAATGTGTCAAAGAAATATATCTGCTTTCTTTTCTTCTCGGAGAAGAGAAATTACTAAATATTAATTATAGAAATTATAAAATGATTATAAAAATATGCATTTAAAAGGATCATTATTACAGCATATTTAAAAAAACTATACAATGAAATAAAATATGAATAAGTTGAAAAATAATAAGGTATGGATAGATAATGTGAATAATAAATGTTAACAATATATCACATATATGAATAACGCAAAAATTATTGAAATGAGCGATAAAACAATATATATATATATATATGTAAATAATAAAATAATAATAATAATGTAATAATAATGTAAATAATAATGTAAATAATAAAATATGAGTAACAAATAAGAAAACAAATAATTTTTTTTTAAAACGTAAAATATTTTTAATCAACAATTGCCTTTTTTTTTTTTGCTTTCTTATCAGATTAAAATTAATAAAACTTACTTTATAATACAAGCGGTTTGTAACCAATAACCTTTTATGCAACATTAGTTAAATTTTGTGTAGTACCATAATGTGTACTAGCAGAGTTAGAACATAATAGCATATAGGATAAACTCTGTATAAGCAACTAGATAAGTGCATGTGTATGAGCAGATACCAGAATCCATACAATTTAGAACATTTATATTATATATATGATGTATGATCTGGTGTGTATATTGAAAAGATATTGCTCATCATTTATCTATTAAATTGAAATTAATATAATTCGGTATTTTAGGTTAGGCAGGGTGAATTTTTCACAATAATTATTAGAAATTCTTATCTAAAGAAAAAAAATCTGATATAAAAGTTACACACGTATATTATTTTTTGTCTTTACAGAAAAGCAAAACCCGAAAGCAAATGAAACAAAAAAAAAAAAGTCCAAAGTAAAACTCTAAGATATAACAAAATCTGTTGTGCTAACATTGAATTGTTTGTAGAGACCCTTTCTCTAAATGAACCTTTTAAAAGAAAACATCTCTCTCAAACTAAAAAATAAAAAAAAAAAATTCTTTATGGATTTCACATTAGACGGCAAAGCTCAAAACAACGCAGTATCTAATAGAGTTTAAAAACGCCCAGAAAAAAACACTAACCGAACGTTGAAATAACTTTTGCGTGTTTACGTCAAAAAATGGCAGACACGCAAACTGAAGAGTTACCATTTTTCGATGTTAAATTAACCTTAAAAATAACGTGCGTTTTTGTATTCAATAATAGCCTAACTTTTTCTATCTCCAAGAAGAGAAAAAATTTATTAAAGTGCGTTATTACTCGACTTTTCGGTCGTAAAAAATAGCAAAATAATACACGTTGTACATCATCAGATTTTACAATACCTCCTTTTTTTGATTTTTCTGAGGAAATGTACTGAAAGAAAAAAAATGAAAATACAGTGATAGGATAGTCTGATTTTTATGTTTATAATGTTCGAAGCTGTTAATCACTGAAATAACTACCTAATGTTAAGGTTTCGATCATATTTCATTACCATTAAGAACATAAGTTGCTATGTAATAAAAATACTTTTAAAAATTCAGAATTATTGTTTACAACTACAGATTGTTAGAAAAGGACTCGTTTATTTTTATTTTGGATTTTGAAAGTATAAATTAATTGTTAAAAAACTCATTCAATTACGCAAAGAAGCAAACACAATGAATTGTAAATACACAATCTGCTGAATATTACGAATATAGTTAGGCATTAAAAGCAAAAGTACAAGATTATGGGCATAAACTATTGACGACTCGGGATTAGAATAATTGCTGACAACATCTGCCGCATTTTCATAATTCTAATTCGTACCAGAGTTTACTATATTTTCACTGATCATTACGTTCCAATTATCGCTTTCCAAACAGCCATAGAGGAAATCGTCTGTGTCTTTGCTGGTGGTTTTACGGGTGGTGACTTTTAAACAGCGCACAATTCGGTTGCTTATCAATTTAAGTTAATGTAATAACACAAAACTCAACATTAAAATTTAACAAAATACCTCTTGCTAATGTTAATTCCAGTTTCTAATTAATTTTACACAAATTCGATTTTAAATTGGCAAACTTTTGGATTTATAAAATAAATTTCCCCCTCCCCTCCTAGGTTTTTCTATACCTTTATCAAACAATATTCAATCTTTATCAAAAGTTTTTTCTGTATAATTTGCAAAGATGTGAAAATATTTCTGTATATTTAATAATTATGTAAAAACTTCTATATTTGCACAAAAATATTTGAAATAATCAGTTAATTATTACTATAAGTGAGATAAAAATATAGAACTATTTATATTAATGTTAACAATACAAATTTTCATAAATATTTTTAATAATTTATATAAAAATTTGCATTAATAATAACTACATAGACATATTTATGTGAAAGTATCAACTACATAGAAATATTTATAATATTCTTAGAAAAATTTCTATGTAGTTAATGTAAGTATTGGCGAATAATTAACATTTATTTAAATATTTTATGGTTAATATTCATATAAACTCTCTAGTATAACCTATATATGTATATAAATCCATATATATATATTTATATTATTATCTTGTATAGTACAGTGTTAGACTATATGTTGATCTAAATGAATTTATTATTACTTTTACAGATGTATGAAATATGTTATAATGTTAAGAAAGAGTTGGAATGTGCATTATATATAAATTTCTCCTCTCACATATGAAATAATTATAATTTATACCGAATACATTAGCGTTAACTGTTAATTAATTCAGTACATAATTTTAACTGTCTAATAAACTGATCTTATTTGTAATGTGTATTTAAAAGTACTACAAACAATTGATAAATATCAACTTCATACCTTTTCTTCTTTTTTTTTATTTCATAACAACATTCATTACATGAGGATAATGATAAATGCTTACCTGAAAGAGAAATAAAACAATATGTTACAATTTTATATACTGTGTCTTTCAAGTATAATAATTTCAAAACATTAAATTATATGTAATAGTATTGCACTATTCTACTAAGCAAATAGTGTTATAAACAAAAATATTAAGTTACACAACAAAGCAAATAGTATTATGTGTATAAATATAACAATTTAGTTAAACTGTCAATTTTTATGTTGTTTCATTTATAATAAGTAATTGCATAACAATTCTCAAGAATACAGCACACTAATTGAAAAGAATTTGTTTCTTTATTAATATTGAGGTCATTATTTAAATAAAACTGTCCACTTATTTAAAAGCATTTCAATAGCATTAAATTATTATGCGTTTTAAAATCAATTTACATTCTATTTTATAATATATGATCCAATTAAGGAACGTCAGTACTCGTAATTAAAAAAAGTTGAAACGCAATATATTAAAATGAATATTAAAATTAGCTTAGGTACTTAGCAATAAATAATTAATTAGAATAAATATCTTCTTTCTTTTTCACCTAATACTTAAGATTTGCGTGAGGCAACGTAATTTATATTTAATTTTAGTGAGAAATGAAATATTGTTCATAATAAGTTTTTACTTATCAATTTAATCATCAGTATCATTTGTAAATATTTAGAAATCAAATTCATTCTAATTCATGTAAAAGAACAGCTTATAATGAATTATTCAATGTAAAACAAATAGGATAAGGCTTTGATTTAAATAAAAGTTGCATTGTATGAATTCAAGGTTTAAATTTTTTCAAATAGAAATTGCATGAAATGTTGATAAACATATTTTATCGGTGAATTATTCTTAGGCTTTCTTTTTTTGATATGCAGAACTCAGAAATTAATTTACTGAATTATTCCTAAATGATATATGTGTGAGCAAAATATATCAAACTAGAGAGGCGCTAAAATTAAAAATGTTATTCTAATACTACATCATTTTACGCTTTAGAAGATGACGCAGGTTTTCCCTTAATAATAAAGTATCACATTTTTATGAGCCACTTTTTCTAAATTTGAAAAAAAGTTTGTTTTCTAATCCTTGCTGCAACAACAATGAACCTATCCAAATATTGCGAGATATATTAAACCATAGAGGCAGCTTGTGATATGATGCTCTGTTAAAAAGAGCATCAACTTCTATTTTAAATTAATAACATATTTTCAAAACATGATAATTAAATAAGGAATAATGACAAACAATAGTAATTTTGTTACAAAAATGTCGTCCCGTGAGTGTACAATGAAAACAGCGCAACAAGAAGGATAATGCAGAATGGCGCTTTATTTACAAATATTCAGGAAAAAAATGATGCACATGTAGCAAAACTTGAACAGATTAACAGCACAAACATAATAAAACAGAGCTTGTTCATATAAGCAATACAACAAGCACAAAAACAGCATTTGTAATCCTTCCAATGTTGTAATTATTTCAGGACGAAATAATGAACAGCCGGGATGGTTTCAGGAACAAATATTATTTAATACTCGACACGTTCCACAACACAAGACAGGATACAAAACATATATAAAACACAGATTCACGAACATCACTCCATCGTTCTTTTTTTAACTAAGTCTCTCCCCTTTGATCGAGCTTGCGCTGGCTAGTCGTCCTTCTCACCAAAAGAACAAGGGGCGCCATCTGGCTACCGTTTAATAGTACATGGAAGGTAGCGGTAAATTATAGTGTTACACACTTATGTAGATTATCAACACAAACAGATAGCAAATGACGAGTAAAATCCGTAATCGCACTTCCAGCAGCTTACCGCTCAAGTATTTTCGAGAAATTTAAATTTGTCGCCAAAATGGTCTCCTAGTAGGTTATCATTGCTTAACTATTTCTCGGTATCCAAGAAAATCTCTGTAAAATCTTTTTTCATAAAAGAGTTACTTTACATGGATGCAGCATTAAGGTTTATACAAAATATTCCATTGACGGTGAGTTGTTCTTAATTAAATCAAAGTTTTCTTTCCAATTTTCATCTACAACTGCAATAACAACAGGAAAAAAACCGTTGAAACATTTGAGAGATGTATGGAATTACTGATACAAAAAAAAAAAAAAAAAAAAAAAGATCTACGTCTTATTAAATAAAGTAGAACATCATGTTCCTGTTTAAATGACAACAAAATTCCGCGTGCGAGTGAAATATTATTTAATTACACAAAAAGAGGGAAAGTTATTCATTAGTAATCTTCACAAATAAGTAACAGTGACAACAATACCTATGAGTTTCTAATAAATTTAAAACAATCCTTGGTTTCTAATTCCAGTACCAGTAACAGTAAATTTGTTAAAAAAAATTTGAGAATTATCAATCCACTCTGAGACAACTAAAGGTTATTATTTCGTTCAATTAAATACATCATATAGTTTCCTTTTAAATGACTGCAGAATTCCTAAGTTCGGAATTGCAAAAAATTCATTTGCAAAAAATTTTAAAAAATGATTCATAACTACTACTCATAAATAAGCAGGCATGACTATCAATAGTTATATATTCCACTGCCCATGAAATTAGAATAAAAAATATCAAATTTACACTTCCCAACCCTTCAACAAAAAATCGAACCTGTTGAAATACGTGCAAACGAAATATATCAAAACACGGAGACAACTAAAGATGTAATCTGTTACGCAATTAAATACAACATCATGTTCCATTTTAAGTGACAACATAATTCTCCAGCACTAGTCAATTACATAAGGTTGAAAAATGATTCATAAAAACTCATCATAAATAAATGACTGTCGAAAAAACAAAGAAAAGCATCTGCGTTGGCGGAGTACCAAATGAGAATCACAAATGGAAATAGACAAGAACAAAAAGAAAAATAAAGGAAAATAGTAAATGAAAAAAAAAAAAAAAAAAACCCTATCAAGGCCAAAGAATTAACATCCGTTATAACAAAATAAGTAAAGTTTAAACAATAGTTTTGGCACCCATAATGAAGGCTTATTTAAAATAAAGGACTGAAAAAATACAAGGTGTGGCTACGATATATTATACAGCTTCTGTTTTTCTCATATTATTCTTATCTGATGCCTGTGGAAATGCTGTTGGTTCTTGCAGACCATACACCGGAAAATTACCGCGGAAAATTGGACAGCCAAGTAGAATTTAAGGTGGAAAAATTGACTCACCTGATCTCATGTTACGTTAATGACATTTTAAATTTATGCGTAAAGGAAAAGGAAGCTGATTCACTACGGCATGCGTAAAAAGCGCAAGTTTTTACTCATAAGCAAAGAATACGAAGGAAGTTTTAAAGCGCATTTTTTTTTGTTTTCCTGTAATAATAAAGTAGTCACATTTTTAGCGTTGGTGTTGTGATTATGATATATTACTATTATATCAGAACTAACTATTAAGAAAAGCATAGTTTATGAGGTCGAAGTTTTGAATATAAAACTAAAATTCGTTTTAAACAGGATAAGTTTTTATGTAATAACATAATAAAAGTAAATATAAAAACACTTTACAGTGATAAAGTAAAACAAAACTAAATTTTCGTACATAAACTAAAATTGATTAACGACGAAGAATTTTAGTTTACTCTATCAATATTTTTGAAAATTCTGTAGAGAAATAAGACAGCTTAAATGAATAAAAAATATGAGCAAAATAATGTATAAAAATAAAGTTAAAAACAAATCCCATTAATAACTTTGCACCGATTTATGCAGTTAATACAAAATAAAATATCAAGTAAATTACACATAAGTAATCAGATTACATATTATAACCATCATTTTGCAATTTTGGGAGTATAGTTATTACAAGCAAACATAAGAATTGATAATAATTGATATATTAACTACTGATTGCAAGTTTACGAAATTTTTCTTTTATCGGTAATTCGATTGAATTTTCGAACCAAACCGGTACACCGGTAAATAACTGGAAATTCTTTAAACGATGAACATAAAATAAAAATTGATAATAATAAAATATTTATTTGATTCTTGTATACGATACCAGAAGTATATGAAAATAAATAGTATTCTGAATATAAATAAAGAAATAATATTCTACAAATTACTAGTAATTTTTATTCATGAATAATTTTCTACAATAAAAGCAAACATAAAATGCATATTTAAATACATAATTTCTTCAACAACATGTTTTAAAAGAAATAAGCGTGTAAAATGAATTACTGATCAAAACTTTGGTCTTCTAATAGTTATCTAATTTTCGTACAAAATGATCCCGCCTTACAAAAAAGCTTTCAACTGCCACACTTGTTGGTTTAATTATTAATTATTAAAGAATCGTACAATATTTGATTAGATTTCCTGTTGGAAGGACTTCATTTCTTTTATTACCAACTTTTCTTGGTTAAAAATGTTATTCCATGGGTAGATTATAATGTATTTCTGTTTTGGTTTCGATCGATAGTTAAGTTTCCCTTTCATGGATAAAATAATTGCAAAAATTGAAGTAAAAGTGTGTTATTGTTTAGATACTTTAATGAATTACCAGCAAAAAACATGTAGAATAATTACTGTTAACAATTTGAGGCTAAAATACACAATTTACTATTATTGCAATCCTAATATTAACACCAAACATACCAAGACTTAATATATACATATTTCTATCATACCCGGGGTCAAATGACCAGATTTTGTGTTTCTTGATTGATTGTATGAAATATGGATGTTAGGAAAAAAATAAACAAATTAACTTTATTATAATTAAACAAAATTGTATGTCTTCAATTTCTATAACAAACAAAACGAATAAGAATTTTTAACTCATTGCTCATAGCATTTTTATATATACATTGTACATTTTCCGCAAACTTATTTTTCACATTTAGAACAAATTTTGACGGTTTTATTTCTGTTACAATATCCTATTTAACCCGTTTTACGTTGATAAGAATCCGTAGTAGATTTAGGCTACGATTATTTTGTATTTGCTCTATCTTTTTGTTGTCGACGGCAAGTTCTACTGCTAACTGGAGTAAAAAATCTTCTCTCGAAATATTTTCTCCTGTCGTTTGCTTGTACAAAATCCATGCATTTATGTCAGCTAAATCAAGGATATTGAAAAATACTTGGAGTGACTATCTGCAAGACTTAGATTTTGTGGTACATTTCTTCGCTATTTAAACGGTCATGTCTACACCAAATTTAGTTTTATTGTAATATAAAACGGTCTCAGGTAAACGTTTATCCTTGTTTTCAACTTTTACAATTTATGTTTGGAACTAAGTACTTTTTTTACTTTTATAAATTGTAAGAGTACAATTATCGATTGTAGGAATTTTCGATGAAAACAGTTCTATATCACCTTTCTTTTGCTTCGCAATTATTGGTAATTCCTTTTTATTTGAGCGGATAGTTCCAATTAACGTAGTTTTTTTACTAGTAGTAACGTAGTAGTTAATAGTAGTAGTTTAGTCATAAAGTAGCAATAGTTTAGTAGTAACGTAGAAGTAGGAATAGTAGTAGTAGTTGAAAACGCATGTACATCATAATTTCTGATCCAATAACCTAATAAAGCAATAAATTGTTCTCTCGGTCAAATGACCGGTTGTGGTAAATAACAGTATACGACAAGTATTACTCAAAATAAACAAATACAAATAAAAAAATAATACAACATTAACTGCATATAAACAATAGAAAAAGTAATGAAGTCAATTGTGCAAAAGCAATAAGATGATAAGCGCATTTTCAATGCAAAAGTTCATTACCGGTCAAAAGACCAGTTATGGTATGTTTAGTGTTAACAAATTTAAAATTTCAATAAGGGGCTGAAAAAAAATCGTTTAAGTTGAATACTACTTGTAATATTAAGAAACCTATATTATGTAACTTGATTCAATAAAAGAATAAGAAACTTATAATATTACAATATTTTGGGTCGAAAGAAATTCCAAAATATGATTTATAAAATCAGAAGAATCTGTGCAATTTATACATATCACTTTCATTTAAAGAAATTCTAAGCAATACGTTATTTTAAGATTTTTCTCACGTTTATTTTCATATTTATTTAAATAAGAATAAGTTACAACAAAATATGGATTCCGAAAAAGAATGTTTACTTTTTGCTGCAGTCATTAACAACAAGTTAAAATTATGTAAGCTTCATGTTGCATTTAAGTATTTAAGAAATGCTTCTTTTTCTAATAATACTCGTATTTTCTAATAAAACATAGTCACTGCTTCAGAACTTGTGATAAACTGATATATTATTTAAATGTATTAGTGATTATAATGAATTATCATTACAAATCTAAACAGATCCTATTATTTGTTGCATTATTTAGATACGAACGGCTAGACATATAATTATATTACATTTATAACTCATCCCCATTAACTACAAATGCGATATATATAATTGTCTAGACATATGTTATTAACAATGACAGACAGCGAAATACAAGCACGAGCACTGTACGGTATTAATTATCTTTTAGATAATTTGAAAAATTAGACGATGTTTGTTATTTATTAATATTTCTTATCTTTGGGAGACATACAGTATACATGCTTTTACTTATAAGGAAATATTTTTCGTATTGAATACGAGTAAGAACTAAATTTAGAAATTAGATGATTTATTGTTTCTAAATGTTTATCTGGTTGTAAATGATCTTTTTACGCGTATAAATGCAGTAAATATCGTATAAAATTACTAGAGCTCATGATTTATGTATAAACAATAATTTTGATGAAAACATCTAACTAAATGGTTCTTTTCACATTTCTTTGAGAAATCAAACCATTTTAAACGATATAACAATAAAAAACAATTCAAGTTAACTGTTTTGAAACTAGAATTTGCAAATGCAGAGTTATAATCACATGATTCAAAAAGAATTACAGAAAAAAATGTTACTGAAAGGGAAATATTACACATTAATTTTGGTTTGTAAAGCTAACAAATCTTTTTGAACAAAAAGGAACAAAGAAATAATTTTAAATGATATAAGCTACCATTCAGATAAATGATATAAATTCGTAGTCAACAGAGAAAACATTTGTTATTCTATACGTAAATGTTTTATAATACTTTAAAAAGTAGAGTCGCATTAGAACTATAAAAGATTTAAAAAGAAGAATTTTGTAGCCTTATAGTATTAAAAATAAGACCACTCGCAGCATTAAGACAGATTTTGCAAAGCTTCTAAAAAGTTGGAACATGTTTTAGACTTTTTCACCCTGTTACCTGATCTGACATCTATTTGTCATATCCAGGTAAATATCGCCGAAGGCTAGATAAAAATAACGAGAAAAAAAATTGCTAAATCCTTTAACGAGAAGAGTTTTTTAATAAATCGTTTGCGTAGCAATGCTGTAGGCGGAAACGGTTTCATTGTGCTGAGTTGAGATGACACTGTGAAGTATTTTTTTTTTCTTTTCTTCTTCTTTTACTAACTTGCTTTTAGTTGCTTAAGAAAAGTTATCAGCTGTGTGGATTAAAAGGAATTATGTTGATAGTTTTGTTAATTGTAGCTACTTTGCTGTAAGAAAAAAAGTGTAATTTATTGCTAAAGTTTGTTGAAACAAGTTTTTGTTTAAAATCTTTTAATTCTTATTGCAAGTGATGTATGTCAAAGTAAATTTTTATTTAAAATCCTATGACATTTAAAAAGTTAGTTTTCGGAGCTTGTGGCTATTTTCTTTTTCTTTTAAATTAAAAAAGGAGGCATTTAATTTGCATAAAAGTATTTCATTTATAATGGATGATATAGCAGAGAGAGAGTAATATAAAAATAAATAATATACTTCCCCAAAATCATAATAGAATCAATACAATTAATGAGTAACAATGTATTGTGAGATAATATAATGAGATAACAATACATTGTAAGAATGAAAAATAATCTAACGAGAAAAAATAGATTGCAATACTTAAAAATTGTAAAACGAGATAACAATAGCTTACAAGAATGAAAGACTGTAAAAAAAATATTACAACAAGATTGAAAGATTTAATAACGAGACAAAAATAGATTGTAAGAATTAAAAAGTTGTAATGCTAAAAAAACGTTTTTCACGAAAAACTAGCGATTTTCAAAAATGTATTTAAAAAAAAATAAATATTTGTTTTATTGAAATTTATAGTACTTTATTGAAAAATATTACTTCGAAGTTTATTATATTAATTCATTCCTGATTTAAATGAAGTGTAAATAGATATTTATATACATGATAATAATTTTGCGAGCACTACCACACAATTATTAATGAGATTAATACGAGAATAATTGAATCAATTTATTTAGAAATAATACATCGTTCTGAAACATGTTTGTCAAATTAAGAAAGAGAGAAGGGATACATCACTACTCTGTGAATGCATGCATGCATATAACAATATATATATATATATATATATATATATATATATATATATATATATATATATATATATATACATACATATACACACAATATATATATATAAATGTAACATTATTCCTATCGACTTTTGTAATGCAACATAATATCAATAACATTCGAGGTGTATTGAATTTTCACTTTTATTTAAAGCTGTGAGAGAGAGACCATTTTCATTAGGTATTTGGTTACATCATTTAGGTAAGAACAGAACAATTGTATGAAAAAGAGCAAGCGCAGTTTGAAAGAGAGAGCGTTTTTCGTTGCGTTTTTGCTTATATACTAGGGAAAATTCCCATCAAACGTCATAAGCACGTGGTAAGAATAAGGGGATTCCAGGGAAATATAGTAGATAGGGAATTAAAAAGGGATTGTTTTTGATAGATTTATAATTAGTTTAAGCAGAATTAATCCTTTTCAAGAGCGCGTGATGTAATAAATTATAGGATACTTTTGGAAGGGGATCAGGAAATAAGAATGAACTCTTTACTTTTGTATTAGGGAATGAGATAGAATAGAAAGTTAATTTATTATTTAGGGTAATTATTGAATTAAAAGTTAAATCATTACAATTTTCCCCCCTCCGCAAGACGCGGATGTGCGTTGGGCCCTAACACACAACCTTTATCTTACAGGGGTGTGAAAAGAAAAAAAATCGAAGTTTAAAATTTAGAGTTATGTTTAAAATAAGTTACACCTAAATAATTCATATTTTAAAATTTAAAATCTAAAAATTTTATGCCTTGGAATCCCTTCATTCTTTTAGAACAAATACAATTTTAAAAGATATTCAAAATATTAAATACTAATTAAAAAGATAAATTTGTTGTGTGTAGTAATGTGCTTAAACATCTAACAAATTCTTGAACCTGTAAAAAAAAATACTTATACAACAGAGATATGTGGGTGGCATTTTGTAAATCAAAAGTAATATAAAATAAGTATAATATTTTAAAAAGATTAATTTGACAATTCTTAAATTCAATTGCATTTTGATCACTGATGACAAGACTCTGACACAGTATCCAATACGTTGTTTACAAATTTTCCACATGCATCTCTGGGTGAAGAATGAACATGTAAAAACTTAAAACTCTATTTTTCCACAGGTACAGGAATGTCAACAGACATGGAAATGCAAGTTTTTTAAAATTGGTTTTACAAATATTAATAAAATTTAAAAAATAGTTATAAAGGTATGTTTGTATTATTTATTGCTTTCTTATTGTCTTAGTCTACAACAATTTCTAAACCAAACCTTTTTCAAAATTAGCTGAAGAAATGTGGTTGACAAAACTGTGCCACACTTGTTCGCATGTCAAACTAGAACAGCTATTCTATTTTAATTATTTATTACTTATACATATTATTCATCATTTAAATTAATTATCCACCTTCCTTTATTAATACCTTCATCTATAGAAATCATCTAAACTAGACACACATTCTTTTAAATACAAAACATCTTTTAAACTTAAAATAGTATTATTGATAATTAAACATTCAAAAATCTTCTTTTACTTTCATTACATAAAACACATTGTTGGTTTTCATTTTAAAACCATATAATATTCATTTCATAAAGTATATAACATTTCTTATTTCAACAACAACTTCATTTAAATCAATATATTATTTATCATTTCTCAAGTAATGTTTAACAACAATATGCTTCATTCAAATCTAAAATATTTCTCAATACTTATTCAATTCAAACTAAAATATGTAAATTCATAGATATTTCTTATAATATTTTAGAATATCCACCACACAGATCTAATTAAACATTGTTCAAATATTTTTCTTAATAAAGCAAAAATTATAAAATTTAAATCATATTCATTTATATAGCACACATTATTTTTCTAGTTTGTTTACCTTGTAGCAATAATAAGATTTCAATTTGTGGTTTCAAAAAATGTTTCACTAAAAATATTCTGAAATATTAAATATAAACAAACTTTGTTTTACTACACACACAAAATAAAATGTTATTTCTTACATATGACTGTGGCCTAAAAATCCATTTAGAATTAAATTCAAAAGCTATTTCATCTATGTATAATAATATCACATTTTTTTTTTATAGTTAAAAACTTTTAGAAACCAGACACTTTTAGAACAATTCCAAACTTTGATAATATACACAACACATGGTGTAATATTATTCAAAAAACACTTTTATAACATTTAATCAAATTCCAAAATATGTTAACTTTTTATATTTCATAAGAACTAAGTATCAAAATTTAAATGAATACCAATTTCAATTACACATCAGGCAATGTTATCACAATAATCAATTTACATGAATATTATTTTAAAAATTACTAGTTAGAAATTAATTTAATTTTTATAAATTTAATAAATCCTTGAAAATTCACTAAAAATTTAACTTAGCTGACGCAATCCCAGATGAAATATATATTTTTCTTTCTAAGTTCACATACATGGTAGGGCTTGCACTGCTTCCTAATTAAAAGTCCACTTTGTTTGTTTCGAATGATATAGGTCGGCCATATTGGAACATCTCAAAAGATACGTATTGAAAAAAAGTCCTTGAAAATTGATGGAGATATTTAATCGGCATTGCAACGGTATCGATGGTCGTAAGTAAAGACTGGTATCGCTGTTGATTTCTGCTGGCGGCCTTCATGCGGGTTTCGGTATGATTCCTGGTCGTCGGAAAGCGGAATTCCAGTAGAATTGCTCGGCACGGTCTCACTCTCATGTTATCAAAATTTAAATCTCACGTTTCCACCAGTGAGGAACTCTTATCCTGCCGGCTAAATGTAACATTATTCCTATCGACTTTTGTAATGCAACATAATATCAATAACATTCGAGGTGTATTGAATTTTCACTTTTATTTAAAGCTGTGAGAGAAAGACCATTTTCATTAGGTATTTGGTTACATCATTTAGGTAAGAACAGAACAATTGTATGAAAAAGAGCAAGCGCAATTTGAAAGAGAGAGAGCGTTTTTCGTTGCGTTTTTGCTTATATACTAGGGAAAATTGTTCAATATAAATACATCATACTATGGAACAAATAATATAAGAACATTCGTTTCACCATATGTGAGCTTAAATAATTTACAAATGTTTCAAGGCTTTCAAAATTATATGTTTCACTTGATCCCAAAGAATTTGTATCACTGTTTTACAGTTAAAATGCTTGCGGTATGCGTAGGAGTGGACAAAGAATATTTTAATTTTATATATTTGCAAAAGATGAAAAGAACGCGGTCGATCCTTGGCCGCCAAAGCACCCGCCGTGGCCGAGGAGTCTGATGTCGTTAAATCTGTTCACCAAGGGTGATCCTCCTCGTTGGCGTGGTGTGGATGTAGGAGAGGAAGTGTCAGCTCATGTGCGTCCCTCGTCCTTGACTGAGGTTCAAAATTACGAAGTCCGTCGCCAATAACCCTCGTGTTGCTTCTAGTCCGACGTTAATAAAAACTAAACTAAAATTAAAATTCTATTTTCGACCCTTCTTCCTATCAATTTTTTCCTTTACATTTCATTTAAAGCATCTAGATCTCAGTTACGCATGTTTAGCACAGACATAACCAGATTTGGCTGTTAAACCTTAAACTTCAATTTTTACTTTCTCACATTGGTTTATTCATGAATACGTGCCAAGTCTTAATATGCAACACAGTTTTTGCATAAAAATTACCGTATCATTTACTTAGATTGAAACAAGGATTATTTTTGTAAAGCAATATGATATATGCCCTCTATCTGTTACTAAGATTCATCGCAATCTTTCATCAATATTCGGAACATCAGAGTCAGAAGAAATCCTGCCTCAAATTTATAATGTGATGTCAAGAATATCACTTCACAATAACACAGCCAAGATCTGGTATTAGGCTTCAAAATAATGGTAAATTAAATTATATAAATTATTCCTAATATTTTAATAAGAAAAGAAATTTACTTATTAAAATATAGCGTGATCTCTCTAATTTAAAATTGTTTTTTAATCTT
>BMAW01062426.1:364328-374401 GCA_019974015.1 Nephila pilipes
CAGATATATAACCCTTTAATATAAAATATTTTGCTTCCTCCTCATTCATTGAAAAGATTTCTAAGAATATTTGTTTTGACAAAAAGTAAAAAAGAGCGTGTAAAATTCATTTCTATCTAAATACATATATCAATTTATGTAACAAATTTTGAGAATTAATTTGTATTTTTTTTTCATAATGACTGTATAAGGAAATGTACCGACTTCTTAGAGTAATGGCTGTTCAAGTGTTGTCTTCTTATAAAACCGTAATCGAAATATTACAGCTATTGTGTAATTATTCATCCAGCTGTGGACGCAATACTTGTCCCTGACTTGGGAGCCTTGCAAGGGATAAATGGTAGAGTTATATAAAACCCAGAATTCCCCCAAATAAGTGAGTGAGTGACAGTCGAGCTCAGTGGCACTAGGGTTAATGTGGCTATGCTGCACCAAACGAAGCTTAACCGTTCTAGAATTAAAAAGAAATTAAAAAAAAAGTGAAAATTTGTTGACAAGAAGAAGGGTTGAAAAGAAAAACTGATGGGGGAGTGTCACACGTGTTCTCCAAAGACAGTAAACTCCATGAAAAAAAATCACTAGGGTACCTCAGAATAATGACACCCGTACTCATCTACCGAAGGTAAGGCCCTCAGGGGAAGAAGTCACCAGGGCCAGGAGGGCTTGAGTCTACAAGTCGCGAGTAGATAGTAAGTGGTCATTGCCTAAAGTATGTATCGGTAAGTCCACTGAAGGGAAAAATGTCTTACATATCTGGACTGCTTGGCATAGAAAGCACCCATGAAAATGATGTATGGAAGGGGGTATACCATATCTGGTAAAGATATGCCATACTGGCGGTAAAAGTACGCTATACCTAGGACTCATGAAAGAAACACTTCCTATATCCATAAGTTAGTAAGCAAAGTACCCATACGGATATGTTTGAGACAAAAATGGTACAATAAACGTTTGTTTTGTGGCAGTAGGCGTAAAAACAGCCTTTTGTGGGTCCAACTATTAATCCGCAGTACACATAAGCTGTGGAGTGATGTTTCAATCAGTGCTTTGATCCAAATTCTTTCTTTAGTTAAGATTTGAAGGCAGTTATATGAATTTGTGGGTATTGATTGGTTTGCCTGGAGTGAATTTTTACTATGCAGTAAAAATAAATTTTTGCACAGCAACAATCAAAAGTTTAGGCTAAATATCTGTCATGGATTTACAAAAATACTTTTACTAGAAATATTTACTTACGAATTATGCATCAGAAACTTAATTACTCGAATTTCAAGGGAAATGCTAAACACATCGAGTTGATGAGTTTTCAGCTTAGCAAGTTATTTCGAGATACAAAGGATGTAATGGCTACAATTTTGACTAACAAAGACACAATTTCTAAGTATACTTTTCGAGTTGTGGAGTTAGTTAAATAAGAAATTCGACTTAAGTATATTTATTTAAGTACATTATAACGGACAATTATACAGCTACAAAAAGTTAGAAAAATCTGTTATCTTCTTTGAGTTGAGGAACACGAAATTTTTTTACCAATTGTCTTTTTAAGAGTGACGTCAGTACATTACTAACTTCAACATACTGAATCTGATTTGTTAACTTCGAGTTATAGAGCATAAATATGTGTTGTTAGTTCCTTATAGGAAAATAACATTTTGTTTGAATTACAGTCTAAATAATTCGACATATTGTACATTTTCGGGTTCATCGGAAGGGAAATGGCTATTTTCTTCTTCTTACCGACGATACGAGTTAACGAAGTTCGATTTAACTAGGTTCCATTGTAGTAATAAGTGAAAATTTATCAGTTAAATCATTAGCAATTTTTTTTATTTCCTCTTACTTCTGATACAAATATTAAAGTTAAAACTTAGCTTATTGTATGTTCCCTGGGAATAAAAAGATTTCTCCAAAATTAGTTTTTGTCTTGATGATTCACTTTGCACGTTTTAAGAAACCTTAGAACATTCGAAACAAATCATTAATATTTTTGTCATGGATCAATTATAATTATATATCAGTTGAATACCACAATTATATCTTTCGTATTCAAATATTTCAAAAATTACAAATAATTATTCAATTTCGCATTGAATAGCATTAATAATATAACTGATCGCCTATATTAGATTTTATGTAATTTAAAATATGTTACAATTATTATAACATGGAATTATTACCCAATAAAACATTATTTAATAACTCCATTAAACGTTTCATAGAAATATATATTTTATTAAAGTAGTGAAATAAAAATATTTAAGTAGTGAAAAAGAAACATTGTTTTATTATGTTTTAAATCATTCTGTTAATTACATCTACCAAAGAGAAGTCAATCAAATTATTTTTCTGCAATGTTTTTGCATAAATTCATTTCATCATTGAAAAATATACCTTTTTCACGATACCCCTCCGAAAAGCCTGAAACAGCGGGAACTATATTCTTCCTCAAAACTATTGCTTTTCCAGTAGGCATCATGATCCTCAAGTGTGTGCATGGACAGTTTCTGTCACGTGCTTATGTTGCACTGCCTGGGGACGAAATGACGATGATACTGATTACAGAAAGGGGTTGCATAACGGTAAACAGGATAAGGGGTGGGTAAAAGCTACAGACATGACATCCTTTCCCCACAAGCAAAAGAAGAAAGAAGAGAAAAATGTTTCCAAGAAAATCCCTCTAGGGTTTCTAAAAGTTATTGAATTTGTTGACGTTTCGTGGTAGATATCTTTAGAGGGAAAGCGTATTTATAGCAGAGGCTTCTATGTATTATAACGCTCTCTGGAGAGGATTAAATTTAAACGTATTCTGCATGTAGGATTGATATTCCAGAAGACTCTGAGGATACTTGGATATACGAAAGGATGGATATATTCGTTTTAAATTATGTTTTGGCACAAATTACGTTGGCGTTATTTGGCGCTTTATGGAATCAACAAAATAAGAACATTGCAGTCATTAGGGAAATGTAGTTTATTATCTCGTCTTTTCAATATTTAAGTAAACAGGTTTTTGTGTTTTTCAAAGAAAATATGGATTTCTGACTTTAGAGCACTCCCTCATTTTTCAATAAGTTCCATATCTGTGTTATTTAGGCATTTTAGTGAATGAATTTGTTGAAGTTTGAAAATATACTGCTGAATAAATATTAGAAATGAAATGAAAATATGCTGTGGGTGTATAATATATTTAATTGTTGCTTAAGTACCCAGGAAAATCTCCCCCCTCCATTTAATGTAAGAGACAAACAAATGTTTAAGAAATATTGAAGTTAAAAATTCTTATTAAACATCAAAAAATGCATTTTAATTATTCGGTTAATTAGCATATTCTGTTACTTGTTTCAATCATTTAACATAAATTTCTAAAATAAATTACAATTACTTTTTGTATTCGAGAGAGATCCATTAATTGTATTACTGAGAAATTTCATTAGTAAAATAAATTACTCTTTCTGTAATAATTGTTATTTTATTTGAAATATTGCCATTCATTTTAGTAAAGCAATTATTTAATTGTTTAAAGTTCTAATTAGTCATTTTAAAAGTTGTAAGATGTGAGGAATAAATTTGATAGTTATTTTATGTATTAAGATATAGAAAAATGTAATTATTCAACATAGATGTATAAAGCAGTTACATTTTATAAAATTTAATTAAGCACATTTTAAACAAGTTACAATAAAATCTAATTAACAGAAACAATAGACGGGTATAAGTATGTTTATAGAGTCTGCGAAAACATAAGTTTGAAAAATTTTAATTAATTATTGTAAATTACGGGAAGTATAGACAAAACCAAATATATTTTTAAAGCAAACTGAAATGATTGAAAGACATTGGTTATAGTTTAACAATTTCTTTTGCTTCACTTATTTTCAGTTCATCGTTTCGAATACCGATAAGCCATATGAATGAAATATAAAATAGCTTTCATCAACTTAAATTTTATACGAAAGTAACATTTTACGCAAACATCCGAACTCTAACTTCAATAAATATTAATATTTCAACAAAAGAAATAATGCTGAATAAAAATTATAAATAAACATAAATTGTGAATATTATTAAAGGAAAATCACGCTATATCATACTCTTAAAAGATGGTGATAAAAATATTCTTAAAAAGGAACTTAATTTATATCTTAAGACGTCGTGTTGAATTTTACATTATACAATATTTAAATGACGTCTACATTCAAATTATTGTTATCCACGGACCAATGAATCTCTTTCATTATTCCTTCCTGAAATCGATTTCAATCGTTATTAATACTGATAACAATGATTTCGCTATCCCTCCATCGCACGAACATTGCATACATTATTGAACCATTCCCGATTTCACATAAAGGAACCGCTCCGCCCTACACAAGAAGAATATCAATTCCTCCAGGGGCGCCTCGAATGAGCTTACCTTCCAAAATTAAACTGTCTCCCCACCGCCCCTGGACGTCTTACCAGCGTTATTAAATTCGGCCTATCTCTCTTCCAAGGAATTACCCCACCCCTCCTAATTCGTCTGACCCAGATCACCAAACCTTAATCGTTGCCCTTTAATATCATAATGAGTCTTGGGGCGATAAGACTAGGATTCTTCCTCCCCCCTCTCTGGTGCCTTAAACCACCGTTTTTAAATAATAATAACCTCGTTTGGAAATCCTTTCCAATGAGATTAACGGGTTGGGAACTTTGCGCAAAGTCCTTCCTTTTCTGTCTTAAATTCTTTAGCTTTGAAGGATAGATTAATCATAGGACGACACGAAGGCACTGGGTGCGGCAAGCCAGAAGATGCTATATATTATTCAAACAGGGAAAAGAGGTTAGCTTTTTGAGGGTCTGGTTGGGGAGGTCCTATCCCGCAGAATGGCAGTTTGTGATTTGAGTGATGAATAGCGGATTTTGTAATCAGGGGTCTTCTTTTTCTTCTGCTCTTAGATAGAGGTGGTTTTTTATGAGTCTTGATGGATGGCCAGTGACGTATGGTGTGTGCCGTGGTTGTGGTATGTGGACAGCAGATATATTTGTGGTTTACGTGCGTGAGAAAAAGTTTGTTCAGGTGGGTTGGGATTTTTCGAGATGCTGTGGACAGCAAATATATTTGAGGTTTACATCGACGAGATAAACTAATCGAGGTGTGGTTTTACTCACGTTAGAATACTTCGTTTTTGCTGACAAATGACACATTAGGTATTATTGGAGATATTGCGATGCGATTTATAAGTTGAGGATTAGTACTTTTTTTTAACATTGGACATAGAAACTTTGGGATAAAGAAAGATAAATGTGTAGCAATAGCAGGTATATTTAAGGCTTACATCAACAAAATAAACTAATCGAGATGTGGTTTTACCCATTTTAGAATGCTTCCTATTTGTTGTCGAATGATTACATAGAGATTCTTGGAGATATTGCTACATAATCTATATGTTGAGGATTAGTAATTTTTTAGCATTTACGCATAAAAGCTTTGAGATAAAGAAAGTTAAATGTACAAAGAAGATGAAATATATTTTTTGAGATGTAATTGCCATTTGTGTGTCACTTGGTGTATGTTCTATTTAAATTTCTTTAGGTTTACGAATTGTGTCATTAATTAATAATTTTAAATGTCCAAGCTGGATACTGTCGCAAAATTGTCACATTAAAATCAATGAATGATTGTAGAATCGAACAATGTATTGTTCATAAAATCAGAAAAACACGAAGGAAAACGTAGTTAACTTTGAAAATCAAAAGATTGGATTTTATGAGGCGTGATTGCTAAAGAATAATTTATTGTGCATATTTCTTGATTCGTATCTGTATATATTAGATATAACTGCATTTCATGTTGAATGAAAATAATTGTTTTAATGATTTGTACAATTAATTGGAGAAATACCGACAACAAAAGCATTTATATACTTGATATTCTATGATACATTTTCATATGCGTGTGTTTCACACTAACACGAAAAATAGTTATCAAGTAAGTTTATAAAAGACTATTTGCATGGAATTTATAATTAGTGCATTGAATCAAAATTGTCAATACTCCTAATTAAAAATTCGATTTAAAAGGTCGGTAAAAATAGCAATAGTTCTCAAAATGAACAAAATATTCGTTGACACATTTTTGCTCAAGTTTAAGTAATATAACATAATTTACGTTGCATAATATAATATAGATTAGGTAAAAATTGTTAAGATTTCATTATTTTAATCTAGAGTAGATATAACGAAATTTTTAAGTAATGCATTAACATATTTAAAAGAATGTGATGTTAATGAAAAATTAAAGACCAAACACCGAAGTAGAGAATATTATGTATAACTGACAAAAGTCTGTATTATTTAACAAGCGTATCTTCTCATATGCATGTTAAGAATTTAAAAATTACAATTTCTTTGAAGATTAATAACCAAATAAATCTGCAACGTTCAATTCTCAGTTGGAATAAGAGCACTGTTTATTCATTTTTTCTGAGAGCGGGGCAATAAGTATGCATGTTTTGAAGAAGCCAAGAGACGCAGCTCTGTAGTCATGACTACATCAGATGAACAGGAGAAGAGATAATTTTTACCATGCAGTCGATTTTATAGATAGGGATATCTGGGGAATTATCTATATATGACGTGGTATAAGATGTAGGGATAATGAGGGATTAATATGGCGTCTATCAGACCAGTAGGGATTATTTCTGATATATATATATATATATATATATATATATATAAAGATGAAACTTTACAGAGCAGAAAAAATATAGTTCATATAGGAAACAATTTAGAATATAATTTCAACATCTTAGCTGAAGATAGTATAGGTGAAACGCTTTGTTTTAGATGTCGTTGAAATAAATCGTGAGAACTAATGATATAGTTGAAAAACATGTCTTATCATATTGTGTATTTTAAAAATTCATATAAATTTAGAAGTAAAGATAGATAGATGAATTGAATACCAAAATGCATTTTCAAATAGTTATTTTGTTGCAATATTGTATAAAAAATTGTTTTATTTGAAATCTCGAAAAAAGTCAGAAGAAAATATTTTTATTCATTTTTATAATTCCATTCAGAGTAAAACAGTTTTAAGCAGACATATTTAAGTAAATACAAAAGATTTGAGCTTCAAATGTTTCTTTAACAATTTAAAATACATTTTAAACATATAAATCATTATTACCTTAAGTGATGTCTTCACTTTCATGTCTGAGGAAGTAAAAAAAAAATTCCTTCAGAAAAAAAATATAGTTAGATATCTTTTGCATCTAATTTTAATTATTTTATAAAAAGCTGCTGAATCACTAAACCGTCTTCTCTAATAACTTATGTCACTTCTTCACATTTTTATTCAGACAATTTCGAAGAAAAGTGATGTATTGTTTCTGAAATAAATTAACTTTGAATTAAATTTATACGATGAGCATCGCTTTCCACAATTTTAAGAATTATTAAGAGAATGCAGAGTAAATTCGACTAGGAGAAAGTAATTTTGAAATTTTTCCAAGTAGTGTTAAGGTATTTGTATAAAATGCATGCAGAAAATATTTATTATTCTATTCCTACGTTTAATATTTTAGAATATAATTTTTTCACAAACCTAAATGCAAATATTCATTCGACATCAATTTTTGTGCTATTGCCAGAACAATTTATTCCAGGAGTAGCCACCCTTTTGCATACCATGCGCCAATTTTTTAACATACGAATTCAAATGCGCCATATAACTCGAACACTTTTTATATTGTCTTGCGTTCATGTTAGGGTTGGTAAACAAAGATAAGGATACAATCTGCTTCGCTTAAGGAAGGAAAAGAAATAACTTAATCATGCACATAAATTAATTAATTTACACCAGTTAATGAAGCACCAATCTACAATAATCATGAATTATTTCCTGTACAAGAGGGTGATAGCTTCATGATGGAACTATTGGCGCCAGAGAGTCTCGTTTAGTGAAAATAAGTATGAACTACAGTTGTTGGCACTGAGAATGAGATCAGATTGAAACTTAGATTTCTTTCTGCTTGCTAGAAGGGGAGGCCCTGGTGTATATTTAATAACTTTTTCAATGGAAGTATATATTTATAGACATAATTAACTTTTTTAAAGGATTTAATTATTATGGCGTTGTAATGTTTGGTTACGGTTCGATGATATAGTGAAATTAGATACGACTTTTAAAAACTTAACAAAACCTTTATTGAAGATTAAAATAGGTTTGTCGCACTCCCAGGGAGGCTACTTAACTGCTCCCAAGCTACAAAAACCTTCAACTGCCATCACAAACCTCTTTTTCTACCTTCTCGCGGGCGGTGCTGCCAGCACCACATAGCGGAAGCTTCTGGATAATTGCTCGGAGGGGATGGGAACACTTATGATAATATCTATTACCCAACATATAAACATTTATAGCATTTAATGAAATTTTCGTGCCTATGTGGATTTTGCTAGTCTTGTAATGTTTGGTGTTAAGTTTGTTATTGAGAATATCAGAGAATGTGCTTCAAACTTGAAACAGTAACTCGTGACATTGCTTTTCTTTTAATCGATTTCATTGATGAAAATATTAGTTCTCATCTGAATGTCATTCTAAAGCATTATAGAATTTTTTTTGTAAATTTTCTTAGTTCTGAATGATGTTCATATGGTAATGAACACCAGAAATTAATTACGCTAGAAGTATTTAGATTTAGAAAAAGCTCATAAAATTTCATTTTTAAGAATGAGTTACCTTCTAAATAAATTAATTCCATTTGTATGTTACTAGGCATCTGCATTATTTTTAGTTTCCTAAATGAAACCTCGTAACTTTAGCCGTTACCGTTACCGTAGCCACCACTGATTTATTCGAATGTAAATGGATGGCAAAGTTTTTAAAAAAAATTAATAGAAAAATAACAGCTTTTATTTATCAAGTTCTTATATTTCCCAAATGAATTAAAAATAAATATTAAGCAACTCATATTAAAAATAAATTGTGTAACATAAAATATATTATAATTTTTAGAATTCATTACAAAGTCTCAATACTCATATAAAAATTTCATCATATTTTAGTGTTAATTACATAACTAAAATTTATCCACGCTACCATTTCATTTTAGTATAACTATAATGAATAGAAATATTTTTGTAAGATTCTACCAACTTTCTCCTCATGATTATGTTTCAACTAGATTGAACGTCAAATAAAGTGATCTTTCCCTCTCATTAATTTTAAAAATTACCAAGACTATATATTATAATTTTTAGAATTCCTCGCATAGTCTTAATACTTATATGAATAATTTTAACACCCTTTAATATTAATCACATAATCAAAAAAATTTCCCATTCCTTATTCATGTTAATATGACTATGTTAGTAAAAGAACGATTTTTTTCTCTTTCTTCCTATATTACTCTTCAAATAGACAAAAAAAAAAATCAAATAAATTGATATTTTTTTTCTTATAAATTTAAAATATTATTTAGGTCATATATTATAATTTCTAGAATTTGTCAGTCTTAATACTAGTCTGAATAATTTCGTAGCAGTATAGTATTAATTACACCATCAAAATTTCTTTCAGACTATATTTTAATATTACTACACCTGAAAGAAATGTTTTGGTAAGAATTTTCCTCTCTTTTCTCCTCCCCTTTCTTCCAATAATTACGTTTCAAATAGACAGAACCGCAAATAAAGTGATCTCTTTCTTATTAATTTTAAATATTATTCAAGTGGTATATATTTTACCACACAAATCCTTGACATTTATTCAGCACATACAGTTTACTCCCAAAATCTAATTCTCCAACATGAGTTTCGTCACTAAATTCACACCAGAATAAGAAAATATTTCCCTTTATCAAATTTTTAAAATATAATTACTTCCTCCTTTTTCCTTTTTTCCCCTCTTAATTTGAAATCCAGTCTACGTGTTTAGAAATAAGAATCTACGAGTCTTCCTTCGCTGCAACCAAACAAAAAAAAATTATCGAACTCTTAGGCAAGACCCGGGATGCATACTAATACCCGAAAACCAGAATAAACCCTTTTACAAAAGAAGATCGCGTACAAAAGAACCGATTTCAATTGCATTA
>BMAW01062426.1:374411-407226 GCA_019974015.1 Nephila pilipes
ATAAGTAAAGATGTGTGTTATCTTCTTTGCTTGGGGGAGGAGGGAAGAATCGGTATTGGTTACGCGGTTATGGATGCTGAATGTTGTAGCCGTGGATGTTATGTAGCCAGAGCTAATTGCGAAGTTTGGTTAAGGGTTGATTACCTGTTTTTTGGATGAATCATGAAACAGTGGCTTGTTTCTTTGCCGAGTTTATGTTTAGTGTTGGTCTTTTTTTATTGTTTGATTGATGGGTGGCTATTTGCTTTCGATGGAATTGGATCAGTTATTATCGATATGAAAACAAAACATAAAAGTGATTTATATGAATATTACATGGGCTATATATAAGTTAAGCAAGGATTAAACGTAAAGGAAAAATAAAAATTATTTTTCTTGAATATTGGGAAATAGCTAAACATAATTAGCATTTTTGTTACTTAACTGTTTATTCACGTTTTAGAACATCTTCAGAATATTGAAAATTATAACTTGTATATAAATTTTGTATAGTTTTAATTGATAGAAAAAATATAAATAAAGATGTGACGAACTTGATGTATAAGGAAATAATTAAAAATATTTTATGCTATTAATTATGTGCCTCTTATAAAATTATTTTGAGACAACCAAACATTCAAACTTTGTAAATAAATTAATGATGAAGTTTATCAATTACTTAAAAGTAAATAAGTAAATAAAGCTGAATAATTTTCAAATTTTATTGAAATTATGTATACTTGATATTTTGAAGGTGCGTAAACACTGGCGAGATGAGCAGCTCTCTAGAGGGCTTCGCCAGTTTATGTACTAGTATACCCGTTAAAGGAATCGCTCCAGGTAATCCATTTCCATTCGGTTTTTCAACGAGTACATAGGGAATTCGAAATTTAGATTGAGGCGGGTTCGTTTTAACGAGCGCCTCACAAGATGTTCAGCATATGTTACAAGTGTATACGTATGCGTGCCTTTAAATACATGGCTTTATAGCAAATATTTGAAAAGCAATTACATATATACTGAAGAAATATTTGTAAAGACAATATTGTTAACTTAATAAACGAGTTGCGACATAAGGCTGTTCGCTATTTTCTCTTTATTAACATTGGGGACTTTTCGTAATTTCAACTGCATATATGTACAACTCCTTGCCAACCAAAATGAAACATTATTAGGTAAATTAGATGAAGATGATAAGTGTAGTGAATTGAATTAGAGTTAGTAATATAGGAGCAAAATATAATTGAAAGAAAATGGAGATAGAGGAAAACGACTAGATGATAGATGTTGTAGATGGGATTGAATCATCGTAATTAATTCTTTATATTGAAAGTAGCTAAAAGTAACTCCTGATCAGAATAACAGAAGTAGCAAAGCAACGATTAAAAAAATATATAAAATATCCTACTCACTATTACGTTACTATACAGTTTGAAAAGTGAAACACTGGGGAAAGAAAGATTTTTTTCGTTTTTGAATATTAGAAATAACTGTTTTTGATACACCAGTGGAAAGTGATGTCAGTTTCTACAAAAATACAACTAGATTATTTTTTTCCTTTAAAGAAGTTCTCAGAGTTAAAAGTTTAATCATGTAAGAATTTTTATTCAAGTAATCGATAACTTTTTTTAACGCAATTACTTGCATAAAATATACACCTATAGTTTAGTTAGACAATTAATAAGTCTTAAAAAAAGTTTTGCAACATTAACTAAGCAGGTAGGATCACTGGATCGATGTATGCTTTCAACGAACTCAAGTTTTTTTTTTTCCAAAGTTCCCATTCATAACATTCTTCAGTCTTTGTCGAAGATTTCAGAATTTGCTTTCAACTGACAAAGAAAATAAAGACAAATAGAAAACATTACATAAAAGGGGTTTGAACGTGTAAAATCTTTTAAGCCCTAGTTCATTTTTCACCACCTCTAATCATTAATTACGGTCAAAACACAAAACTTTTAACCAGTATCAGAAAAAGAACCAAAATTTCTTCAATCATCAGCATAAAGCTGGCGTATATTATGTCATAATTATTTATATTTGATTTATTGAGGTCCGGGTAACTAAATATCAATAAACAAAACCAATATTTTAGTTAAAAAATAAATTATTGAATGCTTATAAAACAATTTTGATACGTTCTAGACACGCTTATTAGTTATTAGGGTAAGACTTATACATTTGTTAGAGCAATTTCATAGCACTTTTAGGAACACTGAACTTTAACTCTGGAAACTTAAGACCATAAAAACCAAAATTTTTAATTCTACCCAGGAGAGCAATAATAGGTCACAAAATTTTCGCCTACAATAAGTTAATTTTTAATGTTTCTGTTATTAATGAATGTACATTTGTCGCTTTTCCATTTATTATACGGCTTGTTCAGAACATTGTGGAGCTTTTACGGCAGGCTCGTAAAAATAATGGTTTGGATAGTTGCATCCTAAAAGCCAAACTTTAATGACAAAATTCGAAAACAAAACCAGACAAAAAAAAAAGAACTTCTACCACAAATAAACATTTTATTCTTTTTTTTTTTTAGGTTTTCTCATTTTTACTTCTGAATGAGATATCTTAGGTATTTTTTCTGTACTTTTCATGTTGGTTGGGGGAAAAAGAAAGAAAACGGCTTTATATGTTGGAATTAGTTTTTGAGAAGTTCTTAGGATGTGGCTGGGGGATTGTATTGTTCCTTCTACGAGTAGGGTGTTTTTAAGAAGGATAGTTTAGATACTGCGTCATTCATAAAGGATTGTTATTCGGACTTTTATATCCAAAGTAATTACTTTGAAAGTTCTTCGGTATTTGTTTTATGACTCGAAATGAATGTTTCTTTAAAGAACTCTATTTCTTGAAACCTTGCTGCGAAGTTCCACAAGCTTAATTTGTGTTCTGTTTAAGAAAAAAAAAAAAAGATAAATAAGTGGTTGGACAAAGTCGACAAAAATCAAAATTAACAGAACAGAGTTTCTTAGAATTTTATATTTATTATTTTATGTTTTGTTTAATCACGCGATAATTATGCCAATGTGTCAGCCAAAGACTTGGGAATTTGTGATAATCTAATTTGGGAATGTATGCTTTAACTTAGGTTCTAAAAATAAATTCAACTTTTGTTCAAAAATCATTTAAGTGTTTCTTAATCTTTTGTTAGTCTCGCATAACATATAGTTTTATAGATACTCATTGCATCAGAGAAATGTCCTTTAGAAATCTGTTGCACATCTTTCTGGTGTGTTAGATACCTATTAAAAGTATGTGGCTAAATAGATTTTTTTTTTCCAATTTCAATATGAATTTACTAGGAGGATCAAAAATCCCTGCCACATTCGAAAGTTCAATATAAATTCAACTAGTTAACTGGATTACGAGAGTGCGGTTTGAACCAAATTACTAACCACGATGAAAGGATATCCAAAAATGAGAATGTGTTTCGGATAAATAAGATTTTATTTATTTTGTGCAAGAGTTTAAAAAATTTGTCATTTTATAAGCAGTAGCAACTGTAAATACCGATGTTATAGTAGCATTATTTTTCTTGTCAAAAATGTAAAAGAATTTTGTCCATTTTGTCTCGAAAGTTCAAATAAACTCCAAATCGAAATTTAAAAAAAAAATCTAAAATACTATGAGAAATAGTGCGAAAGGAACGGTAAAAAGTGAAAGAATTAGAAGAAATATGTGATAAAATTTTCATAAAAATTTGTCTCACGCGAGCGGTATCATTTTCAAAACTTAATTTTTTTTGGAAAATATTTATTCATTTCATTCGCCCCAAAAAACTTTTTGCTTCTGGCTTTAGAAAACTAATTTAAAGAAGGATTAAGTAAAGCACATTTTAAAAGGAATCATTTTTTTTTGTTTAGAATAAACTTTAATTTAATGTTGTAAATCAATTTATTAACATACAACATTCACCAGACATGAGAGAGATGTATAAATTAAAACTATCGCTCAAATTTAACCTTAGCAGAAATAAAAGTTTAGTTTAAAACAATAATATTTAAACTTTTGTCACTTTAATATTAAAAACTTTTAACCCTTTTTGCATTCAGTTACTAGCTAAAACAGGAAATACAATTTAAACAAACTTCTTCATTGTTTAGCCATACCCATATATAAGTTTTATATTACAGGAATAAAATGGAAAGGGAAATTTAAAGTGGAACTCATTTCAACGAAAATATTGGTAAAGAAGCAAAAGAAAAAAAATAAGAGATAAAGGAAATACAGAAAATGTACAATATATCTTGATAGAACAGATTCCTTTGAAAAATGTTATAAACACGCTGAAGAAGGGATGAAATTCCGAAGAAATGTTACAAAAGCGTTGATTCGAAAAACATAAATAGCGATGCAAATTCATTCAAGCAAATCATCAAAATGCAATAAAATTCAGAAAAGTGTTTGGGAGGATCGTAGATACAAAGGGAAATCGTTAAAAGCGTTTTCTGGAATAAACAGTAGATGTAAACACCTCACAAAAGGTAGGTACGTAAAAGTATGGCAAGAATTTATTTGCAGAAAATAAGAATAAAAAACAGCGTAATATATAAAATTTGCAATCTGCTACATTTTTCTTTTGATTTGATTTGAAAAGTTTATTTTGATGCATACAGACGTTTTCATTTGTATTTCATATCATGCAATAGAATCAAGTATTGTACACCCAGAAGGTTAGTATTCGAAATTGAATAAAACAGAGCAGGTCATACAAAAATCAGTTTAAACATATTTTTATAAGTTTACAAATAGATATCATTTTGTGAGTTTCTTTAAAAGTATTAGGGCTACCGAAAAGTTCTGTCTGTTATGAATTAAAAGCCAATAATAAGTTTCATATATTTAATAATATATTTAATGTACAATATAGTTTTCCTTGATGTTAAGATTGGTTCATAAATATTCCAGATGGAGGCCTCCTGTTTGAAATTAAAACGAACTCTGTTTGGACCGAATGGTAACTTGCGATAAGAAAAATTGTCTACGATAACATCGTAAGAAAGAGATCATATTATAAGCTTGGGCAATCTGAACTCTCCATCTCTAAACCGAGCTTGAATCTTAATAAGGGAATGCTATGTATATGATAGAATGTCCAAAGACCAAACTGTTACGAGCTTTTAAAAAAAATGAAAATCTCTATCCAGAGAGACACTGACAGCAAATGAATGATTTAAGCAAATGGCTCAAAGGAAAGAAGCTAGCAATGTTCAACAGGAAATACATTGTACTGTAGCATGATAATGCCGGACCTCGTGTTTATCAGATCATTCATCGTAAAAATAGCAAAGCCTTACTCGGAAATTCTGTCGCATCCACCATGCTCCCCAGACCTAGCACCCGCCGATTATCACCCATTTCTCTCTGCAAATTTTTTGATGGAAAAAACTATTCAAATCTGAAGCAGATGTCTACCACAAGCACTATCTGAGTTCTTCGCTTCTAAAGACCAGGCATTTTCAAAAATGGTATTTACAAATTAAAATCACACTTATAAGATATTATAAGTAACGATGAAAATTATATTGTACAGTAAATACTATTATATTTATTTAAATTTAATATTTTCTTTCACTTCCCGAACAAACAAAACTTTCCGGTAGATCCGATAAAAGATATATTTAAGAGAAACCTCTTAGAAGAAACCAATCCTTTTTTTTTTCATATAATTTTTAACCATTATTTTTGTATTTATTTCCATGTAAATTAAAATAAATATTTTTAACTAACACATATTATCAAAATAATCCAAACAAACAAGATTATTTTTTACCCTTAAGCGTTCACTTAGGTTTATTTTAAGTGGAATGATATAAATATACTATACATATACTGCTTTAGACAACTATTTGTAAGAAAACGTTACATATTCTAGGTATAAACACTTATTATTTCTCTGGCAGGGATTTCTAAATAAAATATAAGTTACCTATTTCTATGGGTATCCTGCTTGGGAGTATGTATAATTGTCATTTATTGCACAAAGATATTTCAATTGGTAATATTTACTCTTTCTATAAAACATGCTCTCTGATAAAAAATCTTTTTTTCGAACCTTTGAAATAAGCTCCCTACCTCTTAATGTGAATTTTAATTTCTCCTACACCTTTGGGAATGTAATTCTTTCCTTACCATTTACTTAAAAATTTGAATAAACCTAGAAATCGCAATTAGTTATTTCATAAGTTTATTATATTAACATTGTATTATTATAAAACATTTAATGATTTTAATGCATAAATTTTATTTTTAATTTGAATTTTATGTAAAAGAATTAAGTATTAAAGTTTAATTTTTGTGCTTAAAAATCAGAATTTAATTTTTTTTTTTTAAATTTTATATTTTTTCATCACTTCCATAGATATTTTTACTTATGATATTCCATAGGTATTTTTATTTATGATATTCCATAGGTATTTTTATTTATGATATTCCATAGGTATTTTTATTTATGATATTCCATATAGTATTCATGATTACTGATGCCAAACATTTATCTTATTCTTGTTTAGAATGCGCATTTTTGAAATTTCATAATAAATGTTTCTAAAAGTAATCTCGATAAATTTTTCCTCCCTTAAAGTATTTTTCCTGTTGACGAAATTGAAGGCAGTGTCAAAATTTTAAGGTAACATTCAGGAGTTGGGATTTGAAAATAAATAGGGTATTTAATATACACTCACCTTCTCTCTCTTAATAAAAAAAAATATGTTTACGGATTCTGTCTGAAATCGTCTCCCTCCTCATTATCTGCATATATCTGATAAAATGAACATTAAACAAAATAAAGCATCCTTTGTACCAAGATCGAATATGGTGTACTTTATATTGATCACATTTATACCCAAAGATAACCATGCATATTCCCAAATTCAACTGTAAGTGGAAAGGAAAATCATAGCAGATAATAAAATCTGCAATAAAATAAAAATAAATATCCAGCGGTTGATGCAGTTAAATATCGCGCGGTGCTTACTTAATTAGATCTTAGAATTTCGAATATTTTACCTAAAACATTCCGAATTCCATTATGGAAGAATAGGGTTAAAGTGCCAAAAGCAGTCTGCTGTAATGTCTAAACTCAGACAGCGTCTAGACCTGCAGCGAAGTTTGAAATTGCCTCGTGTCAAGTATGAAGCTAAATGAACAGTCACTATTTTCCAAATATCAAGAGTAGAGGATAGTGCTGGTAAATGACTGGTCACGTGATCGTGCATCTAGTGAAAGAATTTGAAAGAACTTTTGAATTGGGTATTATCGTCTTATTTGAGATTAAAATTGTTTTGAAACAGGACAAATGTTATGGCTATGTCTTGGAAGTGTTCTCTATTGCGTGCAAGTTGACATTATAATTTTTTGGTCTTAATTTCCCCCCACATTTCAAAGAAATGTAGGGCTTTTAATTCTTAAATAGACGTGATTTAAATTCGAGACATATTTTTCGAAGTTATGAGATTCCCAGGAAAGAAGAAAACTTCGAATTTGTTTTACCGTCGTTGGCTTTGTATTTGGAAATTGTTTTATTCCTCGGAACTTGCATAAATTAAATTTCCTTTCGGGTGATTGAAAAGTTAAATTAACTTTATTTTAAAAACTATTATCAGTATGAGAAAATTAAGTCTCATAAACTAGGAAGACTTTTCAATTTTGTTTTCAAACAGTTATAAATGTTCGATTATGTCATCTTCTCGTTACTCGACAGATTGATTGATTGTTTTAAAGCGTCACAGAAGCAACACGAGAGTTATTTGCGACGGACTTCTTAATTAGTCAAGCGACAAGGACTATACCCGAGTTGGCATGCCCTTCTCCAAGCTTATATACCACGCGAACGAGAGGACTCGAGACCTCAACCGGATTTAATATGCATCAGCTCGCTACACTTCGGGTCCTTAGCGGCATCAGGGCTCGAATCCACGACTCGACGAAAACACCTGCCGCGATTCCGAGATCATAATCACTAAGCTACCGCGGCCACTTTTTCCTTGTCGAAGGCATCTCAGTTTCCAACAAATATATTTTTTTTACAGAAAAATAACTTTAATTTCAGTGCTGTGAAAAAATACGCTTAAAGGTAACACGAAATAAAAAAAAATAATAAATAATGCATATTTTTGAGATGAATATAATCATATCCTTTATTACTACGGGTTAGTTTCCAACATGTAAATAACTATACTGATTTCGCACTATATTTAGTTATGGAATAGGAACTGAAATGGAATCATTTATACGGAAGTAAAAATTATGCGAATGTTAATATCTTCTTTATGTGACTTCGCTAAAACAGTACATATTTTATTAATTATTATTTTTTTAAATCAAACAATTTTTTTTATTTCATAGAACAAATTCCATGTCATCTGTAGTAACATATAATTTAAAGTTAGAAATCCAATCAGCATTTAAGTGAAACCTTATATTAAAATTTTTTTAACTTTAAGAGCTTATACTTGTAAATATCTCTCTCACAGCGTCAAGGATATATATAATTTGGGATATTTTTACCTCTAAATGGGCTCCGATTTTAATATTGGAGCTCGTTGAAGGCATTATTCATGTATATATTTTCTTTTTCAAACTAAATAAAGTTTTTTTAAATACTTTTTTATTGTTATGATCGGAATATATCACTGTTACTGTTACACTGTATCTCTGTTAGAATGTATCACTGTTACTGTTACACTGTATCTCTGTTAGAATGTATCACTGTTACTGTTACACTGTATCTCTGTTAGAATGAATCACTGTTAATGAATTTACCGTTACTGTTAGGATTAGAATTAGAAAGATCATAGGTTTTCTTACGAGTTACCCAAATAATCGATTAAGTGTGATTTATTTTTCAATCTTCAATTTGTTATAAGTATTACACTGTTTCACTATGTTCATGCTAACAAATACCATATAAATTTGACTTTCAAATTACTTCTTAATTAATGATCTTTCAACAATAATGTTTTTAAGCAAAAGGGTTTTACTATCGGATCTCATTTTGTAATTACTATCCTATACTCTAATACTAAGCGGAGACACCATTCGTGTATATGTATTCTCTTTTCCTAACAAAATAAACATTCTTTATACTTTTCCTATTGTTATGATAAAAATATCCGTTACAGATTTCTCTCGTACCTTTCCTGAACAATAAATTTTCTTGTGATTTTCGAGGATAACTCCAAAAGTAAGATCTCAAAAGGGCTGGAAATGTAAAGAAATTGTTCTATGATAATAAAAGGGGAATATATAAATTTGACTATTCAAGTTACTTATAATACTAAAGTTATTTCAGCATTACTATTTAAACAAAAAAAATTTAAATTTAAACTAAAATACCTTAAAAATTAAAATTCTTGTAGATAAAGATTTTATTTCAAATTTTGATGAATATAGCATTTGACAATTTACGCTGTAATAAAAATAACGATTGAAATGAATAAGATTTTAGGAACAAGATAGCTATCAAACTATAAAAATGCTATGTAACTATTGGATCCAGTATAATAAATATGATAATCCCATTACTAAAAGAACCATTTTACTAGATAAAATTTTTTGTATGGAAGTCGAAAGCGATTACAGAATAAGAATGTTTACATAGATAATTTCAAATATGTAAAACTAGATTCCGAAACCATTATTCTCAAGGTTAAAATTACCATAAAATCTCTGTTTTTACGATTAAACTTAAAGCATTACCATTAAAAGAATATTAAAATGGAACAGTACGCTGCGCTCACACAACCTAATCAAGCATCCATCCCTCTTTTAACGTGGACGAAAAAGAAAACCGAACCGGAATCTTCTTCAAAAACAACAAAAACAACCGATAACAGGCAGGAAATTTTCGAAAATAAATTACAGTTCCAGGAGCCAGAAAACACAGTGGTAAAGAAATCCGATCTTAACGGAATTTTATGCAGCCGAGTGTTTAGTTGCTCCTACGAAAAGGAGCGATTAATTGTCTAGTTGTCAGCTGCAAATGGGGCCGCTCTGGCACAATCAAATTCAACCATTATCACTAAAACAAATGATGGGAGAGCAATTATCTGCTGGATTGAAATGAACGGGTTCAAACAGATTACTTTATAGGGTGAAATCGATTTGACTATCAAGTTTAGCGACGTGATGGTTTTGAAGTGGATAGATAGAGGGGGAGATTAATTTCCGTAATCCAAACTTCGTTCAGAGATTGCTTCCTGCAGTTGAAATATTTGTGGTCTGTATTTACTCAGTGAAATATATGGACGTGCTAGCTGATTTATTACCTGGTGCTTATATAATCGCTTTTCATCAAAATCCATTTTAGATGATAAGGTCAGTTTTGGCGTTAAAATAATACAGATGGATGCAAGTAGCGTTTATTTAAACATATCACGCTATTAAATTAAATGTGAATGTTTAAAAATTTAGTATTAAGGTGTGGTGGGATGCTATCTTACTTATTGATGTTTGCTACACTTATGGATCTTGCACCAATATTCAAAATTATATCAGTAAATGTTGTCTCGGAAGAATGTCACGTTGAGATCAGTCTTGGAGGAGATTAAAGCTCTATCAGTTTGTTTAATTCAATTAACGTTACATTTAAATTATCACATTGGTTGTTAATAATGAGTTGTGCAATTTTGAGCAATGATCGCATGACAAAGACGTTTATCTTCTTCAGAAATCGAATTTAAACTGATTCGAAGAATGGTATTCCTGCTTGGGGCATAACGGGGGTTCTATCGTGTTACTCCCTCCGGCTTACACTTCATGGACTTTTAATGTGATATCGTTTGAATTAAAAATCTTTCCCAAGAAGTGAAACGGGATTTATGTAGATTAGATTTAAGTTATTGAAGTATAATGAATACCATTGATAAATAACATTTATTAGCTGAGAATGATTTTAAACGAAAATAGCTGACAGATAGTGAGCTGAAATCATCAATGTAAGACATCCGTATCAGACCTGCGTTGTGTAAGGAGCTTTAAGATCTATAAAGGGCCAATGATTCGAACCCACATGAATAAATCTTCTACGTATTTGAACATAATAGTTCTATAAGATAAGTTATTATATTAAACGTTAGATCAGACCTTTCCATAGATGGAGTAAGGCATAGGGATTGACTGTTGATTACTCACAGATCCGAATAAAATAATTTTATCATAACAATATAACTTTCTATTCGTTGTATTATTGATTAGAGGCTATTCAAATGATTCATATTGATAGCAGAGAGAATTAATATCAGGGCATTACAAGGGTTTGATATTTTGACAAAGTATTTTTTCAATCGGTAAAATGACACTTAGCGAAAACCAGTTTGCTATCAAAAAGCAAAACAATTACTGCATATCGTTGCATAAAATGTACACTACTAAAAACAGAATGTGCAATTTTAAGTACAGTTGTTGTAGCGTCACAGAAATATAGCATCACAAATTCGAAATAACTGCTTAGGTTTATATACAGCACAAAAAAATCATTTAACAATTACATTTAAAGCGTCATTTGGTTGTCGATGTATGTTCTGATAATTCCTAATCTCCCGTGAAAAATCGCATTCTTGTTATAAAATTATGTGTAAATTATACATTACAGTCAACCATTTTAAAAAATACTTTTTTTTACCTTAATTGATTTGCGTGCGCTAAAATGATTTGTCTATTCTCAGAATATATTTCTTTACTTTGTATGCATTTTTCTTCAAAAGTACTTACGTTTTATTCTTTACATTATTTACGTAAAGTTTCATAGTATACACTTCCCATTCCTTTCGTAAACTTATTTCTTTAAAATTTGTTTTTGATTCTAGAGTGGTGGTCCTCCGGGAAAACGATTTGATAGCTCCATACATTTGTTCAGTGAGCTCAGTCTCCTTTTGGCGAATCAAATATTTCAGATATCCGACATCAGCTCCAAAAAATTCGAGAATCTAGATATTTTAAATTTAATTTGTGACTTAATCCTGTTACCTGTCTCGTCTGTCATCTTAAATGTTACTATAATCACAAAAACTAAATTTGAAGTTAAGTTCAAGCCAAGACGAAGCAAGTAAAGTAGTAGATTAGATTTCAAAATAGAGATTATTAATCCTTTTTTCGGGGGGAATGCTCAAACCAGTTAAGTCTCTTTCCGAGTGTACCAACAACTTCTATAACATACCAAAGAATACGCTTACCGGAATACCATGCAAGTACGTCCTTCAAATATTCAATCAGACAGCTAGCGTTGGATCCTAGTCTCAACAAATTACTTAGGCGTATACAAAAACTCCCGGACACTTGGATCCCGTCACACTGGCACTCTTCCTATTACCGTAAACTTGTTACTCTAATGCAAATCTCTGTCACTTTTATGACTTGATTATAACCATTCACACAGCTTTTAAAAATTACTGAACTTAAGTAATCACGCTTCATAGTTATGACTGAAAATAAGTTGGAAACTTAAATGTAAAGTCAGACAGAAAACCCAGATGTTAGGCGAAGGGAATTTCGCGAATAGCGCATGACACAAACTAATTAGTCAAGACCAGTTGGAAAATATAAACTTCGAATCATTCTCCTGTAATTATGAAGGGGTACCGAAACGATTCAATTATCGCTAAGAAATAACCGAGGATCTGGATAAAATTTATTATACATATTGATTTTCAATTACACAATGTTGTAACTTACAAGTATTAATGTTAATTTTTTTGGTTTTAGGAAACCATAGATTTTGAGTAACCCACAGTACAGTTAAAGTTTTAATTATTATCTTGCGACACCATCAAAATTTAATTATTACTAAAAGTAATCTAGATTAAAGTTTAATTTTTATTTATTATTCTTAAAACTTCTTTGTATAGTCACCATCCATAGTTACACATATCTCCCAGCTTTTTTTGACCTTGACGAAGACCGTCTGAGAAGAACTCAAGAAATTGAATTCTTTATCTTCATACTTCTGGTTACTACGGCTTAAGGCTTCCTGAAACCAGATAAATCAACACTAATAGCCATAATCATGTACAGCGTTGACGTACTTAATGTTGTACATTATATCTAGATATATCTCTGTTATTGGTTTAGTAATAATTAAAACTTAACGATACCCTTAAGTATACACCAATTAATATTTTTTGAGAAAATGATTCTGTCAAAAATAGCCTAGCCAAAATACCGCAGTTTTAAATCTCACCAGAACGTAATATCATAGATTTCAGTACAGACATAAAGAATTTTAATTTAATATGAGAAACTTAGAGTAACCAGTTTATCGAATGATAAATGACTCGCAGGTGATAAATAATACATTCCTAATGATCATTGTTCTAAAAAAGTTATTGGACTGAATAGAAACTTATCCTTAAGAATCTAAATTTTTCTTGTGCACTTTTATTCATTAACAGTACTATAATGCTAATTTGATTGCTGTAGCCATTAATACTGACTGGGTAAGAACTAAAACATTTATCGTTTTCAATATTTTCTTTGTATAATTATCTAAATTATACATAAATATAGCAATTTGTGTCAGACCCCTTTGTTGACAGATTTTGTTATAAATTCAACGTCCACAACTGTCTATTTCGCGTTATTTCTCCCCATTTTAATCCGACCTAAGAACTAATTTTAAAGACCTCTTCTTTATTTGTCCATCCACAGAGGGCTTCACGTCGCGGGACTTTTTGAAGACCCTGCCCTCCCCCTTTTTCTAGAACAACCTCCCCCTCATTCATCCGTGAGACATCATTAGAGATAGAAATAGAAAAATAATTTGCTCTTTTCTTTTGAGCTTCGCCAAAATAAAATTGAATGATTTTGTTCGATGAAAAACGGTTTAAGTCACTTGCAAACTTGATTTTCGGTTAAAAAAAGGGGAGGAACAAAAATAACTTCGAATTTTGTTAGGTAATTTTGTGCCATGTTTTTCCGGTAAATCTTCGGATGACTAGAGCCATCAAAAACAATTTTTTTAGCTGGCTCTTATGATAAAATGCAACTAGGAAATGGTAAAGCTTATTGCAGTTAAAGTAAAAGTCGAAAGATGTGTTTGTATGAATAAATCTAAACTATCGTTTTATATATATAAGGTAATGTAAATTTAATTTAAAACATACGTAGTACATTCCCAATTGAGAGAGAAGATAGTTTATAAGTTCATAAAGAATCTAAAATAAGGCTTTCTAAGTATAATTAATTGAAATATCCTGAAAAAAAATGTTGTAAGTTAATAAATAATTAGACTCATTAGAAAAAGACTGCCCGTTTTCGAAAAATAAAACGCTTTTAGCTGCTTCTGATAAAAAAATTTTATAAGAAAACAAAGTTTATTTCAGTTAAATTAATTGTTATGAAATATGTGTGTATAATCTCTCTCTCTCTCGTGAATAGGTAAAAATATTGATTTAGAATTAAAGTAAATACTTCAATGTATGTATTATCTACAGTGGATACAGTGGACAACATAAATAAAATTCCTAAATTATTTAAGACAAGGCTTAATTAAATATATTTAACTGAAACAAATGCCTTCTAGAATAGATCGATAAATAATTAGAACTATTGGAAATAGTTTCCAATTTGAAAAAAAAAATACTTTCAACTGTCTCTTATAATAAAGTGTTATTAAGAAATGAAAAAAAATTATTTCTGTTAAATTATTGTACTAAAATATCCGTTTACATAAAAAACAGCTTAAGACACCGCTTAAAAAATGTAAATTTATTTTAAAATATATATGTAATAAATATCCACATATGAAAGGATATACAATGCGGAAGTTTTCTAAAGAATTTAAAATAAGTCTTGGTTTTTTATTTGAAATTTCCTGAAAATACATCTCAAATTTCATAAGGTGATTTTGTGCAACATTTTCTTACTAATAGATAAATAATTAAATGCATAAAAAATAAACTTCTTAGTTTCTTAAAATAAATTTCAATGCTGCCGATTGATTCTTTTTTTTTCTTACATTAACAGTTGTAAAATATACATGTGAACATATGAATATATTTAAACTATTGTTTCAGAGTGTGACATAAATTTATTTTAAAATGTAATAATTTATATACTTGTATAACACTTTTAATAATTTAAACTTGCATTAATGAGTTTTAATAAATAATTAATGTTCAATATTATATATAATTCGGTTGAGTTGATAATGCATGAGTTTTATAAAGATTTTAAAATAAACTTTAGTTAAATATGCTTAATAGAAATATCCATAAATTATTATGATATTAATAAGGTTATTTAGTGCAAATTTTTCTGTAAATCACCAGTTTTTTTTACGATTACTTATAAACATCGCATTGAGAAACTACATGATAGTTATCGGTTCGTAAATTAACATATTTTCATTTACATTCATGAAAAATAATGTTTCCATTTGTATCTTACGGTATCCGCCTACCTTCGAGGATTTTTTTAAATAATTGAAAAAATAACTTTTTATATGCATTATACTATAAGATATGGCTAAAAACTTAAAATACAATGTGCGTAAATTAATAATTGTTTCAATATTTCAGCTCAAAAAATATATAAAAAATAGCAGTAAAATAGTACTTGTGCATAACACCAAAACTGAAATTTAAATAGAGATATTTCAATTCTGTCAATTTTATTATAATGAATTGTATCTAATTTAGAATTTGTGCCTCTCTCACAATTATAACCCTGAAAATTAATTATTTATAGGAAGTCGTACCTTAACATGCAGAAAAAACGTACAAATTTGTGACAAGTTATGAATTTTATCATCAATAAAATGCAAATTAATCGCATTATAACCATAAGAGAGGTTCAATTCCTGAATTCACTTTCATAGAGTATTCCATGAAAGTTTCATAACATTATATGCATAACCTTTTTCAATACGATGATTTGCTCTGAAGCAAAATATGAAAATCTTGATTTTGAGAAAAAACTAAAAATACATTTCAACCCAGAAACTTACCTAATTAAATAAACCTTTAACATTAAAAGGCCCCTGATTTGTAAAGTTCACAATCTGTATTACTTAAATAAGTTATATTTTTCTTCCTGATGGTCTTTAAAACTTTCCTACGCTTACATTTAACAGGTGTTGTATAATGCTTCAACTCCCTGATTCGATTGTAATCCAACTTTTTGTATCCCTTTACAGTGAAGTAGCCCGGATTTTCAATGTTCAGCTTATTTAAGACTTTTAAGCAGCCTTGATGTCCTTCGTTATATTGTATAATTGCATCAAATGCACCCAATTTCACAGTTTTCAAACAAACAAAAATTTCCTTCAGTACTCTTTACCATATTACACCATTAAAAGATTCACTTGCATTTTGGGTCTTAGGAGATTCATCTTGCATGTTGGAAGATATTTTGATAGCGATATTATGTAAAATATCAATGAAAAACGAACATGAAAGTTCCATTTCCGTTAGAAGAATGCTACTTCCAGTTCTAATATTTGACACAGACTATAATTAAAATGCTTATAACTCAAGTTCTATGTAAAATAGAAACAAAATTGCAACTGTTCTAGAAAGCTAAGAAATACGGCTTTAATAATAGATCGTAAATTTAAAAAAAAAATCGACTTTTTTGACCGAAAATTGCGTTTCAAAGGTAGGAGGATACCTTAATGCATTGCTGGTAATTAATAAATCTTTATTTTGATTAAATTAACTGTAAATGATAAATCTGTTACAAATTTATTAAAAAATTATTATTATCAGGAATAAGTTATATAATATGCGAGTTTTAAAATGAAATTAACGAAATTTTGAATTTTTATTGAAATATTTGGAGCAGAAAATGTACGAAATTTGTTACATAATTTTGTGAAATATTTTTTGACAATCTAACAAAAGAACCAATTTGTCAAAATTAAATTTCTTGTTTTGGATTTAAATTAAATGCTTCCGGGAACTTGTACAAATTTATATATTATATTAATAATAAAATATAATAAATCATATCTTTTGAATTTTATTTAAAAACAATTCTAGGGAACATAATAAAAATAACAAAATATTATTTCATAGATTATTACAATAATTATTTAACGGGATAATATTTGAACTTTATTTTAAAATTCAAATATTATCAAATTAAATAGTTATTGTACCAATCCATAAAAATGCTGTTTTTGTAACAATAAGTTCGTTCAAAATAGCTTCATTAAAAGTAGATAACATTTTAAGAATAAAAATTAAGCGGATTAAAGCAACATTGTAAGGGTTTTAAATGGAAATACAAATATTAGTTATTTCTTTGGTATTTATTTTTTCCCTTGATTTATTGTTATATTTTCAGAAAATCTAAAGGGTATTAATTAATATTTTAACATTCGGTTCCTTCTTCAATTCAGATTTAATTGGCAGTTGGTGGTTTTAAAAAAATAAAGCAGCGTTAATTTTTAAAATAATTGGTCTTCCAATTCCTTTGTTTTCTGTGGGTTTAAATTTCTATTGTAAATGACTTTCCATAGAAATGAACAGTCGAAGGCTTATTAAATGCTTAAATTAAAGATTTTATTAAAAGGAATATCAATAACTAATGAAGGGAATTTCTTTTATCAGCACATTTGGATCATGATGAGAACATTATGAAATCATTAATATGATTTAAGCTTCGACTGTTTCTAAAAATTTACTGCTTTCATTTTTTTAAAAAAAATTAAAGTATCATTTATGTGATACAATTAATTATTTTAAAACAGGAGTTTTAGTCAACACTGCGTTGAAAAATAATTTGATGTAGGTAACTATGAAATATAATTTTTTCGATTCTTCTCGTACATAACTTTGGTTAAAACAGAGGTTATTAATATTTTTTTCGGTATACGTCAAAGCTGAATTTCTTCAATATAATAAAACTTTTTGTAAAGGAAATCTGATATGAGAAGGATTGTAGATGTAATAATAACATTTATTGGTTCTTAAAATTTCTAGACAATAGCTTTTTTTTTTTTTTAATTTTTCCTTCGATTTACCAACCATTTATTTAAGACCGTATTATGAACAAAATAGTTCTTTTTATTTAGAGACTTGTGAATTCTCGTATTTTAAATATTCACAGCTCTCTGACAGAAAGATGTAACAAAAGTAAGCCCTATATAATTTAAGATAAGTAGAACATTTAACAAACAGAATAATCAATAGTTAACAATAATTAAGAAAACCAATTACGAATAATTAATAGATAGGAAAACTAATATGTATAAAATTATTTTTGAATTTGGTAGGATAACTAAATTTAAGTAAATAATTTTTGTTTCGTCAAATCAACCAACCAATCAACTTGTTGGGCGGTAAAAACTTTCCTGGTAATCAGAATATCTCGCGACATATTGGAAGAATGGCTCAAGTACATCAGTTGCGTTAGCTTATGTGGTAAAAGCCTTTTAACTCTTTTTAGTTACATTTATTTAATAAAAGTATTTATTAGTGCAGTTTTTCAACGGATACTTTAATTTGGTTTGAACGAATTTATATCCTTTGTTTATCTTTGGTAGAATTTTTTTTTTTTTGAATTTATGTTTATTTTGGCTTAATATCATTGTGTTATATTATAATTCTTTGAAGTGTGATGTTTTTGATCTGTAAAAATTAGTATAAACACACTATCTCAGTTCCAATTCTGAGACAACTTAAAATTGTTTAATCTCCATTTTTGAATTTAATTTTTTAATAAGTTTATCTTGAGATAAACATTGTAGGTCTTGATTAGAATTTGATATAGTGCACTTCATTGTAATTTTTTTTTTTTAAATTATTGGTTTTATATTTCAATTTTCAATTATTTAAATATAATATTTATTTTTGAACACTATACGTAATATTACACTTTCTTCATTTTAATAATTTTTTACATCATAACATTACATATGTTTTAAATTATAAATAATTACAGATAATCTAAATTTAACTTCAATGTTATGTAATTTTGATTTCATTTTACAATATGCTTTTGTAATTTATATGCATACTAAAAATAATGTCTTATTATTATTAATATAATTATATAATTACCTATATACTTTATGATGGTAAGAGTTATAGATCTGGAAATATTTGAGTAAATTTGATTATCTTATAGGGTTAAATTTAAATGTATGAAAAAAAACCCGATTAAATGTTTCAGAATGTATGTAATTGTTAATTATGTGGTTTTATTAATATAACATTATTCTCCAGTTTTAATTAAATTCTTTCGGATTTCAACGTTTGATGTTTCGACCCTGTAGAGGGGAGAAATACTGGCAGCGTATCCAAATCTGGCTCATTGGTTCCGAATAAGAGTTGATCAGTAGCTCTTTTGATGCGTCTTTACCAATAACATTAAGAGACGTCTCTCTCGGGATAGTTATTAAGGCGTTTTAAATTCTGGCGTTGTTGTAGAAGAGAGCCGCTGTATACTCCTCTGGCTTCCTTGTGATGATACGAGGTAAAACATTCGAGCTGACATTTGTTGAGAAGGTTTCTTTTCCAATCATTAATGTATTTCATATACATTCCTCACTGTTGTATTGAATTCTCCTGATTTTTTTTCCTTTTTTTTTTTTGCTTTGAAAAGTTCACATTTGGCGTCATCGGCTGTCTCTTGTTGAGTTATGTGTCTCATCGACACGTGCACCGTAGCCCGGATATCTCTAGTAGTGATTTTTGTCATTAGATGTATTTGACATAATCACTCAGTAGATATAATTCTTAAAATGTTTACCCAGTTTATTCACAGTTCGTGGATAAACTACATAAAAAAATAATGATATAAAGCGAATAGCTAATTGTGTCCCAAACCAAACATTATAATAAGGAGCTCTTATTATCGAAGTAATTCAAATACGATTCCAAATCAATGGCTCCGGTTCAAATAGACTTCTAGTGACGGATCTAAGTCAAATATAACGCTTCAATGAACCTCTCGAATTCTTCTACCTCTATCTCATTCAATATACCTCCCATACCGTAATGCTGATTTACAAAGTCACGGTTCCTCTACAAGGCGAGGTTCTCATTTCAAGCAACGTAATAAAGAAGACTCAAAGGTTAGTAAAAGGGAAGTGTGCGTGATATAGCGATTGTTTATTAATGTTGAACTGAAAAGCAACATGAGTATTGGTGAGAAGCCCCGTCATTTTGAATCTTGGTCAAGTGAAGAGGCCCACATTTGATCGGGCCCCCCCCCCCCTTCAGAATTTTACATCACGCCTAACTGAGATTTGGGACCTCGACCAGATTCAACTCGCCTCAGTCCCGCTACACGGCGGGCATTGGGATTTGAGCCCATAACTTGACGGAAACAACAGCAGCCGCGAGTCTACGAGCATGATCACTAGGCTACCGCTGCCACATATGTGCGTGGGAATCCGTTACAATGTATCTTCCATTTATAAATATCTTATTTTAATATCTTCTTTTGTTGTTCATAGCGACATTAAGATCAATGAATTCATGGATGCTTAAAATTCATTTATCAACGTTACATTATACATTTAAAGATCTTATCTGTCTGAACTTGGTGGCCATTATCCTAAATGAATCGTGATACATTATGCGCAGAGATCATTAGTGGCCACTATCAAGTTCTATTAAACTCTTTAAAGATCACAATGTTTCAAATCTTTTATGGTACTAAAAGCCCGCTCCTTTCAAAAAGTGCTGAAAGTTCCATTTGTTAGGTCTCCTCCCCCCCTTTCATGAGATGAGATGTGTCAAATGTCAAAGCCTAATGATGGGAGGCTGTGACGATGAATGACGAGTTAATTGATTAACTGAGAGGGAAACAGGTTCTCTTCAAAGTCGTGGGTCATCTGTGGTCAACAACAAAGTCATTCTAAACTTCTTTGAAAAGTAATCGTCCGTGAAGGAAATAGTACTTCTCTTGAAAAAAATATCCTTTATTTCATAAAAAGGAAGACGCCTTTTCGGTCGTTTTTAACTGACATTATTTGAAAAGAATTGAATAAATTTTATAGCATTAAATAATGATCTTATGTTGTTTTGGAATATTTATACTATAGACTCATTGAGTTGAACTCCTTATATAACAGCTTCCATTTCTAACTAAGATAGTTGGACGATTGTATTGGTGTAAGGACCATATATGTGCAAACTGCTTAATTTAATAGTAACTAAGTATATCTTCGGTCGTTTTTAACAAGTATAATTTGAAAATAATTGAATGAATTTTATTGAATTAAATAATATTCGTTATTTAAGAATGTTTATACTGTGGACTTATTGAGTTACATTTTTTATACAACAGTCTCCATTACTAACGAAGATAATTGGTTGAATGATTTTATTGGTAAAAAAGCCATATTTGTTCCAAACTGCACAAAACATCCCTAAATTTATTAACAACGAAGGATATTTTAAAAATAATCGTTATAAATGTATATTTGTGATACATACGCAAAGTGAAGAAAGAAAAAAGGGACGCATTCGTTGCAAAGGGAAGGATCAAAAGAGGAAAATATCGCAAGGCATCCAAGGGGCACGTTACCCGTATTTGTCGAAAATTGTAAATCCTTTGGGAAAGACAAAAGATCACTTCGGGACTATCAATCTTTTTCTTAAATAACATAAATCTTTTGGAGATTTATCAAGAAGGTCTTCGAGAAAATCAGATATTGATCCCAAATATTTTGATATCAAATTATAATTTTACCATCGCGTTTCCATGATGTATTAAAATAATCTAGAAAAGTTTTATTATTGCATGCATTTCTAATTAAGTTCTATAATTACATCCTACTTTATCATTCCTGCAAAATTTATTGTAACTTAATTTTCATATTTGTATGCTGATATTCTTTATCTTCAACGAATACTGCTATGTCAAAATTCTAATCTCTATAACTAAAAAACGATTTCCATTTCTAAATATTTTTAATAAACAGAATTCACGATTTTAATAAATTAAATAATAATTAACATTAAATAACGCATGCCATAAATTAAATAAAAATTATTTATCATTCTTTCATATGGAAGATATTTTTCCACATTACATATTTTGAAGATTATTATGTATTTTATAACAAATTACAATGTAATATACTTTTCAAATATGTTCAGAATAATTTTTAGATACAAATAATTTCAATTTTAATTGCATATTTTTTTATTTGTTTTGGTAACAGAAATTTTTTCTTAAGCATACACGCACAATTCCTATTTCTCCTATTTATTATCTATGCATTTAATTTATTACTTTATTTATTTTCATTATATCGATGCATAAATTTAGTAACGAGGCGGTTACAATAAATATTTAACTATGATGGATTAATAATGTATTTCATAAATATTTTGTAAGCACATGGTGAAGAAAATTTACTCAAAAATTTAAGTAATTTTGATATTTCACTCTACAGGAAATTATTTTGAATATTATAGTCACATATCATCATTATACATTCTATTAAGTTTTTCTAATGATTAATCTTTATTTATAGCATTAAAAACTATTGAATTTAATTATTTATTCATTCTGCTTTCTTAGATGATTCTTAATTTAGTATTTAATTATTAAGAATTTTTACTGAAAAGTCAAGTTGACAGATAGACATTGTTAGTTATAAATGTAATGATTTTTTTTTCTGAAACATTTAAAAGAATACTTAAATCTAATTTAATGACACATTCACGGAACAAATCCTTGGGTAAAATTTCAATGCCTTTTAATAGAAGTTTATAAATTTGTAATACCTCAGATGGGAATTAGTATATTCGATCAAATAAGTGAACAGATTCTTCATTTACAGAACTTTAAAAAATGTTATTCTTTTCCATTTTCAGCTAAATATTCATGTTCCACTTGTGGAAATAAATCTTCCTTGTTCGTCTCTGGTTAAATGAACAATTTCAAATTAATGGAATTACATTTCAGGGTTGAAATCTAATTAAAAATATGCAAATAAAAGAAATGTTTCCAAATGATAAATCATAGTGAAGTGTTAAGAAACTTACAAGTAATTACTTTTGAATTCATTCAGAATATTTGATTGAACAATGCAACAGAAAATATTAATTAAAACGAGTTACAAAATATTAATTGAAACTCATCGTATTAATTAGATACTTAGTGATCTTTCAAAAAAGTATCTACTAGTTTCTTCTACTGTTCATTTTAATTCACATGTGGTTAACGTTCAATATTTTCTGAAATTAATTAAAAAATTAAAATATTTGGCATGTTTCCATTTAGTTTAAATATTCTTATTCACGCATTTGCCATTAACGGAAGGTTGTGCGATAAAGTAGAGAAAGTGCGATGCTTTAATGCTCAGGTAGGATTTTTCATCTCGAGTAACTAGAACGATTCTTTTCGATCCAGTAGTTTTCTAAGAGAACGATGATTGAAAGACAAGAAACAAATCAATCAATGCATTTCTTTTGTAACACATTATATTTTGTAAAAAAATATTTATTTTCATTCCAGCTTTTACTCTATTCTTCAGTTTAGACGTAAAAATATTGCTAAGCAAGAAGAATGAAGTAAATGGAGTACTCAGATGGAATTTTTTTCTTTTTGTTTCGAATTCTGGAATAACAAGAAGGATCTTTTTTGCTCTAGTGGTGTTCATAGAGAACAATGATTGATGAATAAGGAAATAATTTATAAATTAATTTTTTTTCTTAAATACTTTGTCTTTTGCATAAAAATAATTATTTTCATTTTAGTATCACTTATTTCAATCTTCAGCTAAGCAAGAAGAATGAAGAAAAAGTGTTTATCTAGATGACAGTGTCACAATAGAACTTTTAGATTGTATACAAAAAGCTATCGTGTCACAAACTATTAAATAATTAATATTATTTTATAATTAATAAAAAAAACTGTATGAATTATTTCGTTATTAATACAATATTAATTATATTCCCGAAAACGTTTTACTCAATTATTTTTAGTAAAAATACATTTGTTAAGAACGACAATTTTATAGATAATACAGTTTTTCCTAAAAGAAATCATCATTAGAAAACTTGCTTCATTCTTCATTGGCTTATCTTTTAAAATATAGTTAGCAGCAAAACGTTAGCAGAGCCGTTAATATGAAGGCTTATAAGGCTTGACTGAGAAATACTGGTCTCAAGGTCATTACTTCTTTATTTGTTATCAGATTCTCAAAATTATTATTGTATCTAAAAGCTACATGTGTTCTCTCTTTAATAAATTTGTTTTCTTTGTTCCCAAGTGTACTTAGTGGGCAAAAGACTGAAAAATGCCATATACACATATAGAATGAGATCGACAAGGGAGTCATTGTTTTCGACATAGCACTATGTGTGTGGCTTTTACATTTTCCCAAAAATGGAAAGTACTATTCAGGATATTACTTTCGTTCTGACAACAAAGTGAAAGCTACTATTAAGGTTTGGCGTCGATAACAACCATCAGAATTCTTCTCCTACGCGTTGACGTAAGTGCGTCTATGGATGGAGATTTTATCAAAAAATGAATAGTACAATCATGCAGGATGCATGCAACTTTCAAGTGCATTAAGAAATACGAAAATCAAACAACAAATAAAAAAGTTATGATCATAGAAGCATTACTTCTCAATTTAGCTTCGTATTTATATTCAGTAAGAAAACGTACTTACCTTAAATCAGTATATTTTAAATCATTAAGAGTTTTTTTTTTATTTAATATATCCTAGCGGGCACACAAGGGAAAGTAAATTGCCTAAAATTAAGAATTTCTTTTTTCATGCGTAAATTGGACCAGTAATGGAGTGCGAAATAGGATCATTTCCAGATTTATCAAATGAGGACTGCCTTATGGCAAATTAGCCTGGACTTTGCCGCCGTTTCACTTGCACCACTTTGCCCCCCATAGCGTAACGAACCGTATGTTACAAATTGCCATCTCAGGTCTCTCATTTCTTCTCCAAAACTACTTCAAAAAAACCAAATCATACGCTACAGAGGGACATCATTAAAAAACTTCAAAAGCGACGGATGGGGAAAAAACAGAAAGAATTAAAAAAAATGGGAAAAAATGTAGAAAAATCGCCAGTGACAGAACGTTCTGAAAAATAATCATCGTCATCAACGAATGCTTTCTGGTGAAAAGACAGAAAAAAGAAGGAAACAAAATTCATCATAAAAATATCTAAATCATCCAGAAAGTCCAGAAAGCAAGGGGAAGAAAATATTCCCTACCTTTGTGCCATTTTCCACGCGAAGAATCACATAAATGAATTGACAACATTTAAAATAGAAACGCTGCATGATCCATGTTTCTAACTTTTAGGGAAGAAAATAATAATAATAAAACTAATATAATAGTTAGGGGAAAAAATCCATGTCCACTAATTGAGCCTTTCAAAGACCACTTTCTCGTTAATTGCCGAAAGGGGAGTATTTCCAAATGTTTCCGGCACATCAATATCAATCGGTGGGATTGCCGAAAATGAAATATAGTGAGCGAAGTGTTTGGAAAACAGCTGTCGGTGATTTTTTCTATGGGACTGTGACTTTTGAAGGGGGAGAATTTAGTCATGGCATGTTCGTCGATAACTACGGAGATAATTTTCTGGAAATTTGTCAAAGAAGACGCAGATTGGTAGTGTCACTAATTGCATGACATATTTTAGGAGTTCTGGAAAGGGTTTATTTTCCGTTTTTGTTCCTTTTCTCCCAATCACAGGCATGCTTTCAGCCATTGATATTTATTCTAATGAGTGCCGATAGGGTTGTTGAGAAAATGGCAACGGTAATAACAATCTATATATTATTTTGGATTGCCTTCAATGCATGCGGAAAAGAACCACCAAAATTTGCAAAGAAACGAATAGAAGAAATTGGAATATTTTGAGAAATAAAACCTTGAGTGAGATATATTTACCTACATATTTTTTTGAAATAAATGTTGTTATATTGTAACTAAATGTCTATAAGAAAATAGAAAGGATAATAGCAATCTATATATTGTTTTGGACTGCCAGCATTGCAAGAGAAAAAGAACTAGAGAACATCATAATTTGGAAAATTACCAATAAAAGAAAATGAAGCGTTTTGAGAAATACTTCGAATGAGATTTATATACCAAAATATTTTTCGAAATAAATGTTGTTATAATATAACTAATAAATATGTATGAGAAAATAGAAAAGGCTATAAGAATCTTATTTGTAATCGTTTCATGCGGAAAACAAAAATAATAATATGCAAAATTACTAGAAGCAGAAAGTGGGTGGTTAGTTTCATTAAAGTCGCACTAGAAGCAACACGAGGGCTGTTGGCGATGGACTTCATAATTTTGAGCCTCGATCAAGTGACGAGGACGACACTTGAGCTGGCATCCCCCTCTCCTGATTTCCACTGCACGCCGACGAGATGACTTTGAGTCTCGACAGATTTAATGAGCATCAGCCCCGGCTACAGGACGGGTCTTTAGTGACATCAAGGCTCGAACCCACGACTCTACGAAAACCGCCAGTCGCGAATCCATAACCTTGACTACTAGGTTACAGCGGCCAACAGAAAGTGCAATGGTTTTAGAAATAAGGCCTTGTGTGAGATGTATTTACATAATATTTTTTGAAAAATTAAATTCAGAATTTAATTTTAGCATATTTTAATATCTATTTCAGTTATATATTATTACGAAAAAAATTCTCGTATACGAGTGAAAGCTGTCCAAGAAGGATGATAACGGCAAAAAATTTTTTGTTCTATCGATGTTATCTGCAGTCGCATGTCATATTTTGCATCTCATTTGATTCTATATTTTGCTTTTGTTAACACACGCGTCAAAAAAAAGATTTTTCACGACGCACATAGCTGCAGATAGTCTTTAAATAGTAGAAGTCATACAAATTCAGTAGCTAACGTGTATTTATTTTGCTTACACATCAACTGAATAATTGAAAATCTAGAGCTGATTTAGCACGAACGTCACTGCTTACGTCACGTTACGGACTTCGGCAGCCCACACTTGAAACTTCTGATCAATTTTCAAAGGTTTTTAAATGTATATTTATATTTTTTAGTTAATAAAAACTAGTCATCTCGTCTGAGAGATTTGTAATTCTCTTTTTGAATTTTCATTTCTACTCGTGGAGCCCCGGGTTTTGACTCGCGGAACCTTGGGGTTTCGTAGAACACAATTTGAAGACTACAGTTATATTGTTGATTTCATCAGTACTATACAGCTGAAACAATTTGTATTTTTTCTTCTTTTAGAATATTCTATAAACAATTTCGAAAATAGAGTCAAAGAAGTTAAACAATCATTGGTGGCCGTGTAGCCAAGAGGTCATGGTCGTGGACTCACGGCCGACGGTTTTCATCGAATCGTGGGTTCGTGTCTTGATGCCACTAAAAACCCGTCGTGTAGCTGGGCTGACGAAAATTGAATCTGTCGAGACTCTAAGTCCTCTCGTTGACGTGGTCTGGAAATTAGGAGAAGGGGGGATGCCAACTCAGGTGTCGTCCCCGTCATTTGACGAGCGTTAGATTTACGAGGCCCATCGCAAAAAGTCCTCGTGTTACTGCCTAGTGCGACGTTAATAAGAAATCACATAAACCATTATCTTTTTATACGTAAACAAATTTACGGTATTATAAATATAACCGATAGTATACCATTATAATTTTTAATGTGAGCAATATAACGCCACTATAAATTCAAAAATAAATATAACTATGTATCATAGTAAGTTTTAAATATATATAAATATTTCTAGTAATAATTCGAACTGCAAGCTATTTCATTATTGCATTTAAAAATGACGAAGTAGATTTGGGAAATACATCTAATAACGATCAATAAAATGCTTTTAAAATTAAAACTTGTACGTCTCATTCACTTTTGTATAACTAGATGAACAAAAAAATTTATCGAATAAATTATTAGAATTATGCTTAATTATCTGTTCTAATAATTATAATGCTTGAACAAATAGTGAATTGGATAAATGAAGAGCTCTATAAAAATCAGTCATATAATTATCTTGCGGATGTTTTCTAATTTTAATGTGTGTTTCATTATAAAAATAAATTATACATGCAAAGCTATTATTCATTTCTGTTAGACAATAAGCACTATAACAAAGAAAACATATTTAAAAGTCTTGGTATGTTGATAAATTATACTAGAGCACATAAATAAAGTACATTTTGTGTGGAAACTTTATTTGACTTGTTTCAGAAAAATCACCACAAACAACTCTTATAATTATATTTATTACAGTTTGAATCGTTTGTCAAAGTAGCAATTTAAACTTTTAAAAATGAGATTTTTTTAATAATAGGAGAGATAAATATAAGAAAGTTATTTATAAATGAAACAAGTTCGTTGTTCTTTTGTGTCAAACAATCAGGGTATAAATTAAATAAAAATTGAAATTTATTCCCTGAAATTGTATGAATAGACAATTTAGAACACTTAGAATTCAGAGTCAATGGTGTCTATTAAACGAGAAATTTTTAACAAGTATTTTTTTGAGAGCATACGAATATTTAATGATTGTTTTAGGTAGCAAATTTATTAAATTGTATGAAGTAATGAGAAATTTTTAATTAATTGCAGTTATAAAAACTATTAATTCATTCTCATTTCGAAACAATAAACATGTTAAACGCATCATGAATTAAATATTTATTTCGAAAATAAGATTAGGGAATTTAAATTGTTTTTGTTTTGAAAAATATGTAACTAAAAAACGAGCGAATAATTGTAATAATTGTTTTGTTAAGAGATGTCATCAACAATTTTATAGGCTAAAATGTTTTTTGTAATAAAAAATGCTTTTTTTCTTTGAGTAATATTTGAATTAACATTTGCAAAATATATTATTTGGGGTTATTTTCGATTTTCCATTCACAATTCAGTATGTCCAATGAAAGAAAGAAAACACAGTTGAAGAAAAGTGTATGCGACATAATTAACAAATACCGTGCTTTTTATTGTTACAAAGTACTTGTTAACGGCAAATAAAAGAAATTTGATTAGTTTTTATATGTAAATACATTTTATTTATCTAAACGAAATGATTCTATTAAAAGGATTGTTATGAATAACAAATCTATTTATCTAAGCTATGCCCAAGCAACTGCGAGCTTAATAATTAAAAGCGAGAAATTTACGGCTATTCTTTATTTTTTAAGCCTTGCTCCAACATTGTTTTTTAATTTCTAAATTTAATTTTAGTACGTAATTCAATGTTTAAAAATTGTTTTATGACTCGCTAAGTTTACTTAGCAATTGACCCCGATTTTTTTTTGTTTTTAATCCTCCGAATATGAATTTTTAAATAAAGAATTTATTAACGATAGCCACCTTTGTTTATAGCCTATTTGAATAAAGACTTTGGGTATGATGAAATTCTGCTCTCGATAAATATTTGCTTGAGTAGAATTCTTTAATAAAAACGGCGATAAAAAAAAGTTAATTTATTCAATAAATATAACTTGGGAAAGATATTTCCCTTTTTATATGATCATTATAAGGTAGCCAAATATTTAATGTTATTTTTTTTTAAAAAAAATAAAAGCTTGCATAAGTGAGATAAAATCTCCTCAACGTTAGCCACTTGGGATATTAAGTCTCCACAGCTAAAATTACGATGTGAAAGAATATGTTAACAGATTTTTAAGGATCAGATAATAACGTTCTTTTTCCAGTTTTCACGTAAATGATTTAAATTGAAATCAACTAGAAAATTCACTTTAAAATTAGAAGTAAGTGATAGAGATAATATTTAATAAAATGTTTTGAATCATTTTGATATTTTTATGTATCATAATTTGCTTTAACATTTTATTTTTTATTTATTTATTTTGATTTTCAAAAACCACATTTAAAAAATACTTGCACTGGTTGATAAAATTTTACATGCCTTCAAGAAGAACTTTTTAAAATATCAATTAAGTGAATATTATCTAATTAGTGTAACGCGATTCTCTCTCTCTCCATAAGCTTCACTTTATAAAATTCGACATATACACATTATTTGACATTAATTTATCCAATGAAATTTAAGTTGGGAACGGGATTATCTTTTAATGTGATCATTGTAGGGTAGCCAGATATGTAAAATTGTTTTTAAGGAAAAAACTTGCATAAATAAGGTAAAATGTCCTTCACATTAATCACTTTATGACGTTGGGCTATTCGCGGTTTTCTCTTCACTAACCTTGAGGATTTTTAATTAAGATTGACTAGTATAAACAACAATTTCTTCCCAACCAAAATGAAACGTGATTAGTTAAATTAGAGGCAGGTAGAAATAAAGTGAAGTGCTGTAGATAGGAAAGTATATAAGCAAAGTGAGAGTCGCATGATAGAGGTTGAGTGTCACTAGCGCTTTGTAGGTGGTAGAAGAGATCAAGAGAGGCTACGGGTGAAAGCGATCGTGAAAACCAAGAATCAAGTCAACTTCAACCGGGAACGTTGTGGTAAGCTAACTTTAATTCGGTATTAGTGAGACAGGCAAATATATCTAGAGTGTCACTTTGGAGAGCCGGTGTGCATTTGTCGTTATAGTATAAATCTAAAGAATAAATATTGTGTGTGCGGTCTGTCTAACGTCTTCTTGCATAAGTTATTGACTTTGCAGTGTTAGTATATTTAGTTTAGCTATGACACAAGAGGCGAATAGGAATATTATGTTGTCACAGTGGCGCCCAACCGTTCCCACCCCTGGAGTAGGAATAACCGCGTTTCCAGTAGAGTTTTTCTATGGATCTGGAAATGTAACTGACTTTTTAGCTAGCTTGAATGACAACATGCAGTACTACAACATACCGGAGGCCCTTCAACCGGCATATTTGAGGAATATTATGTCATTACAACTTGATATATGAAATCTCCGGGCAAGTATAAAATTGTATCGTAAAAACATGCTAGCAGAATCTTAAGGATCAGATATTATCGTGTCCTTTTTACACACAAATAACTGAGATTGAAATCAACTTGAAAATTATGAATAATCAGCGATAGAAAAATGATTAGTAAAAAGTTTCGAATTTTCTAAGATATTTTAATGCATTATATTTTTTGTCTTAACATGCAATATTTTTTTTTCAATTTTTCAAAAACTACATTTAACAAAATGCGCAAGTACTAACATTGTTTCATAAGACAACATTTCTTCGCACGACATTCCAAAATTATTTTTACATAATTCCCCCCCTCCCCCCCAAAAAAAAGGTATTCGATGAAATACTCAATCAATGTAATTCAGTTTTGCAGGGAATGTGTGAAAGGCAAACTTCATCGAACGTTTAATGAAGAAGCTTTTCAGTGAAGTGATTATCTGAGGAATGCGCAAAAATGCAGCCTTTGATTTGAGTATGAAAGGTCTAAAAACCGATTGAAGAAGAATCATTTGGAACAATCTGAAGTGACAAATTATCGGGCGCTTATAAGCAAAGACGATCATGGAAGCAGCGATAAGAGCAAATATTTCAAGAGAGACAATATCTAATCTATGAAAACAATTTCAGAACTCTGGAACTGTTGTAAAGGGGTCTGGACAAACTCATAAACATATAATGCTTCACTAGATCGATATACGAGTATGGCAATAATTGCCAGTCCTCTGCTCGGCCGTTAAGTTCAGAACTAGAAGCCGCTACTGAAACTGTTGTATCACGGCTAACTGTATACACAGAAGGCTTAATGACAAAGATCTTTACTGCAGAGGACCAAGAGTATGCGTTTCATTGTCTTCACAACGAAAGAGGAAACGTTTTAATTGATGCAAAGAACATTAGAACAGGAATGAATATCAACGGATTCATGTTCTCATTACTGATGAGTTGAGGTATAGTTTAACATTTGATTCTAAAGGTTTTTACATTTGGAGGGAGTTAGGAACGCGTAAACTTCCTTTGAATATTACGGGATGTGACCTTTTGGATAGGGCAAGTGTGGCGGTTACATGGAGGAATAATGATCGATTAACATACACATTTCAACGTGTTTTGAAAAGAGGATCTGTGACGCGTCAGAGATATCGGGATGAGGTAAGGTCCAAAAGAACCTTAATATGTAAAACATTTCACAAATACAGTGCATTTGCTTTTTTTTATTGAAGGACGAGAACAAATCTTGTTAACGAATTCCAAGAAACTGAAGCTATTGAGCGAATACTGTGCCCAGAAAAATTTCCTGATCCGAACTCAATAAAAGGCTACCTTGAAAATACGGTTGCATAACAGTATCATCTTTCTACAGATAAATAATTCGATATAAAAACCAACGTTTTTATATGGTGGCAAAGTTTATTAGAGAAAATTATTGAAATATTAGTTAAAACTGTTAGTTATTTTTAACTTTAAAATTCACTTAAAAAGAGACATTTGTGAGAGTTTTAAAAAATTCATAATACTCATTAAGTCAAAACATGCATTTGAAAGTTTGTAAGTCATTCTATTAAAAAAAGAATGGGAACCAGAATTCAGAAAAAATTATTGTGATAAGACACGGTGCCAAATATTGGAAACTTTCTTTCTTGCGAATGATTACTGACTAAAAGTCAGCACTGTTGTACTTCGTTCAGTTACATTATTGCTGTTTTCTCAGATTAACTCTGGATTTCACTTGGGGGGGGGGGTGTGTGTCAATAAATTTTCGATCGTTAAGGTGTAACTTTCCATCAAACTAGGCTTTGAAATTTTGGGAATCTCATTCGTACTAACTATATTACAATACAGACGATTTTGCGACAAATTTTAACTAATATTTCAATAATTTTAATAAGTCAAAATATTCTTTCCTCTCGGCGCTTTTAGGATTAGGAAATTTGCCTCTGGGGTACTGGGCCTCCCCACGCAGCACGGTATCATAAACCTTTTGTACTCACAAAGGAGATACTATCTCCGAGATAGTAAGGGTGCTT
>BMAW01062427.1:0-24307 GCA_019974015.1 Nephila pilipes
TTTACCTTCTTTTAATTAACATATCAGCAAACATCTTAAATTTTTAAATCATTTACAACTTAATGTTAAATAATCTCAAAAATTTAGATTCAAATGCTTTGAAAAGTGCTCAGATATACATATATAATATCGTATTTGTATAAGCATTCGCTGTTTAATTTAAATCTTTTTTTTTTTTTTCGTTTCCAAATATGACGAAAGAAACTAAACGTTACTGTCTTTAAAAAGGCGAATATATTCATTCCACAAATTTTTATGATAATATTAAAGAGTTGTATCAAACTCTTACTGTTTTGTGAATTAAGAAACTATTACTGCTGCTAGAGATTTGCTATAGAATTTCACTTTTAAATGTGACAATGAAACTCTCACTCCAAAGTAAATTTGGGCCTGATATTTCTTTTTCAAAATTAATATACGAACATGACTACAAATAATATTTCGAAATTAATAATTTTAAGATTTTTTTCAGTTGATATGTTTAATATTCCTTATTTAATTCTATATATGGATATATATCAGTAATGGTAAGAATATCTTATTAAATAAAAAAATGAAAACTATGATAACCGATTTTTCATTTTCACATAAAAATATGAGTTTTTTTAATTTTTACCCAATAAGCAAAATTTATTACTATAATAATGTTATATTAGTAGTCTTATATTGGAGCTATAGTTCATTTTCTAAACTGCAATAAGATGGAAGATAACGAAGTATTAAATATAGATAATTGGAATTATTAAAGAAAAATAAATTATGTTCCTTTGTGTTTTTTTTTTTTTTTTGTAACTTGTATAACATTTCTGAAAGCATAATCTATCACAAAACAATATACTTTTATCACACATAGAAATAAGATATTCATATGATATGCCAAGAACCTTAAATAACACTGCAGAGAATATAAATAAGGCGTGATATCTGATATTTCATCTTGATAAACAATAATACTATTTATATCACGTAATGCGTGAATTGAATTTATAAGAAATTTAATTAAATACACGAAAAAAAATTATGTTAAAAATACTAAATTTGCACATGGTTCCAGCTACTTTTGTGTTTTTTTTTTGTTAAATGCCGGATTAATTTTATTAGCATTTACAGAAAACTCATAGTTAAATAAAAAAGAATAATGTAAGAAAAGTATTTTATAATTTAGAACTGCTATAAAATGAGATAATTAAGAGAAAGTTATAAAAGTTTCTCGTGCGGAAAAATGAAAGAACTAAGTGGTAACTGAAACTGAACAAAATCCTCCTGGGAAGTAGTAGAGAAAAGCATTTGATTAAAGCTCTTGAAGTTACGAAATTCGTCTCGAGTGATCCTTGTGCCACTTGAAGTATGATGTTAATTCATTACAAAGTCAAAGGAGAACAGTAATTCGAACTTGAATAAATATTGAATGTGTCAAACCCTATTTCCAAGAATTAAAATGAATAATATTTAATTTACATGTAACAAAGTAGGGTTAGTAAAAAATATCATGACTCTAATTGATCATGACTCTAATTTCCATTAAGTTAAATATTATTTTTAACAATAATCACATTACTTGCATTTAGCGCAATTAAGTACCAAAGGTGTAAAATGTGATGTAGAAAATGGGAAATCATTTTATGAAGATTTATTCTTATTACTTGATCCAGTATCATAAAATAAAGAGTTAACTATACTAGCTTGTGGATGAAGCCTTATGGTAATACAAAACGAAAAGGAGGAAAACAAGAATAAACACAATATATATATATATATATATATATATATACTAGGTGTGTAAGTATGAAACCGGAATTTTTGTACAGAAAAAACACGTTTATTGTAATGATATGATACAAAGTAACTTATTCAAAGTATTGTCCGTCGCTATCTATACATTTTCCCCATCTTTCTGGCAATTTGGGGATTCCGCGCCAAAAGAACTGTTGTTTTTGAGTTGTTCCACGTTCTTCGTTCCTCACGTCAAAATCGCCACTTTTGAACCGTTTGAACCACTCGAAACACTGTGTTTTACCGAAAGCATGCTCACCAAATGCCTCCAGAAGCATTCGATGCGATTCGGCTGCGGTTTTCTTCAGATGAAAACAGAAAAGTAGTGCTGTTCGCAAATCGTAATTTGTTGGCACAAAACTCGACATGTTTATCTCTAATAAACTAATGCTACTGAATGAAACTCGTGTTATTGTGAGTTGGAAATCTTTGTCGGATATCAATACAATAACAAGACACCGCTGACGTAATGTGTCGGTAACTGCTTCGACATCTAGTGCCACCTATGGGCAAATTCCGGTTTCATACTTACATACCTAGTATATATATATATATATATATATATATATATATATATATATATATATAAGTTAGAAAGGAAACATGCTCCTACCATTTTTAAATTACAGAAAAGTAAAAAGAAAATTTATAACTACATTTTAATTGCAAAAACAATGGGAAAAAAATGTATGTAATAGACATGCATAGAAAAAAGGTAATATGCTTGAAAAATAACCTAACCTATAGATAATATGAGGAACATAAAGTTCAAATTATGAATAAGTGCAATATAAGTAATGAAAACAAAGAAAAAGAGAACCCAAAGAAAATCAAATACAACGTTTTTCAATCTTAATTTGGCTTTTGATATAATACGTATATATATAAGTCATAATTTAACCATAAAAAATAAGCCCACCAGAAAATTAATACACCCCAAATTAGAAAACGTAGAAATTTTAAGAAAAAACCTGATTAAAAATTACATTAAATGCACAATCTTTTACAATTCGATAACGAGACTGAAGCTTCAATTGAAGAAGTACTCTTGCGTCAAACTCCAGTGACCGACAACTATTTAGTTTGTAACCTCTTTCGAATGTAATGCGTCTCTCTTCTGTAAACTGGTTTGAACTGACTATCGATTAAGTATTCGTGCGATTTTCGATACTATAGGAATTGACAAGGAATACGTACGGCTAATTTTTCTAACAATAAATTTGTCGGATATATCCCCATTGCCACTCCAGAAGTTTCTAACCAACTATAGCCTTCCAGGGTTAGACCATCCGCCTTATTCGCCAACTCTTCAGACATGTGACTACGACTTTTTTTTTTCTTAAGGTGAAATCTGCTCCAAGAGAGCTAGAATTGAATTCATTGAAGCTGTGAAAGAGAAAGCTGCTCGTGTTCCGGTGTAATAGACTGAAGAAGACATCTATTATTGTTCAGAAGAGTAGATGATTCTGATGGGACGTTGTAGGGATAGAGGAGGAATGTATATTGAAGGCGATAATAAGTAAATATATATGACATCTGGCATTCCTGGTAGGAAAGTGTTGCTATGGTGATTAGATATTCATAGGATATTCATGCATTTACTCCGCAGTTTACAGTAATAAGCACCTGTGAAATACCGACTCTTCATTCTGCTTCTGTCAAGACGACACCTTGACTATCACAAGAAACAGACATCATGACCATCACAGCAGACTTCTTCACCTTAGTCTCCTCCAGGAGTGGCGAGTCAATGTGTTGTCCTTCATTCTTTATCATCCTGATAGATACGAAGTTCATCCTTGATTTCCAAGAGAAGAACAAGACTTCAACTTAATATTGTTTTACAAGATTCAATATCTCCCTTGAGAGGTAAAGCCCTTTTTGCTTCTAAACAGGAAGTCAGTAACTATAGAACATAACTTTTTTATGGTATGTTTAGTTCTTTCTGAATATTTTCCCACACATTACAATAACTCATATCAATCTCATTCATGAACATTTAGTTGGTTGCTCTTGGACAGCGGGATAAGATCTTAATGCGATAAAATCTTCTATTTTCTACACTGTAGCAGCAACGTCCGCTAGTGATGGTTCTGCGATCATATGATTTAATTCACAAAATAAATTTATCTGTTCATCTATGTTATTTCTTCTTTATAATAAGTAAAACATTTAGATATATCGTCGTAACATTTCGTCGTATATATATAAGCCCAATTTTAATAAGAAATAAATACTTCAAATATCATTAAAAATATTTTTTCCTATATTCAACATATTTAACACATTTTCAACGTAATTTTCATTTTTGTTCAAATATTTGTCATACAGCTCAACACATTTTTGAGTTCCAACGTCAATGTAAGCTGCTGTTTGAGAATAAATTCAATCAATGACTGACTACTGTTATCACTTTTTCGTTGTCGTTGCACGGTTGATGACCAAAGAAGTACCTGATAGAAATAAACATTAATAGTTGTAAGTTCTAGACATTATGGAAAATGATCCAGTAGTGTCCATTCAAAAGGCTTGATTATATTTGGTTTCTGTGTAGAAAGATTCATACCCACTTCCAAACTTCCAATGTTGCTCATAGAATGATCAACGTAAACTTCAAAAAATCTGACGGTGAATTTCAGTTGCTGCCAAGTATCTTGGCATCAAGAATTGAATTTTTTATCACATCTCATAGTCAGCAGTCAACTTATTTTTCTGAAATAGAATTAATTTCAGCAGTTCAGCACACAGATAGACGATTAGGCTCCAAATGTCATCTAGCCACTCTAGAGCATGCGCAAGCCATCGAACGTTCCCCATATAAATCTCATTCACAAACGAAACTTATTTATAATTATACTCCACGTATATTGAACATTATTTAATAATATATTATATCTTTTTAATAATGAAAACTAATTCACTAAGACAATATAAATTTAATTTTAATTTTTTAATTTTTTTACAGTGAAAAGGCATTGCATATATTTTTTTCTGGGTGCTTGAATCCCGACTTTTTTCGTATAATCCCTCTGTAATAAAAATTGCAAGTTATACTATTAATACTTAAATTAACCACACTGTTTTCTGAATACTATGAACCGAATAGTTTATCTTTACAAAAAGACTTAAAAATGTTTATAAAGAATGAAGAAAATATGGAAATATTTAATTTTAAATTTTATCAAAACGTATACAAAAACTATAAGGAGTTTACATGATGCTGAGTTTAAAAGAAAACTAATTGTGTCGTGACAGAAAAAAGAACCGAAAATATCTATATTAGTTTTCTCTGTAATGTAGTATTTCTTTCCGTTGAAGAAATAAGAAATAATAACCTAAGAGGCTAAAGTGTTAACCCACTTCCGTTTTGATTCATGACCCGTTTCTTAGATCATTTAGTATCGGGATTCTGATATCGATTTCTTGAAATCGATACTAGGACGTCTATCTATCGCTACAGACCACATGAACATTTTTCTCTTTCAAAGGAATATCGATGAAAGTATGTGATGAGATTCCATTACATAATTTGTTGTTCAGATAAGCAACAATAGCATAATTTAAAATCGATGCATATCGGTTGATTTTTACATATGATTTATATTACTCAACTTAAAAATCAATATGGATTTATTTCTGCATACATTTTTAAGCACAATTTCATGAGGAAATTATACAATATGTATAGCTCAAATATTTATGAGTGGTAATGATCAAATAGAGATTCAGCTAAGGAATTAGGGAGGCAAACCTTGACATGTTTGGTATTTTGAAAAAAAAAAATTATGCTTGGAATGAAAGTAAGGGTTAATTTATACAATTCACAATATGCGTAAATATTTACACAATACATACATTTATCCACACGCACACGCAACTATATATATATATACACTTAAGAGGGGTATCGTAAAGTTTCAATTAATAATAAAAAAATCTCTGAGATATCTGGATGTAACTTATTTTGCGTTTTAATTGATCACTTGGTACATAATGCAAATACCTGCTAACAAATTTGATTTGTTTGGTTTCCAGAACCCATTAGTCGATGTAACCAGCATTATGGAGAGAATAGATCTAAATGTGCTGATTTCGACAACAATGACCTTCCAAATGTCAAGAAGATCTCAGACAAGCGTATAAATCTGGATGGTGACTATAAAAAAGAGCATAAGAAAAATTTAAAAAAATTAATTTTCTTTCTCGATACATTTTTATTAGTAATTAAGACTTTATGACACCCCTGTGGAAAATTAAAAAATTTCCGTATAATGGTTTAATTCAATATACAGTTTACTGAAATAAAACAAATCAGAAAAAATTGATAAGCGACTGCTCTTTTTTACAAATATCTCTATTATCTCTTAGTAATAAGTAAAACTTTAACAATACATCCTCGTCCGTACAAACACAGAGATACTCTCTCTCTCTCTCTCACACACACACACACACACACATATATATATATATATATATATATTTGAAAACTAATGTCAATGAAAAGGTAACGGAATATTTAGATATTTTTTTAAAAAGTATATTTTAAAATTTTTAACAAAAATTTGAAAAAAGGGATATTTTATTCTACAAAATACATAAAATACCCTTATGAGGAGTTCATTCAGCCTGAAGTTTAACTAAATATTGGAGAATAAGCAAAATAAGTTTTGTCTGCAAGCGGACTTATTTTGGAATTTTCTGCAGAGATTTTTTGCTAATATTCACAACAGATTGAGAATGATCATTTTTCCCTTAATATATTGTGTACACAAATAATCTCTTTTTGCAATCAATATCTTCTTAATACAAAATGTAAATGATGCCCCTATCACTGTCTTATTTGTGATATCGAAATCTGATTAAAATAAATTCTCAATCAGTCAATTATCACATGTGACATCCGCGTGAGAAATAACTATGCAATTCTATTTGTTTTTCAATTCTGTATTACTATCTTACAAGTGGTATGATAACGAGATAGAATTAAACAATCAATTATTTATTTCTCACTTGTAATATGAGAGTGAGAAATATTTTTAGTCCTTTAGTCTGCAGTACGAACAAATTTTCTTTCAACAATCAAATGAGTGCGGACTCTTCTCATTTGGAACATTATGGCGAAATAGATATTCGTTTTCTGAATACTAGGCAATAATCATTTGTATTTTCCTTTGGATTTTCAATTGATCATATTGTTTAACCTGTAACATCAAATGTGAAATTAACATAACATATCTTCTGGATAGAAACACAATAAAGGAAAAATAACTAATGCAGCAATACCAAATACATTATTTTCTAAATATTTGTATTTCATTGGGGTCATGAAAGTCAAAAACAGATTTGCCATATATATTTTAAGGGGACATCTACATAATACTCAAGCAATACTCCGAAATAATTATTGCTTTATGTTTTAATGATATTTTCAGAATTTCTTTGGAGCAATATTTATCTACAAAACGTTTCTCTGGAAAATTTTATTTAAAAATAAAAAGCTTACTTTAGATAGTTTGGATCATTTTTTCCATTTTAATTTTAAACATACAAAACTACAGGCAGATAAATGAAAAAATAAACACATAAAATAAGTACATTTGACTGTCAGATGTATATAATTAAAAGTTCAACAATGAATATCATAAGTTATATGACATAAAATATATGTATGGAATTCTGAACACAAATTAGAACAATTTTATATTTAGAAAATAAAGCGCAAGCAGTAAAATGTATGAAAATATGTGTCACAAATAGAATATTTTCTTTGAAAAACGTGTAAGAAATATATCTTAATTATGTGTTACATTGTATCTTATTATTTCATTTTGCTTCAAGCAACTTCGGATAATAATGATTGCATAACAAATGTTGTTGATTTTGTGGAAAATATTCATCTAGAAAAACACTATTTTTTCCCTTCTAATTTGCTTTCATCAGCATGTTCATGAGTAAAGTATCTTCTTTTTGTAATGATTGTTGACTTCTTTTGTTTCCTTTTACGTTTTTCTTCCCATAAATCAGAAATATTCGCACAAAATGATTTAGGTGTTGTTTTACAAAATTTAGGAAATTCTTTTGTACAAAGTAATATTTAACTGTTATTGTCCTCAGCATCTTCAAGCTAAAATTGTGCAAAAACTAGGGAATTTATTCCAAATTTTTTGAATTTTTTTTTTATCATAATATACTAAAATACAAATTTTATTATTTACAACAATTTTTATTTTATATCTTTTTTAAATAGTAGTCATTTCTTCTGTCTCAAATAAGATTCATTTAGTAATATATTCTTATGAGTTTAAAAGGAAAAAGCGGTACGTGATTTTTTTTAATACATTTGCAGTTTTGTGAGAATATTTTCATAACTATAAGTTAATGCATATATTATACATTTAATTATGCTGAATTATTTTATTTGTAGAGAAATTTCACTCTTTAGGAACCCTAAATTTCCTTTGCTTAATTCCTTGAAAAGCTTAAGGAAGCCGTTTTCTAAAATCAAAATTATTTTTAAAGTTGAATTTCGGATCTCTATGAATATATTTCAAGGTATTATTCATACACACAGGATAAGTATCAGTATACAAAACTTCAAAATTCGAACCGTAATATGTTTAAAAAATTTTATAACTTAGTTGAAAATTGAAGTTTTGACAGTTCCAAAATATAAAAAAAATTACAAAATACGTAAATAAGATTATCCAAGAATAACTTTTTTTCTTTTAAAAATATTAAGTTATTATTTATTGGTTCAAAATATTCTAATACAGGATTAAACAGATTCTTTCTTCCATTTTCTGCGGTTAAACTAATTTTAATTGATATTTCACGGAAGAAATTGAAGATAGTTCGAACAAAAAATGAATTATTCATTTTTTAAAAATACGAGAATTGAATTTCATCACTAGCTTCTATTCTTTTTCGATCATTGAAATTTTATATATTTTAACCAGTGAAACTATTTAAACGCTAAAATTCTATATATTTTTGTCAGAGAGTATACTCTATTCCAAATAAAATATTAAGTTGAAGCAAAGAGTGGAGTAATATTTAAAGAAATGGAAATAGGTTACGGAAAAAAAAAACCTGTGGTGTTCACATTGTATAACGAAGAGTATTTTTAATTCAAATTTCTCAAAATGTCTTACATAATAGTTAGATAACATATGTAATAATAAAAACGAGGTGTGGCTATTAAATAACGAGACTGACGTTACACAGAAGTAGTTACGCCTACTCCAAACCCCAGCGACTGACATTTTATACAGTTTTCGACTGACAGTTTAGTGTGAAACTTTCCCTTTCGAATGCATTACCTCTTGGATCTTTAAGCAAATACGTACAGCTATAGACTTTGTTAGTATTTGGGTTACTTTATTTGTTTCGGAAGAAAAATAAATAATGTCAGTATGTTTATTTGTTTTAGATCTAACAAATATCAGCTAACTTTATTCCTCTTTATAACTAAACACAATAATTTTTAAGTTGTTTAGCCTAACGAATTCTTTCATTTCAAAACATTTCTGCGAGAAATTAAAATTTTTCATGTAATTCAGAAATATTTTTTTTTATACTTAAATGCTCTATTAGCATCAGTTTGAGACAGGAAACAGTTTTGCAAAAAAGCACTGTATGAAATATTCCTCATCATCACATTGCATGTTTAATAGGCGTTTTTTGCTTCCGAGTATAATAGGTTAAATACCACCTGTAAATGCTTCTCTCAATTATCTTTAGTTGCCAACATACAAATCTATATTTTCGAATACTTTAAATTCCAAACACTATCATTTCATTAAAAGGACTCAAGATATTAAAAAAAAAGTTTAAAAAAATCAATCTATTGCTGTTGAAATTGAAACAAAATTTCTTTCAGATTACTGCAGAAGAAACCTACAGAGAATTTTGTAATTAATACTTTTGGATTATTTTTTCTTCATTATTAAATTAAACAAACATCACATTTAATCAAATTAAGATTGTAATTCATGAAACGCAATATGAGTTGTAGATTTCTTCTTTTTTGACTTCAAATCATAGTACAGAATCATGGATCAACGTATTTGTAGAAGAGCGTTCGAGCAAATCCTCTAAACGAAGATCATTGCTAAGAAATGTAGTTTTTTTGTAATGTAGATTACATTTATATTAATGTATTTGACATATTATTTTTTAAGAGCAGATTTAATTTTCACGTATAAGACAAAATCTAAACATGATATTTTTCATTATTTATAAGTGTAACGTAAAAATGAATAAATTTTTCGATAAACATAACAAAATATAATTCTTGATATATTATATACTAAAACGTAAAAGCATTAAAGGGAATAAACAAAATATCCTCCTCCTTATATAATAATATGAAAAGCTGTAGTTTCTGGATATGAATTTGGATTTGAAAATACTTCTAAGTGTAATTCATATTTAATCAAATTCAACTACTTCAAGTTGTGGCAGAGAAAACAGAGAAACTGTAGGAAAAAAAATGGCTAATTTTAAATTCAGTATTAATATATAGTAAGAAATATTTACTCTTATAAGGCGTATATATTTACGGTGAAAACTTCCCGTACAATAATTAATATTATTGCTGTTGGTATTCAAAACCTTTGCATTATTATACTAGTTATTTTGTGGTAATGTTTTAGTAGACATGCAAACCATACCAAATATTTATTTTTGAAAGAAATTGTAATGACTTCATGACTCACTATATTATTAAATTTTGGTCAATTTAGATAAGTTTCACAAATAGCGATAATAATATATGAAGACTGAAAATGGTATTTTGTTCACCGTTCAATAATGTTAAATGTCATTAATACATAATTTATTATAAAATGTAAATCATTGTTAAATACATGCAATACAATTAAAAATGTTTCTTGATTACTGTTTCAGTTATTATTTCTCTATTTTAGTTTTGGAATGTTTGCATCCTAGATTTTTCTTCTTGTTTTTTTTTTTTTTTTTTTTTTTTTTTTTCGTTAGAGCAAAGATGAGAATATTTTTAGAACTAAAAAAAGAATTCAAGCTGTTGAATTACATTTTAATTAAGTGTTTGAATGGAGTGCCTTTACAATTTTTCCTCCTAATAAAAATGTAATAGCTTAAAAAACGAAAGGCAATTGAGTAGAGTCATTCTTGTCAACTGGTATCCGGTAACATATTTTTAAATTTAGCCATTTTCAATAAACATTTATTAATGAAACTGATATCTTTTAATTTTTTTTAAAAAAAATGTGAAAATCATACAAAATCTTTGTATCAGCTGGTACACTCTTCAAAATAGTACAAAATTACACCTTCTAAATTGAATATCGATCCAGTTTTAGAGCAATGAACTGTTCCTACCCCAACAATTTACACAAACATTTACTTTATTTCATTTCTTATGGCATCTATAAAAATATTTATTTTAAAATATATTCAGCTGAAAAAATTATCATTTGATTTAATTTTTATATGCCTGAAGAAAGTACTGTTGTCCCCTTCTGTATTTTATCATTTGCTTTGATTCTATTATTTAATTTTGTAATTTGATTTGTATAGCATAATCATTTGTTTTATTAATTTTTTATCAAAAGTTTTCATTTATGTGTTGAATGTAGCGGGGAAAAAATTGGTGGATTAAGGAGTGCAATCATATTTTTAATTGTTAAAAATTAACACCTTTGGGAGGCTAAATCTATTCTTTGCAAAATTTGTTAGGAATAATCTTTGTTTATTTATTTGTGAAAGATATTTAGAAAAGTAATTTTCAGTTAAATATTCTGAAAATCTTCATTTAGTATACCTTTAAATTCTGCAATAAAAAAGCATACTTCTTATAAACTGGGTCTCATCGTAAATTAAGTAAGATTAATTAATATATTAATATCTCAGGTCTTGAAATTATTGATGCTCATAAAATCTTCAATTTATTTCAATCTACTGATTTATTAATCTTAATAACTCAAGGCTAATCTAATATTGTAATGAGTGTTATTATTAACAAGGACATTTATATAACTATTCTCATTTTAAGTATAATTAGTTTCATTTCAAAGGCATAAAAATAATGTTCATTTACATTTTAGATAATTACCACACTTTTTATGTAATTTATCCTGCATATAATTCATAGATGCTTAAAATGGTTTTTTGTGTTCAGTTTCCTCCTAAATCTTACAGTTGCAGAAAAAGCTATTTAAGACATTATTCCCAAGTGAAATCTGTATTATCCATTCCTATTTTTTTTCCTTTTTAGTTTAAAGTAAAGATCAAGAAATAGAGATCGAGATAAGTTTTTGAAATCCTTTTTTTCCCTTCAAATATTTGTTATTTCTTCACTATTCAATGTTGTTCATAATTTATTTGAATAAATTTAACCAAGCCCGAATTTGAATATAGTTTTTATTCATATGCAACCTATTCTCCTGTGCGTGTTGCATTCAAATTCATTTACATACTAACAAAAAATTTGCTTTATAATTAGGTTTACCAGAGAGAGTTCTGACTGTTAGTGAAGTGAAGAAAAATAATACATTTTTACAGAATTAATATTTATTTTACACTGTAATTTTTGTCGTCACTTAAGATCTCTTGACAAAGTGATGGTAAATTGTAAATAGAATTTTTGAAAAAGGCCTTTTCTTAAGAGGCTAAAATCTCAAGTAATATAAGGTTGATTCAATTTTTTTCCTAGAAAACAATGTTGGAGGAAATGAAAAAGGATATAATCACAAGGAGCTCTGTCTAGGAATCATGGTTGATGCTATGGAATTTTCATGGCTCTGCAAGTTTCCTGTAAATCGCAAAGCAGTAAGTGGACAGGATTTATCATGGAGCAATAAGATGGGTTTCTTATTGAACATCCCCGGCATCTTTTATTAAGGTGCTAAGTTTATATCAGCTTTTTTTTTTGATAATATATCTACAATATTAGCTTTTTATTAGGTTTCAAATGCTCGTTAAGTATTTGTCTTTGGATGCCCCACCTTATACTCTTATTCATGCTGAAGCTCGGTTTAGAGGTGGGAAAAGGCAGGTTGACCGAGCTCACAATATGCTCTTTTTTTTACGAAACGTTCCTAAAATCCGCTTTCCCTCGCCAGTTATCATCCGGTCCAAGAAAAAGTATTTTATGTACCGTGCTAGCCGAGACATGCATATCTTGAGGGCGCGACTTAATTAGGCACATTTTCTCTCTTTTATTATGAGCTACTCATCAGGAATGTTTTTAGACCAATCCTAGTAACGACAGATGTTATATTGTGGGATGAATATTTAAATGTATGTAAAATGTATTACTTTCTTTCACTTCAAATACAATCGCGGCTTTCGCATAAATTTAATATAAAACTATATGCTATATTTTTGGTTGTATTATACTAATATTCCTTTACTATTGAATTGAAAACATTATTTTTTTTTAAGATTTTTCCGTCACAAATGTGTGAATTTGTAAAAAATTTTCTTTTAATTTACTTCCTTATTAAATAGTTTCTATTTGTTTATCTGAGCAAAAAAATAATGTAACTTAATTCAGGCAAGATCTATTTGAAAAATCCTAATTAAAAATCTCAAAATAATATTTACATAATATGTTTAAAATTATTGCGATTAAGAGGTTTCTTAATTAGAGGCAAACAATTAAATTGCATGCTATTTGAAGCAACAATTATTAAAATTAATTTAGGAAACATTATTATTGGTAAAAAAAATTAACAAAGGAATAGCAGTTTTTAAAAATTGTTTCATTACAATAGCATTATAGTTCATCACATAAAATTCCAATTGAAAACATAATATATTAATGTGTTTTTTTATTTCCCAAAAAATAAAACTACGCTCCAAAATAATATCCATGCAACTATGAGTCAATTATAGAAATATTTAAATAAAAAAATTTGTTCCCTCTTTATTAAGGGAACATTTTCCATGTAAAGAACATTTATTCTTATAAAGCTGGATATATAATAGTAAAGTAACATAAAAATCCAAAAGAATATAATGAGTAACGCACGCGCAAACACAAGGATTGCCTTAAAGTCAGCTTGTGGAATTCATCATTAATTTATATAATTATTTTTTTTATCATAAGATTCTTTTTTTCCAGTACCAGAATTATAAGAAATATTCCCAAAAAATGATGACAGTAGTTGACTCAAGTAGCTGTATTGCTGTGTTTACTTCTTTTAGATTGATTTTCGGCTTATCTGCTGTGCAGTTCTAGGTTATTTTCATCGGATATATCTAAGCTTTCGCAGAATGCTATTTTGTCTCGAAATCCACAACTGAAAGGTAGGAATAGACCTTCCTTTAGGTACTCGTCTACAATTTCAAAAGAAGTTACCAACTAAAATAAGATTCTTTTGCTTTTGATATTTTATTTATTTTTATTAGTTTACAATAAAAAGCAAACAAATGCTATGAAAAAATTATGATAATAATATGAATGGATTAGCATTCCAAAACTTCTATGAAATATTTCATTATTTATTTTACTTCTTTTTTTGTAAATCTCAGTTTAGTATATTTATTTTTTTAACTTTTGTTAAATAAAAGATATCACTGGAAGAATAGAACAATTTTCAAGAACAGTTCACATAGTTACACTTTATAATTTTTAATTGGGTGATTTAAAAACACCTCATATTAATTATTATCTTAATAACAATTATTCAAAAGTTTCAATTAAATTAAATTATTCATATATTTGTGCAATAATTGCTATTAAATTCAATGCAATAAAATATTGAAAGAGTATTTCAATGATTAGAAGTATAGAAAGTAAGTAATTGTAATAAATATAATTACACACACACACACACATATATATATAATAGTATTTAAACCCCTAATTTCAACTCATAATAAATAAATAACTAAAAATATCCACTACAAAATCAATACTATTATAAAAAAATATTCAAGCAAATTACTATATAATAAATTCATATTTTTGCAAATCAGAAAATAAAATTTTTATATATTATTTATAATGATCTAAATATTTTAACCTAAAAACCAAAGAACAATCTTAACAAACTAGAGCAATTATAAACGAGAGCTAAGACAAATAATAGCAAAAGTATAGAATAATAGAAATAATATAATATCACTGGAAGGATGATGATATTATATTTGTTCCATGCTTTGGTGGCTACAGAAGCTTAGTGGTCATGGCCGCATACGCATTGCTGGGGGTTTTCGTCGATGGTTTCGAGCCTTGATGCCACAAAAGATCTGTTGTATAGCCAGGGCTAATGCATTTGAAATCTCTCGAAGCTCAATGTCTTTCAATTGGCATAGTGGGGAAGTTAGGTGAGGGAGATGCCATGCCAGTTGTCATCCTCTTCACTGGACGGATGTTAAAATTTTCGACATTTATTTTATGTACTTACTACTAATATCAAAGAACAAATTACAGATAATATTAAAAGCCTACGGGAACCAAGTATCAACTTCAGATTAATTCACATATCCTCATGGAAGCATCTGAATAGGTGGTTAACTCCATGATAGTAACATATTCACAGATCTTGACAACTCCTATATCTACTGCAGTTCTTTCCCCTCAACAACCTGTACCTCAAAGGGTTGTATTTGCCCTCTTACCACGGGTTAAAACTTTAATTCAGTTAAAAACAAAGTTACTTCAGAATGCATTAAAAATAATTTATCTCTCAAAATAACCCACATCAACAAAATTAGTCGAGAATGCTTGGTCATCAGCCTGGTGGATGAGAATGATGTGCAGTTCCTCGAATCGGAATTCAGAAAGATCGATTTTCTGAAAAAAAATATGATATAAAAGAGCCTAATGCAAGATATCAACAATTTGTATTGTTTGGAGTAAATTCATCATATACAGTTGATTAGTTGAAAGAGGCTTGAATTCAGGAGAACGAAATATTCAACAATAATTATTTAAACAATAACTTTCCAATTATAACTAAACGATATGCAATTTTTTAATATCAGTCCACCGAAAACTTTACCCCAAAATAAAGAATTTGATTCATGTATACCATCATTTTAAATGAGTAAGAATTAATGTATCTAGTAGCGTCATGCAGTGTATGAAATGTGGGGGATTTGGACACAACAAATTCCAGTGTACAATGGATCCAATTCAGGTAAAGGCGACACAGATATTTCCTCGATTCCTGATAACATTCTGTAATTGTTGAATAAGTGGGAGGCTATGGAACTTGAATCTCTGAGAGATCACCGGTTTGAGGGTGCGCATCTTCAGTATAATTTAAATACCCCAGAATTTCATTTAAAATTTCTATACGGTACCAATACATTTCTGAACAATTTTAAGAAATCCTACACCAAACTTAGTCAAATAGTTGAGTATAAATTGGAGTTCTGGTCAGCCAGAGGATTTCGCTAATTTAATGTTTTCAACCGTCCGGTCGCCAGTTTTCAAATCTTTTCGTAAGCGACGGGTATTTGCTATTTCAGGTTTCTCATGGATTAAGAACAACTTAAAAATTTTTAGAAATAAATTAATGTTCTTAAGAAATAATATATTTAGTTAAAAATAATTTCCTACCTAGAGAAATAAATAATTTACAATTACAATAGGAAAATGGATGATCTTTATATATTTAAAAATATTCTTGCGACAAACACGAGGCCCGGGAGCAATTATTCATCACCAATATTGAAAACATTTTCCTGAATTTCCGAGTTGCATTAAACAACTCCCTAAAGTTATTAAGTTAATTATTCCTGGTTCATCTAATAACTCTTAAAAACAGAAATTTGAATTCTTATTACGCTCTTTTTTCCCAAGGTCTGGAGAGACTTTTGATTTGAAATTTCAGAAGTCTACACCTTCTTCGAGGTAAGAGGTATCTTTGGATTTTAAATAATTTAGTGGTGAGAAGACTCCTAGCTTTTTCAAATCTCCTGGAGTTCTCACAATAATTATCTAAAAGAAAAAAAAATATATAATATCTCATTAAATTTATATAGGATTTAATTCGGTGATTTCAATTCCAAAAATTATAAGCTATGATATTTATCTGTTAAAGAACCTATTATTGTCTTTAGTGTATGGTTTGATATGGTGATCTAAACTCCTCTTAAATTACCAAGTCAAACATTCAGAGAACCTTTTAAAAATTAACAAGGCCTATAGGACGTCTCAAACTGCTGCTTTGCATGTGATTTCCCCTATGCATTTTATCCTAAAATTTATTTTCCTAAATATCAAATTTAGAAGCAGCATAATTCTACACTCTACCCAGTTTAAAAATATCATATTCGACTCAAATACTTCTATGACATCTGATCATCCAGAAAAATAAAATATTTTTCATTACAAATTTTCAGAATCATCCGTGGGAGGGGGGCAGATTGACTCCTACAGATCATGGACGAGTACGAAACTAGGTTCACTGTATTTTCCACCTAGTTATCCTAAACAGGGTCTACATGTTTAAACTAATTTTTTATAATTCAGTTTTTCTGGCCAAGCTTTTGGCAATCGGATTTGCCATTTTGGAAAACGTCTCATATAAATTTATAACTTCAATGTTTCTATTTATTCTGACCGTTTATAATCAATATTGTTTCTGCCGAGTACCAGAAATAAATCGGAATTCATCAATACCATTAAAGAAAAAATAGTGACATATCCTGATTTTTACAACTTGCTCTGAGTTCGGACAATGTAGGAGATTATTATAAGAAAGACACAGATGATTCATTAACAAAGCTTACTGTCACTGATGTTGAGGAAATAAATATCCCCACCTATCGGTCTCACATAGTTATGATTTGAAAATATAAACATTTATCTTACTGAGAGGTCTGGCGGTCAACTTATAATACTGGTATTTTGGTTCAGTCCTATGTTCCGAAATCAAATGCGAGTTTTTATACGAATTCTGGTTTCATAACTCGCTTCTTAGTTTTTTATGGTCCCTTCGTTTCTTATTTCAATTTTTTTTAGTTTGATAAATACAAATTTATGTCCCTGTGACTCTGTTAGAGATGCTAGCCACTTCGTTTTCTATTGCCCTTTTACTACAGTTGTTAATTTAAAATGTCCTATTAGTGAAGCGAAACCTATTTGCTGAAGTCCGAGTGTGAAAAACCTTACTTTTATTTCAAGCTTAAATCCTGTATTCTTACTTTAGTAAAATTACCCAACAAACATCTTAATTGTAGTAGCTTTTTATTACATTTCTTAATATTTCAATTTTCATTATTGTGTAGTTATAATTGTATACCTTGTACATATTAATTTTGTCTAACGCTTAATTTTTCTTCACGAGTTTGTGGACACTTTTGTATTGTGCTGTTTAGCCTGTTATGCATCTGAATTCTTAAAGAAAATTCCTACTATTAGTTCCTCCTCCCCCTTTCTTTAAATTACTGTTACGTGCATTTCTGCTCTTTAAATACATTGTGAACTTTATTTACTTTTAATTTCGAAATTATGTGATATGCTATGTTTTTTTGTTGATAAATGCTAAATGCGGACGTGATTATCTCTTGCGGGACAATTTCTAGCTCTAAACCCTTTAGGTGAGCTTGGTTCTCTTGAGTATTCTGCCAGTAGCATTTTTGTTGTTTCTAGTGAGATGTTAGTAAAATCAGTCAATCAACCACATATTGGAATGGAATAATGTGTGTTTCTGCCGGTATTACTCTGATCAACTTAATCTCTATCACACTTAAGTGAATTACATCATAAGAAAAGCATGGTAACAAACCAAAAATAGAAAATTTAAAAGAATGAAACATAGAAAAATGAAGGTGAAACGAAGTAATAATCAACATTTTAACAGAAAAAAAGCCAGTTTACACGTAAATAAATATCTAAAATAATATAAAATCCAATTAATACATAATACTGAAAAGTACATAATACTGAAAAAAAATAATTAAACTGAAAAGTGGATAAAAATAGTAAGCATTTAAATCTAAAATGTGATATAGAAAAATACCAATGACACGTCATCAAAAATAATGTAGAAACGTCTTAAGACCACAATAAAGAAACAAATGCAAGAAAGAAATTAATTATCTAAACATATAAAACACTTTAACAGTTCAAAAAATAAATTAATCAAGCGTTATTATTAAACAAAAAAAATTTAAAAAAATCATGAAACTCATATTTCATACATATGCTTATCACTTCTTCTTCACGAAAGAATTCCTTAAGTGAAAACTGATTAATTGAATTCACACTAGAATTGCGATATATCTTGTATGCCTTGAACAACCTTTGTGAATTATAGTTGACCCTTGGATTTCGGTTGTGTTATTCATAATTTGCATGATAATACAGACGGAAAATAAAGTGTTTCTTGATTAATTCAATGATTTTTATATTAGCTTCTAGAATATTACACAATATGAAATTTAGCTGTTAGGAAATTGTTTTAATTTATTTTTTAAATTTCTAATTGCAGAAAATATACTTTAAAATTTTTACAGTTCGTTTAAAATGAAATCTATTAATATCTTTTAAATAACATATATTTTTATAATTTAAATCTCGTAATGTTATTACAGATTAATAAGATATTTCATGACAATAAAAACTAAATATGCATGATATTTTACTTACGTTAATCCAATTTTTCTCAAAATATTTCTTACAGAATAGTCCTCATCGCTATTTTTACTGTGCGTAGTCCACAAACAAATTTTGAACATTTTTCAAACGCAAAATTGGTTTTATTGTCTTTGCATTGCTTTATTAGGAAACGTTTTCACTTGTTTGAAGTTACTGGGGAAGTATGTGGACGAATAACTTCTGCTTCTTTTGCCTCTCTAAGGTCCTCTGCTAATTTGAGAGTTCAGTTTCTTCTGCTCAGATTAAAACCTATTGTTTCATTAAAAATTGCCCAGGGATTAATTGCCGCTAGATCTAAAATATTGAAAAACAAATGCATATATAGGACAGTTCTATGATGTAGACATGACAAAATATTTTCTTGCCATCTGATCAACAACATCGACTTAAAAATTTTGTGTGATTGTAGAAATTTATTATTTCAGGAGTTTTCTTCTTATTTTGAATAATTTATAATGAAGAATGCAATGAGCTAAGAAGGAGTGCGTGTTTATGATTTTTACATTGATAAGAAAAAAAATGGTGTTATATAAGTATCATGATGGTTGTTGAATGTATAATTCTTTTTTTGTTTCCTTCAGGGATTTTGAGATTTCTCTTTTTACTCAACCGATTGTTTGGACATATCTTAATTTTTTTTCCTTTTTAACTTTCTGCAAGTTTTACAGATGTAAGGAAACTGTTATTTATTATAATTTATACTGTTATGAAATAAGGCGTTACACAACAGAAAATTCACCTGTATCTCTGACCAGCAAGTTCCGTCTAGTTCATAGCAAAGTTACACTCTAAGTAAGGTTTCGCGGCATCCTCATCTAGAGATTTTTAATGAGGAGTTTGTCGTTATGAATGTGCATTTATTTAATAAGAATTTCCAAACATTACATTTTAGGAGGTTAAAGTTTTCACTTATCCATCTAGTGCACTTGTTAAAATATATGATAGCTTATGGTAATGAAATTGTACCTACATTCCTACCTAACATGATCTTTCTCATTGAGGTCGGCCAATTATGCAGCCTGTCTACCTTAAGCGTCTCAGAATAATTTGAGTGGTGTTTCATGAAAGATCCGGTTTTCAGATAATCGTTGCCGATGCTATCGTTACTTACATATGGAAAGAGCCGGGAACCCGCTACCTACCCTCGAATGTCCGCGAAATCGACAATTATGGCAGTAGAGATGTAATGGTCAGGCCAGGCATCATGTTGAATGGCCGCATACCTCTCTAAGTCTTTGAAAGAGGCTCTATGACTGGTATGAGATATAGGAATGAGGTCTTGGAGCCCTATGTTATGTTCACCTTTGCCGGGGTGCAGTGGGTCCCGAGTTCATCTTAATGGACGATAATGTGAGGCCACATAGAGCTCTTCTAGGTCGACCAATTTCTCTAGAGTAAGGATATTCGCCGGATGGATTGGCCAGCCACGTGACAGCTACCATGAGTGTTACGCACAAACATATGTGTCTATTATAAGTGTTGAATGTTTATTTTGTTTGTATTATATCAACCTATGTTCCCACCAAATTTTATTAAATTCTGTTCTGTAGGTCTGGAGATAGTAGACAGATAAAATATGAAAATCAATTCTACTGTAATTAGCCCCCATATACTATATATATATATATATACATATAATATATATATATAAAATATATTTATATATATAAATGTATATATATATATATATATATGTAAATGTTATATATTATATATGTAAATTATATATATATATATATATCATATATATGTAAATGTATATTTATAGTATATGAATGTTTATATAGTAGTATACTATATATATATATATATATATATATAACACATCGATCAATAACCCCGAGTCTACCAATTGAAAACAACATTTTTTTTTTTTATTCATCAACATAACACCTTTGTTAACACCTTTTAGGTGATACAATCGTTCCAACGTTCCAAATCATTTTTTTTTTTTTTATTTTCTTTTCGCAAGAAATCTGGTTGCGAAAATAGCGAAAACAGCTTTCTGAATCACTGACCTGCTTGCTGTTTTGTTCCATCGAAAGCAATCAGGCACTCCATTTGAAAAAAACCCTCTCACTTCAAAAAACCTTTTCCAGGTCCGATCTACTTAAAATTTTGAAACGTTTCCCAAGCAAAGTTTACTCTGGGAAAGACTCGGTTTACTACAGGCTGAGTGCCATCTCTCTGATTCTTGGAGTTATTGAGTCAAGAGGTTATATGATAGAACAGCATATATATATATATATATATAAAATATATATATACAATACATGTAAATGTATATTGAATAACATTAAAATAGATATATATATATATATACATATATACTATTTATAAGCGAGAGTATAATGTATAAATATATATATGTATATATATATATGATGAATAATATGAAACATATATTATACTATGTAAATCTTATATATATAAATGCATACATGATATATATAGACATATATATACAGGATATAAAATTGTTAGAGAGAAGATATAGTAAATTACAGAAGAGCAAGATATATATATATATATATATGTAAATATATATTTATATATATGTAAATATTTATATATATATGTATATATATATATATTTGCGTGTGTATGTATGTATGTGTCTATTTGAATTTAATGTGTTAGAATTATTTTATTTCTAAGCTTGCATATTTGTTTGCAACAAGTGTTTATTTTCTTAATGATTTTTAAAGGAACACCCAGTGATCCAATCATAATAGCAATTTAACATTGTTCATAAAGATAAAAATTCTTCTGTATTATATCATAATATCATATTTTTACTTCCATAGATTTCGTAATTTGTGTGCCATATTTCATTTAATGATATTTTCTGTTGGTAAAAAGTTCAACTCTATTCCTACATATATAGCAAATTTAATTTTTAAGATAGTGTCTAGAATCTCTACTGACACAATTTCTTCTATAATTTTCCGTACAGAGATTCATTGGAATTGTATAAAATCCTTTCTGATGTTTACTTTTACGTTTTTTTGTAGGCTTTTTGTTAATATTTTAAGTGCATTAGAAGAATAAAAAATCTCAGATCAAGGTTAACATCTATCGATGTATTATTTAAAATAAATTAAAAAAATTAAATTGGGTTTATTAAATTTTTTTAAAAAAAGAACAGATGATGATTAACAAATCTTTCGAAATTTCAATTTAATTTGAATTATAACTGCTTTTTTAACTTTGGTACATAATTAGAATTTTAAATTCAGTTAATTAAATCAAAATATAATCAGTATTTCCGAAAACAGGAAAATATTTTTGGTTCATTTTTTGTTAAATTTAAGAAAAAATATTTCCTCTACTCTTTTCTAGTTATCTTCTGCCAATCCATACAAGAGATTCTGAAAATGAATAATTTTTCAGCTGTTTTTTTCTTAATTATTCTACCTGATATCATTTGGAATCTGTTAATTCAGAATATTGAAATCCAATGAAATTATTAACTACATTTCCTTGCTTAAAAGTTTGTCGACCTTCATAAGAGATATTTGGAGAAATATATATATTTATTGTTTTGAAAAGAGATATCATGGTACACAAAATATTTTCATTGACTTTAAAAAATGATTGAAAAAATTACTGATCTTTTATATTAGTTCTGATATTATAACAATATCTCATAACAGCTGTTGTATTATAAAATAAAAAGAAACATTGAAAAATTACTTAACTATATGCCCCATTAAAAAAAATTTCTTAAAAAAAAATTCTGAAAGCAACACAAATCCAAATTAAAACACATTTATTTGTACATATTATAACTCATAGATTAACTAAATTGCTTAGGTACTTCATAATAAAAACAAAAACCTAATCAATGTTTTGATATAGATATGATTAATTACTTTTTTTAGAAAGTACTGTCATGATTAGCTTAAAGACATCAAGTTTCATTACAACAGAAAATAATTTAAGGTGGTTTCTGGTTGTAATTTCCAAATAAGATTAAAAATGCGATCTTTGTGTATCAATTGTAAATATTATTTAGAAAATAATTAAATATTTATATGTTCTCATTACAATGATTGTCATACACAATAAGTGGCAATTATTAAAAAAAATTGGTTATTTTAGCAATTCATGGAATACATTAATTTGTGAAGGAGGTTTGCCTGAATCAAAATGGTCTTGAACCATGCTATTGCAACTATATTAAGTAGATAATATAATAAATAACTTGTAAAAATGCTTCATAAATGTTTCGCGGTCTTAGAGATTTTTTAATTCATTTCTGAAAATTTTTATATATATATATATTCAATTTTACTCGGAAACTGGTACTGAATTAAAATGTATTGTAAACTTCCAAGAATAAGTAAATAATAGGAATTCTGGAAATGTTCCTTTGAAAAATTCTCCGTTGAGCCTTTGGGACTTAGTTCAAATTATATTTATTTTGTAGTATAAATTATGATAAATTTAATTACGAGTTCTTTTAGTTCAATGAAACAGCTTGTTTGCTGTTTTTCCATTATACTTTGAGGCGTTTTAATTTCTTTTAAAAAAATAAATTGAGATATTTTTCCAAATTTTTATTTCATTTATTTAAACATATTAATCAGATTAAATATCATATTCTATATGTTTCTAAGTAACACTCTAACTGCTTTCAAAATAATTCAATTGGGATTATCATAACAACATTGACGAACTTCAGGAAGTATCTTGAAAATGTCCAGCTTGCTCTTCACATAATATAACCTTTTTATATAAGAACAGTAAAATATCTTATAATTTCAATTTAAATTAAATATGCGGTAATTTATATATTTTAAGACAATGGAAATATTCAGAATATTTTTCATATCATAAAATATTTTGTTTTTTAATTTTATTATCACACATTTATCCTTATTTCTAAGCGTACATTTATTATAAAATGATTTATAAATTAAATGGAAATTT
>BMAW01062434.1:0-36998 GCA_019974015.1 Nephila pilipes
TATATATATATATATATATATATATATATATATATATATATATAACAAAAAAACGACGCACTAAGAAGGAGCAGTACGATTGAATTGAAATTTCGTATGCAAAGCCATTTGGACAGAACATGCAAATAATTAAAATTTCGTGTCCAGTGAATGAATAGCGGGAGCTACAGCGCATCGGAACTGCGCACTCAGCAGGTGTATATAAGAAGCAATTATCAATCTGATGGTCAATTTTTCCGTTACATTGCGACTTAGGACAACTTTCAAAGACTAAAAAAATGCCTCGTATAGGATTCGAGCTTATTACAAGCAACTGTCAGAGTTTGAAAGAGGTCGTATCATTGAATTGAAAGAGACGGGTTGAGTAAATCGAAGAATCGCTCGTCCTATGGGTCGCTGCGATGCGGCGATTAGAAGATACTCACAAGAATGGGTGGACAATGGCAGATTTCAGCGTCATGATGGTAGTGGTCGACCTAGGGCCACGGCAGATCGGGAGGACAGAGTGATTGTCAGATCAGCTGTCACAGCGCCTAATTCATCGTTATCAACCATCACTCTCACACACGAGTGTCCACCATGACCATTCACAGACGGCTGACAGAGCGAAATCTACTCTCGTATCAACCGCTGCGCCACCTGCCATTCACGCCTGCCCATTGTCGAGCCAGATTACAATGGTGCTTGGCTCGATCAGGTTGGAATGATGCTGACTGGGGACGTATAATGTTTAGCGACGAATCCCGCTTCCAACTATATCCTGACGATCTTCGAAGACGTGTCTGGAGACGCCCAGAACAGCGTGCCGATCCTGCTTTCACTAATGTCCTCAACTAGGAATTATGGTCTGGGGTGCCATTTCCCTTGACAGCCGGGCCCCTTTGGTCGTCATTAGAGGCCCACTTACAACACAGCAGTACGTCGATGACATTCTGAGACCTGTTTTGATTCTGGCCTTATTTTTCAACAAGACAATGTCAGACTACATACTACCCTTGTTGCTATGAACGGTCTTACAGCTTGTCAAACACTTCCTTAGCCTGCCAGATCTCTCTCCAATCGAGCATGTCTGGGATGTGATGGGAAGGTGACTGCATCTACCAGGGAATGTTGACCTCGCCAGACAATAGGCGCAAATTTGGCAAGAAATACCACAGGAGACCATCATAGAGTTTTATCACTCTATGCCACGTCATGTGGCATCTTGAATCCAGGCTAGAGTTGGGCCAATACCTTATTGAGCTCGTTACTTTGTAACTATGTAACTCAGAAATAAACCATTCAATTTTTCTGAAATTTTAATCATTTTCTATTCAGTGCATAATTTTCCTTTCCGCCAATTTTTGTCTCCATCGGACAACTCCTTCTTGGTGCGTCATTTTTTTTTGTTATAGAGTGTATTTACAAAAACAGTTAACTATATAATGGATAAATGAAAGGATACAGCTCGTGTCCGAAAGTTATCATGATAGTGCGGAACATAGCGCAAACCGTCAATTAACTTCAAAGACAACAGTGCAAGCAAGATTAGAGTATCCAGAAAGAGGCCACAGAAAATTCTGGCTAGTTGCATTGCGAGAACGGTGAATCTACTAGCATTAGATATCTCCTATTCATACGGGATGAACTCAGTAGATCCCCGTCGTTGACGGAGGGATGAAAGTCTGAGTCTAGGTACAGGTATCCAGTCGGATAGTAGGCGGTGGAGAGTAGTCGGATCACCAAGGCAAAAATTCGTTCCCTATTGTGCTCTGTTCTTTTGATGGCTGCACGAATATAAATACTACCACAGGTGAATACGTACTCACAATTTACATATCTGCGCATATGTAGAAATAGGTTGTTCTAACGTGCTGGTCATGGTCAGTATGTTAGAACAACCTGTTGCTTGTTGGATCTGTTGTCTAAGACATCAACAAAAAACGGATGAGTTTTCTTCGTATCGACAGATTGAGGGTTCAAATAGTTGCCGTCATTCAAGGTCAACCAACCATTAGCCAAGGGGTGGAAGCAACCTCAAAAAGTGACAAAACATTTCTCAACGAGATTCGTGCCAAAGCTGCTGAGGATCGAATAAATGCAACTCCGATTGGAAATTGCACTGGACTTGTTAGAACAGCAATCCCAACTTTCTCAAAACAGTTTTCATCGGCAATGAGCTCTGAGTTGATCGGTGCAACTCATAAATTCTGTCATTTTGATAAAGATGAAAATGCTACGACACTCACTTAACTCCCTCACACCTTGGTGGTCTCCCGATGATTGACAACTTCTTCAAATAGGGAAACAATTGTTTACATTATTCTCTGCTTTTGAAGGATTGATAGAGAAACCGAGATTTTAGTGAATTGATCCCTCACGTAAAATTGCACTAAAGACTTGAATTCAATTGGTTTGAAACAGATAAGAATCTATAGTTATAATACTAAGCGTTAGATTCAGATGTGGGTAGGAATTAAACCAACAGGCTTGATTAAATACTTAGCTTGTGTTTTGATTACTTTGATATTTTAATAAACACAAGTTGAGTTACAGCTTAATTTGAATTCATAAGTAACGCTTTGCATATTAATTTAGAATGGAAAGAGGAGAAAGTAATTCAGGGGCATTACAAAATTAATTATTGATTAGTACTCGGTCATCTCAATAATTGGATTATTCTATACCCCCATAGTAAAGTTTTAATTATTATTAAAAAATAGAGATATCTGGATTTCTGAAGGAGATCGTATGTGAAGAAACAATTATGAAAGATTTCCTATCGTGAGATATCGCGTGATGATTTCCAAAGACATTTTGTATTAAAATAAGAATGGAGCCGTTCCCTAAGAAAAAAAAAATCTAGTTCTTGCTTCCAAAATCGACTAGAATGAGACAGATGAAAAATGCAATTTTCAATGAGGATTTTCTACATATTACTAACAGAGAATTCTTGATAAAATTTATTCCTCATAACAATTGATTCTTATGTACACAAAGTTGTTGAATACAGCTTCTTATTTTGATTGTTTGATTTCAGGAAGCCATAGATTGAAGCAACCCATATTATGGAGAAGATAATCTGCTGAGTTCTACAATGATGGCTACGAAAGGTCAGAAAATACTGGGAGAAATTCTGGATGGTAATTATGTACAGAGAAGTCAATTAAAATTTTATGATACTCCAAGATAATAACAAAAACTTTATGATACTGTGGGTTACACTTCAAAGTATGACTTCTTGAAGACCAAATAAATCAGCAGGAATAGCTGTAATTCCTTCTTAGTAATGACGAACTTAGTAAGTTAACGGTACTTCCTCGTAGTGCTATGCCACAGAAAATGCATGAAATCTACTACGCAAAATCCTTTTCATGTTGCTGTGATCAATAAGTAAATTATGCCGGATAAATCTACTTGCATAAGCCAATAGATTACGGTGGGACCTTTTCAAAAACCGAAAGATAAAATAAGGGAAGCGAGGAAGAGAAATATTGTAGTGAACTCACTATCGAATCCCCTGCAAGGTTTCCCAGGCACTCTGCATCTCGTTGCGAACACCCAAGCCTCCGGATGAATCTCCACTGTGAGCAGATCGACATTGACGGCTGTCTCCATTTGTTCGAAGCTCTGGATGGAGGTGCACACTTCCACCAAGTCCACTTCTTCAACTGTCAGGGAACGCTTCTGTGGGGAATGCCAACAAGAGAAAAAATACGAAATTGAAGCTAGTCATTCACATATAAAAATACAAATACAAAGGTGACGTTTCAAAATAATTCGATTACAAATAGCTGATGGTAGAAGAGAGCAAAATTATTGAAACCGCTCAGAAATTAATTCTATGGTAAGGAAACTAAATGCGAATACAATGAAAAATTATATATAAAAATGCAATGGTCATTCACACATGATAATATTTATGTCAAAACAAAATACTGCGTATATTATCAAACACGAGTGATCTTAAAAACAATCATGTTTTAGAGCACAATTTAGTTTTATTTCCATCAGTGAGCAATGGCTACTTTTAGGTTATTTGACAAAGAAATTGTAGCTATATGAAAAAATCAGTAGATATCTGTAAATGTTACGAACAATGTGATTTAAAACGGTTTAGATAATTCGGAGCAGTCAAAATGTGATTAAAACATTAAATCAATTAAAATATTATTTAGAAAGATAATGTATGATTAAATTCAGTTAAGGAGAAAACACTGTCTTAAAAATAGAATTTTATTTACAGAAATACATACGGCGAAGGGATAATTACACTTAATACATGTTTATCTAACTAATGTCGGCTGATTGTATTGAGAAGAAATTGCACAAAAAGTTGAAAACAGTAATTTAATTTCATCCCGAATGCAGAAGAAAATTATTTATTGTCATATTTCAAGAAATAATTTACACAAATTGGATTACTTAATTTCATTAGATGTATTGAAGACCAGCTAATTTCAATATCAACGTTTACGGAACAAAAGTAGTCACTTTACTAACAAAATATAGCAATTTTTCACCTTATATCCTGTTGTAGCATCCTCATTTACAGTGAAACTAATTATCCTGACTATGAAATGTACTTCTGGGGAATGAGTATTAGAAACAAAGCGTTGGATGAGCCAATCTTATTCTCACAGAATTATAAAGATGTAGATAAGAGGTCAGCTTTTCAACTTGAATGATTGAATGATTGTATTATTTACGCTCCACTTAGAAGTAACACGAGGGGTATTGATGTCAGGTCTTGAGATTTTCAGCCTTGTTTAAGTGACAAGGACAACACCTGAGTTGGTACCTCCCAATTTTCACATCATGCCAACAGGAAGACTTGGAGCCTCTGCAGATTTAACGTGCATCAGCCCCGCTACAGGGCGGATATTTAATGGAATCATGACTCAAACCCACTAATTGAAGAAAACAATGCAGGTCGTGAGTCCGCGACTATTTTTCAACTTGTAAGAGTAATAGACCGTAGGAAGAAAACTCTCTCTGCGTAAGAAATATGTATTGATGTGAAATATGGAATGTAGAATATTCACAGAGTTGAATGCTAAGATATTTAGCAAAGTCGCTTGGTTTGTATTGATGATAACAACAATACGTTAAGAATTTGTAGGCTACTAGATGTGTCTTTGTTACTATTTATGGGCATCACATTATTCTTCAGTATAGGATAATTTGAGGCATAATTAACAGGAACTGGTAATCTCTCTTGATCAATGTGTGTTGACATGATCAACCTTTGAGTGTTCATAACGTTAATACACGACGAGGTTTAGTCCCAGTAATTTCATTAATCATTATAAATCAATATTTATTTCATTCGCCTTCAATACACATTCAAAGTTTTGCCCTGATTTTCCTTAAAGATAAAATTTAAGAATATGGCGCGGATTAATAACCAGTTTGACGAATTTAATTTCTGTCGCCATATTTGATAAGAGTACCATGATGATTATAGCTATTATGAACACGAATTTGGAAGGCGAAGATATAAATTATCGTCATTTGGTGTCCATACCGTATTCTTTAGTCTAACCTTATGCATTTCTCGAGTTTTTTCCTTCCATTTCTGAAAACTTTTTAAGATATAGAGGGTATCGTAAAGTTTTAATTATTAATAAGAAATAACTGAGATATTTGGGTAAAATTTAATTTGCGTATTAATTGATTCTTAAGTAGATGATGTAAATTAAAAGCCATTCATGTTGATTTTTTTGGTTTCAGACTACCATAGATTGAAGTAATTCGTAGTATAAGGAAGATAGAGGCTCGCAGCTTGATTAAGTTCCTTCATTTGAAAGGTTACAGTGCCCAGCAAATCCCCAATGAAATTATGGTTATTTATATAATTGATAGCCCAATATATGGCATTGTTAAGGCGGAAAGAAGTTTTTCAAATTAACCATATGTCCCTTACATGTGATCCAAGAATTAGAAGATCTTTACAGACGATGCTGTATCAGTATATAAAGTGTTCCAGTCAGACAGAAGAAATACAATCAAAATTATCTCAAATGAGACTTATTTTTTGAGAAAAATGGGTGGAAAAGTATTTACGAAGAACTGAATAAGTGAAATGTGTCAGAGCAACCTGGACTCAGGGATTACTGACTAATTTTCAGAAACAAACAAGGCATAAATTGTCAAAGATGTTAAGTATTTTTGAGCTAAGCGAAAATGATTTGTTTTGCCCCTTGGTAGAACTATGGATGGATCTTAGATCTTTCAATTTGATCTAGAAACCAAAAAGATGAGCTAGAAGTAGAAGAACAGCGACTCACTTCCCCTATCCCAAGGAGATTAAAATTCAGAAATCTGCAAGGAATTTAGTTTGCTTTTTGGGATTGTGGTTGGAGTTATTTTAATGGAATACTTGGCGAAGAGACAAACCATCACTGATGCCTATTATCTTATTCTGCTGAACAAACTGCATCAAGTTCTATTCAAGAAATGGAACGGTATGATCACCAAAAGAGTCCGTCTTCTTTCTGACTATAAGCCTGTTATTTCATCGCTGTTCAGAAATCAAAACGACTTGGCTTTGAAATTTTGACATATCCCCTCTATTATCTTATTTTCGTCCCAAACGGCGTTTTCTTATTCCCAAAACTCAAATTACCATTGTAAGGTATAAGATGTGACAACACAAATGACGTCATTCAAGAGGTGGAACAATGGTTTTCAACGAAACTTTCGGAATTTTGGAATGGAGGCAGTAGGAAGGTCAAGAAACGCTGGGAGAAATGTATAACTCTGGATGATGATTATGTAGAGAAGTCTTATGAATAGAAAATAAAAATTAAATTATTACAAAAGGTGAAAAGGTACCAAACGTCGAAACAACGCAACCGTTAACATATTTGCCTTTGCTGCTATGGGAGAAAATAGCAAGAAATCTGCGAATGGAGTCTCCGGTGTGGATTAGAGCATGCGCAGGAGAGAACAGATTCTTATAAAGAACTACGTCCAGCGCGTGTGAGGGGACATGATGGCGTTCATATTGCAAAATTTGATGATTGAGGAGCAACGAGGCATTATCCGATTTCTGACATCGGAACGAAAGACTGGGGCTGCTCACAGATGGGGTGGCTCCATGATAACGCACGTCCATATGTCTCTGGAGTCGCACACGTGGAACTGACCAAGTTCAAATGGGAGCAGCTTGACCATCCGTCATACAGCCCGGACATGTCTCCCTGCTATTTACATGTGTTTGGTCCCCTGAGAAAACATCTGAAAGGGAAGCGCTTCAACTAGGGCGACGAACTCGACGACGCTGTGAAATAGTGGGTCTCGTCACGACCACAGGAATTCTGGGAACAAGGAATCCTTCGGCTCGTTAATCAAAGAGATCCTTGCGCTCAGATCTATGGTGTATACTTCGAATAAAATCTTCATTTATATCCACAGTGTCGTTTCGTAAGCTTTCCTTTGACAATCCCTTGCACTTCGATTATTTTTGCAACAATTAAAACTTTACGATAGCCCCTCAAATACAGTCAGTAAAACATAGTTCTTTTTAATTGTTTTATATAATTAAAAACTATGTCTTTCTAATTTCAGCAATTGAATGTTAAAAAAAAATTTTCTCCTAGAAATCTTCAATTAAAACGTTAAAGAATGTAAGAAAAATAATATAGCTCATTGTATATGGTTACTTGTTTATAATTACGAAGTAAACTAATTATGATGGAGAAAATCCTTAAAATTATCAAGTACATCATTATATTATTTCATTAAGTTGATTATATTGATTCTGAAGAACCCGGATGAGAAAAAATTAAAAATTGTTTGCTAAATATTTCCCACGTTATTTGATTTTAAAGCATTGGAACAGTGTGTCTCGAAATATTCAAAGACTAAATTTGAATATAATTCTGTTATCGAACAATTTGATTATGCTGTGTTTTTTTCACATTACTTGAAATTTTTAAGGACAAATATTTAACTTCGTTTAAACCATATACATTTTATGTAATAAAAAATATTTTCTTACCTGTGTATGTTTTTGGTCACTTAAACTTTGTTCTATATCTAGAAAATCAGCTAAAACAAGAAACAAAAAGAACGTTCAAAATTAAGAACAATTGGATTAAGTTTTTAATTCGTCATACAATAATAATAAGTAAAAATTATATTTTTATACTTGCTATCATTTATTTATTTAGTTTTTAAAAATAATTCGTAAAAACCTTTCTACAAGTTATTTCCTTCTATAAATGGAAAGGGATTAGTGATGAAATAATGAAAAAAAGTTTAAAGAATATGGCCAAAAAGTGGAAATTAGGACCCAGATCTGAAAAATGTAGAATAATCGTATCACTGGCCAATAAGTGAACTAAATTGTAATAAATTTTCAAAAAGCTATTAATGTGAATTACAGATAAAACTTTAAATAATCGGAGGTTCTGGATACCATATTCTGAATTTTTTTTTTAAAAAAACTGTATTTATGCATCATCAGAGAGTAAAGAATCTACATAAAAAAGCAAAGTAATTACATACAGAAAAAACATGATGGAAACATAATTGTGAAAAAGAATCCTCTTAGAATTAATCTCATTCTCCATTTAATTTTTTTCAGAATTGTTTAATGTTAGGGAGATGAATCAACGGACTTTTTATAACTGATATTTATGCAGAAAAGATATAAAGATAATTATAATTTAATGAGAAAGAAATATATATTAAAAAAGGAATATGAAATTTTTTTATTTAACGAAAACATTTGAAATACAGTTGTCAAAAAACTGGGGCATCTCAAAAACTTCCACAAACATAGTTAATTAACGTCTGAAAAGAAGTTTTTCTTCACCGCAATCCAATTTTTTTAATATATAATCAAGTATGAAATGAAAGAAATAGCTCGTGGTCAAAGTTTCATTTGAATGCGAACTTTAGAATCCGACATATTCGGGAAATACTGTTATGTGGGCGAATACTGTAGTTCTGCGTAAACAATTCATTCTGTTTCCCCCATTTCTCAAGACCACGTGATGATTGGACCGATAATTAAGATTTATAAATTATTATACAGCCTCTTATGTTTTCGCCATATGTCCAATGATAATTAAAAGTGGGTTTTAGACGTGAGGAATCAAAATATACATATATAAATTTTGGCATGATATAAGTCATCCCCCCCGTAACTGTATATAATGAGAGAGAGTTCTGTTTTCTCTCTAATATTAATATTTTTTAAAAATTTTCACATGTTCTTAGAATTGGAAAACTATTATATAAATCGTTTGATGCAAAAATCTTTGAAAAGAGACGAGTTAAAAAAATTTTTTTATCGTCAAATGCTTCAGACCTTCATCTAACACAAGAGGACTCATTCTTTGAATCCATTAAAGCATTGTCCACTTTTTTAACCACTAGATGATAATATTGCATAGTTTTTCTTAATTGCAGGTTCAAAGTGAAAAAAGGCTCTAAAACCCTTTTTTATAAGAACTCACAGATATAGTTGTTGATTTTTTTATCAGATTGTTTGTAATCACGACTTGAGCGCAGCCTGATGATTTTGCTTGAATGAATCTGATTTAGATATAAGATGAATATCGCTTGGATATATTTTTAAAATCAGATTCTTCTGGCTGAAATTTCTTCTGAAACCGATGACAGATCGGCCTCGGAAAGCCTGAACAAAACCTTCAACGTGTTCAATGAATGCAGATGTGGAAAATCCAGCTCCACAATCTTTTGTATTTCTTGGGACCCCTGCTCTGAATAGTGACAAAGTTATTCTGCAATACAGTAGAATTTCATCAATCCGTACTATATAATTGAGAATCAAGATCTCTCTCTCTCGTCTGGATTTAACAAAATATTCTGTAAAAGGACTTACGGTTCAGAGAGAAATACTACGTTCAGTAAAGAGAACACGAATTTTGAAACACGATAGAGCAAAGAATATATATATATATATATATATATGATGTTTGTATACCAATGGTACTATTTTGCTTAAAAAGTATTTGTAACAATGATCATGAAATAATAGACATTTTTTTTGCCATAAAATCGGGATGAATTGAGTCTAAAAGAGGTTGACACTCTAATTTATTTCCAATTGAGCCGTAAACACTAATATCAATTTTGTAAAGATGCGATGAGGATTGTGGAAATTAAGATTAATCCATATTTTTGACAACAGTATTTGAAATTGATAATAAGATTAAAAATGAATAGCAAGCTGAATGTATTAAGGAAACACAGTAAACTACGAGCAGTTTGAAACAGAATTATCTCTTGAAAAGGACACCTCCTAATAAAGGACACCTCTATTGAAGGAAAAATGCGGTTGATCCAGGTCACTTTGAATTAGTATACTGTAACCGTCTTGATTTCAAGCGCGTCACCTAGCGGGTGCTGGAGGAGTAATGACAATTGGATCTCTAACAACCGGTAGGTCATGCGGAGGGGCTAACAAATAAACATGGTGACCCCAAGACTAACGTAGTTCTGTATTATTATGTTAACACTTAATTGTTTATCCTTCAATTTGTTGTTTCATTAAGTTTAATGTCTAAATAAACGTAATTAAATTTAAGAAGGAGTAAACATGTGATCATCCGATTGACGGCAAGTTCTGAATACAGAGATGGACTCGATCCAAGGTAACATAATTTATTTTAAATGAAATAGTTAAAATAAATCAATTTAAATAAATCAGTTAACGGGGCTGTGGAAGCCAAATACACATTCCAACTGAGAAAACTCCAATTGGAATAGAAACAACTTCGTTTTCAATCGGCCAGAATTCCTGTCGCCACTTGAAATTTTTATCCCTTTTTTCCCTGTTCCATTTCCTGTTCCGTTCCTTCCCTGTTCGTGTCTCAGTAACGGGTTCAGAACTTCTGCTGTGGCTTTAACTAGGCGGTCGCCTCAACAGCACAATGGTAAGCGAACTTTAGATATTTCCTCGGATCCTTACTGAAGGTATTCGTTAATTAAAAATTTTCACTTATTTAATCTCTATTAACCCTAATCGAGAGCACAACATGGCGCCCATGGTTATTATATGAATTTACCTCTTATTAAGGGATAAAATGTCTAGTCTGGTGGGTGTCTCTTTTTGAGAAGTACTACTATATTTATAAGAAATTTTTTTATATTCACTCTGTTTGGATACATATAGTACAAGTTTTATTTTCAAAAAAAAAAACACCTTCATTTTCAAACAAACAATTACTTAAATTCTATTTTTCATATATGTTTAAATATTTTAAAAATCCTACTATATCTACAAATTTGAATGTTTTTAAGCAATTTTGCTTTTCTAAATTTCTTAGAAGTGTTTTTTACAATTATATGGGCTTCGCTGTAGTAGGGTTATTTATAAATTTGTAACTAATATTAGTTCTCTATCGGATTCTACGAAAATAGTAAAAAAAAAAAATGTCTAAAATTGTGAGTTTTTCAAAAATGATCAGTTATCTAAACCCTTATTCCATGAACAGAATTATGAAACATATTTGCAAAACAGCACGAAAAAATTTCAATTTTTTTATTGATTACTAAAAAGGCATTAGCGTTTTAAATAAAGACCATCATTAAAAATAATAAGTTCAAAAAAAGCAGTTTAAAGTTTTGAAGTTCAATTAAATGATTTAGCACACTGTTAAAGAAAATTTAAATACCGCTAAATATTGTAACTAGAGCTACGAAAATTTGTACATATATTTAGAGAAATTATCAGTTAAGATAATTTCTCTAAATTAATAAAAATAAATAAGTAATAAATTTTTTTTCAATGTTTTAAATATACTTAGGGTACTGTGTCCCCTTAATTATAGTTTCAAAGAGAGATTTTAAATTGAATGTTATATATGACAAGTATATCAAATTTACGAGCATAGTTTAATATTATATTTTTTAATATTAGAATAGTAAGCAATAATTGTAACTTTAAGGCAGAAATATAAGAAAAAAGTTTATACTTACAATTAACAGATAACACTAGTACAAAAATCAAAGATAATCCAAATGCTGCGTTTTGACAGAGGAATTTCAGTCTGTGAGCCATTGAAAGCAATACGAGTATGATTTAGTTGTAGTTCCTTATTATCCAAATCAAATATGAAGTCCTAAATAAGAATATATTCATTTATTTCTGCAAGACATTCAATATATGTTTCAAACTTTTCATAAAAGAAATTGAAATGATCTAAAAAAGACAAAAAAAGGGGGGAGGGAATTGATTGGATACAATGAATGAAAGTCAAAATTGACACTATATATTTTTTTGTCTCCCTAAATTACGAATTTTGTAGAAAAATTTAAATTTGACTCCTAAATAAGATAAAATTTCAAAAAAGTTCCACATAAAAAAAAGGAATTTACTCAATTTACTAAGCCCAATTCTTAGATTTTATTTAACTTTAAGGGACGTATATCCAATGCAATGTCGAATAATGGTTCTGTTCAAATTTTCTACAATGAAGTAAAATGTTAACCGTTGTTTTTACAATGAAACGATTGAGAATAATATTGAATTTTTGACATTTTCAGACATGAGTAAAGACAAGAAAGATTAAATAGATTTTCCTTTTACGAAAGAAAAACCAATTTCCCTCTCCCTTCTTACATTAAGTTTGGATTTCAATGATCTGAGAATTATTTCAAAGATCTTTTATAACCCGAATTCTGAGGACTTATATGTAATTTACCTAGATGTATTGTATTGTAGAATTTTTATTTTTTACCTTTTTATAATCTTAAAAATTGGCTCTAAGGAACCTATAAAAACTATCCAGAATAACTGAATTGTTCTAAATTATTATGCATTGTAAAATGACTATAATTTTCAATAGTGTAATTTTGATTTTACACATACAAACTACAATTAAAGCATTTTTAAGATGCTTTTAAAAATCGATGCTATTTTTCAAAAAGATCTAAAAAAAAAAAAACGAATCCGCAGATTGAATGTTATGCGGGTTGGAAATTAAATCGGAAATTGATAAAATTTATAATACTTGAAAAATATGGGAAATTTTTAAAACCATGATTATTTTTAATACCCTTTCTAATAAGCCTGCAATATCTTTGGAACTAAAAATGTAAGTATTCTTCAATAATTTTGTAATTTACCCTTGCATAGTTAAATAAAATGTCCAGTCACAAAGCAGTCAATCGCTTACTTTATTACGATGCATCTGAAAGAAAAACAAAATGTATAGGATTTTCAGAAAAGATCTCTTATGTATAGGATTCAATAAAGAGCTTCTTTTCATAATAAAACAAGTTGCTGTTTGGGAACGAATTTTAATCATCAAGTCCATCTTTAACGAGATATTCCATCGCATTCATATATTTTTGACACATTCATTTAAAAATAATTGTCCGAGTATTTTTGTTACGCGTCTTATAAATTAAATCGCTTTGCTACTTCAACTCAAATAGTTTATTCTAAATACATATTTACATTTCTGTATTTAGTGTTAATTTTTGTTACATAATTTGAACTGTACATATACACTCATGTGCATAAATTAAGGATAATCCCCGCTTTGACAAATTAAGGTTTAAATACCATTAAGGTTTAGAAACAAAAACAAAAACGTGACTTATTCATAAAGCCTATTTATTAAACAAAAGATAAAGAACAAGGAAGATGATGTGTGTATGATATCATTCATAAAAACTATGATTTTTGCTCCCTGGAGCAATTACAAAAAAATTAAGAACAAACCCCTCACAAAAACTTACCATTACAAAATGGTATTATATGAAACCCTTACAAAAACTTACCATTACATGGTAGGTATGATAGTTAATACCTTGTATGTCTCTCAGACAATGAAATACAGTCCGTACAACACCTAGGCATGTTGAGTATCAAATTATCGAGCTAATCTTTGGGAAGATTACTCCATTCGGCAAGCAATGCTCTCCGAAGTTCCAGTACACATGTAGGAGGTGGTTGACGAGCTACAACTCGTCCGATATGATCTATTGGATTCCAGTCAGATGAGAATGCTCACTATTCCATAAGGGCGATATCCTCAGATTGAGGGCATTTGTTTACAATGTTTGAGGGCGTTGAGAACGGGTGTTGTCATCCATAAATACAAATTCTGCTCCCATGGCACCCCTAAACAAACTTACATGGTGTTCCAAACTGATGTTTCGATAAATTTTGTCTGTCATGGTACCGATTTGAATATGTAGATCTGTTCTGGAGCCCAGTATAATTCCACCCTAAACGAGCAATCCTGCATCAATGTAACGGTCTCGTTCAATGATGTTGTCTTGGTGGTAGCAGGTGCCTGGTGTTCTCTATATGAAAGTCCGGCTTGAATCAGACAGCAAACTAAACCAGGACTCTCCGGAAAACATCACACAAGCCCACTGTGATGATGTCCACATTGCATGTTCACTACTCCAGGCTAACCGCGGGTGACATTGAGTCGTCATGACCGAAACACACCTGACAGGCCTGCAAGCATATAGACCAATATTTCTCAGACATCTGTACTCGGTTTGCCCTGAAACTGTCGCACCGGTGGCTGAATATAGGTGACGAGAAAGGTCTGATGCTGTGCTCCGTTTATTTTTTGCAGTTACTGCCAAATATTTTTCGTCATTCCGCTTTGTAATTCGAGGGCGACTTGTACTGTAACGTCTACTGGCTTTTCCATTATTTTGGAATCGTTGCTAAAGCCTAGAGAACACACTTTGGGTTATTGCAATTTCTTAGGATACTTCCATTTGAGTACGTGCACTTTTCAGACGGCCGATAATTACCACTCAAAAAATCATCCACAAGCGTCCTGTTATCATAATTATTCGATTGTGGCACTGAGTGGCATACAGAATGCTTGAGAACAATTTTATTTCTTTGCTACCATTCCTTATGTATGCATCTCTTATACTCTCGTCATTGTGACATACTATCGGCGGCTTCCTGTAATTTTCATATTAGTCTTGAAGATGTGTGCGATAATTTTACAGGTGAAATTTTTACTTTAGAGTTCGATTTCCGTGTGATTCTGAATTATCTTTAATTTTTGGAGACGAGTGTATTTCCGAAAGTTATTTTCCAACTAAAATTTTAGACATTCTCAATCAAATAAATATAAATTAGAATTATCGTCATTAATAATAATTAGTTAATGTATAGTTTGATGTTGGCAACAGATTGTTATGTAGTAGACTAGGAGTCAGAAAGCTATGGCACGCGGTACAACTCTCAGTGGCACTCTACGCAACTCTACAAAGTTATCACTAACTAAACATCTGAATGAAATAAACATAAGATTGCAAGTAAAGGGTCAAACACTGCTTGAACATTTTGAATATTGGAAAGATTCTGCTACAAAGTGAAATATATTCACCCGTGATATTAATACAAGCATCTACAAATGTTCCCATAGACATTATATTGACCATAGCCAAAGATGAATTTCAAACCTACGTTGAAGCACATAAAAGAGAAATTTTGCAAGATTTTGATGCTTGTATGCCGTATTTTCCTCCCTAATCAAACCAGATTTAATAGACCCATTAAAAACCCCATTTGATTTGTAAATTTTTAAGTGGATGGTAGTTGATAATTTTGAAATGGAGCTCTTATTGCACTAACAACTTCAAAATTATAGAAAACAAAATTTACGAAAATACGAAAAAAACTGGAAGATGCGAGTAACTCTAACGATAAACAGACAGCTATTTTAAATTGCTGGATGTCATTGTCGGACAGATTTAATTGTTTGAAGAAAATTACATGTACTCTGCTTTCCGCTTTTGGTTCTACATATCTATGTGAACAAATGTTTTTACACATGAAAACTATTTTGAATCCACAAAGAAGTATTTTAACAACAGAACATTCAGAATCATGTGTCAAACTGAATGACACAAATTCTACTCCAAATATCACGATATTAAGTGGAGCGGTGCAGGGACAAGGTTAGTACTAAAATAATTTAACTTTTATTTAACTATATTGAAGGAATATTTATATTTAAAATAGTTTATTTTATATTATAATATAATAAATATGTTTAAAAGAAACGTCATACATAACATTAGTATAATTTTACTTTTTTTTCAATTATGTTGAAGGACTAATTATATTTTATAGTGTTTACTTTTATGTTAATAAATATCTTTAAATGATGCATAATAAAACGTTAAATCTGTATTATTGACTTGTATTCCCAAACTTTGCATGCATTGCCGCGGGAATTAAATTTTTTCAAATATTTCCTATTGTGCGATATCCTAAATCATATTGGTAGATTGGTATGGCACACCACAGTTATAAGGTTGCCGACCCCTGCTCTATTGCAAATACACTATATTTCCTTCTAAAAGGAATTAACATACACATACATAAAAATATACAATAGTATCAACTCAAAATTCACACAATCACTGAACACACAATTCAAATCACGTAATAACAAAATAACATTAACACATATATAGTTTACATACACAACATACATTCTCTGAGCTGACAGACACATGGGCTTCAAAGAATACCCTAGAAGTTTCTAAATTGATCTCACGGCACTTAGTATTGTCACTGAATTTGGCAACTAAATATGTCGCCTTGGTCACCCCTATCTATACAACATAACTTACAGGCATTCGGGATCCAGGGGATGGGCGTGGGAGCCTTTGATTATTTCTCTCATAATCTCACGTGCAGACAAACTAAATTCAAAATATTTACTAGTATTTTTTTTTTGTTTTATTTCAAAGTTATTTGTTGTGTCCAAATACAGGACCGAACTGTCTAAAGTACTGCAAGTTCTCAGATCTCATTTTGAATTTGATTCCCGAGTTAATATTTAGTTTATTTTTAGATTAAATAAAAGCAGGTATGGATAATAAACGATATGAACAAACACAGTTCAAATATTAAGAACTTCTTGAAGGAAAAAAATAATTGTGAGTGAATAATAAAATGAAACGAAATGAATACTAAACTAAAATTGATCTGCAAAAATGTAATTACATTGGTTAATTGTACTTGATTTAAATTTACAAACAATTAAGGATAGTTTCAAAATTCTTGTAATAATTTTATCATCTGAAATAATACGGTAAAAATTACTTAAATTTAGCTCATTAAATTCGTCAAAAATATTAATAAATCACATAAAATTATTTAAATTCCGATTCAATTACCACACACCACCTTCGAATAAGGTGTTAACATGTTGAATTTTAATTATATCTGTGTTCGATCCAGTGTAACAGTTTGTGGTAAGTAATTGTATAAAAATGCATTTGAAAAAAAAAAAGGGGGGGGGTCTACCTGTTTCCCTTCTTTTTTGGAATTTAAGAAATTTTTATTTGGGCAATTATAATAATACGGCTATGCATTTTTAGATAGTTACTTTTTGCCACTACTTTAAATGTAGTATGATGCAAACAAATAAACTCGTTGATCTAGAATTGAAACGTATAGTAAAAAACTATTTTATTACATTGTAATCGTATTAAATTTTAAAAAAATGAACGCCCACCTAAAAACATAGCCATTTAACTTCATAGAGAAGATTGTAAACATACAATGTTTTTAAACTCTTTTTTTATTCAAAAGAACGAAATTAGCGTAGAAAATATGGTAAAAGATATTTTCATTAAATTTAATGCATTTTGAAAGTGTAATCTCAAACAAGACAGTATGAGTATAATATTCTCCAATTGATGAAACGTGATAATGGAATCTTCTTTTTCTATTATTTTTTTTTAAAAAAAAAAACTTTTTAAACGTTTTTAGAAAAAGTATAAAGATAAACTTGAAATTAGATGTAAAATTAGTAATTTATTCTTTAATAGAAAATAATTTTCCCACGTGAATTAATTTTTTGCTATTAATTGTTTGATGTAGAAATCAATTTTGCTAAATAAACATCTTCTAGAATAACAGGAAAAGAGAAGATTAATTGTTAAAAAAAGAAGTGAAAATAATACTCTTCGCTTTTAATATATATTTTGCATCGAGATAGAAATAAATTAAAATAAATCGCGTCATAAATTTCATATTACTAATAATTGTTCATAACTTTTAACTAACATAAAATGTATTGACTATGAATCATTGAACGAATACGTTTAATTCCTTCCCACGTTTCCTGACTGATTAAATAATGTAAAGTAATTAAAAATTTAATTATTTCAGATCAAATGAAAAAAGAATCTTTCTATTGCACAATATATAAATATAGTATTTCTCAATAGCAAACAGTTTTCAAGTTTATTTTTGTTTGTTATCTGTTATTAGTAGCTTTCCTGTCAATTCTTAAAAGATGTATTGTTTAGTACTAAAAATATATTTCAATTTATTACAAATTCTCAGAAAGCATTCAATTGAAATCGAATATTTCCGACAAGGACTTTTCCGAAAATATTTAGAATAACCGGAGAGTAAAATTACATCAATATTTAACACATTTCATTAATTTAGCACCTATTTATTTTGTATTTACTCTTTTTTTTCATTTGGGGATAATGTAAAAAAGGGAGAAATAGAGAAAAACGAATTATTTTATGTTTTAATTCCATTTTCATTCTCCATTTTTTAAAAAGAGAATTTCAGTAATACTGGAGGATTTTGAAGAACTGAATATAAGAAAATTATAATTAAGGAAAAGTATTTTCAGATATATAAAGAATTTTTAAAAGCCCATACCATAACTATTTTGGAAATTATATATTTCCGCTTAAAAATGCATTCATATAAAAAGAATCATAAGTATTTCGAAACAGTAATTTGAAATAGTCCTTGTAACTATTAATAATCCATTCAAAAAAATAAAAACGTTATTAAGTAAGCATATATCCTCTTACAAATTTACAATTTATGATTATATGAGAAAAATTTATGTTTCTCAACGTCAAGTTCCGACAACTGTCCTTCATTATTTAAATTTACTGCTATCTCTCTCTTTTCCTTCTAATTGCACAGTCAATAATGAATAGACGCCATTTAAAGACACTTTAGAGCAAGATAAAATACTTTATTAATAATTACTGAAGAATAGATAGATTTCTCTCTATCAAATCCTACTTAACTTGTAAATTCTAAAATAAGATCAACTAAAAAAGTCTTTACTTACCAATTCACTCGTTCCGATTCAATTTTTTCTCGCAAGTAGCAGATTCTTATTTCAGAACTTTAACTACGATTCGCTTCAATCGAAAATATTAGCAGATTCTTATTTCAGAACTTTAACTACGATTCGCTTCAATCGAAAATATTAACAGCCATGCTTTAATGCAACTTACAAATATTTATCAACCTGACGCTATCTTCCATCTTCCTTCTCTTCCTTTTCTGTTCAATTTAACTAATACATCATTATAGCTAATTCAATTCCCTTCACTTCTTCTTTATCTCATTTCTCTAATCACGTTTTATTTTGTTTGGGAAAAAATTGTATTATATCAATTAAAATTACCAAAAAGTCCTTGAGATTAGTGGAGACAATTGTGAATAGCCCAATGTCACATGAGTATGAAAATAAATGTGTAATTTCTCTCATATGATAATTTGAAACTTTTATATATCTTTTCGCGCAAGTAAAATAACTGTTTTCTGCCTAACGAGCCGGTACCGCCCACTAGGGAATACTGAAGAGATCTAAGGGGACGTCAAGGACCATCTACCGCTCCACTCCATTGGTCAATAAATGCAAAAACACACTGAAAAGCTGTGACGTTAAGCAAATCAAGGTTTTCTCTTCACTATCCATGGGGACATTTTGTAATTTGAATTGCATAAAGTTACAACTGCTTGCCAACAAAATGAAACGTGACTAGATAAATTAGATAAGAAGTATAAGGAACTGAATAAGGGATAGAGAAAAAAGCGAAATGGAATTGAAAGAAAGAAATTAAATAGATGATAACGACAATCAGATAGATGCTTGTTAATTGGAGTGAATTATTGTACTTAATCGTTGGGAATAAAATTGGATGTAAATTACTTCTGTTTAGAATAATGGGAATCGAATCTGCTACAATGAAGAAGTGTCTCATCAGTGCGTGTTGATTGGTAAGCTAAGACTTTATTGTTCAATTAAAGACTTAGATTAAAGTGAGTTAAGTGGAATTTGAGGGAATGAGACCTTACATACCTTATGTGCAGATATGTAAACTATGCTGTCTTTTTTCTGAGTTTGGCACAATATGTTTCATGAGGACTCAGTACCAGAAATTTCATACAACAGACAAACCTATTTTAGGCATCTCTTCAATTTGATTTGTGATCTTATTGACAATATTATTGGACCTTAAGCTGTATGTGGAGTTTAGTAATGAAAGGCAGACGCTGCTTAAAAAGATTAATAATAAAAATATTTGAATATGTTTCAACAAATATTTATAAATGTTTTAATCAAGATCAATCTTCATTAAAAGCAGGAATTGATGCTTTATAGAAGTTTTTTTTATTCGTAATTTAAAATTATGGCTCGGAATGGTATTAAATGTTAAAAGGGATACTTCAATTTCAAATTTTTTGCTAAATCAGTTTTAAAAAAAAATCAAGAATTGAAATAATTTATTTTTAATAAAAGTTAAGATAATAGCAGTTTCTTTAAATATTGATCATAAAAAATACGATACCTGATCAGAGCATCTATAACAAAATAGAATGAATTGTTACTATAACCTTAAATTATTGGTAGTTTTTTAAGCCTTATCGCAGAAAAATATTTTGCTTGGAAGTTCACCAGATAATGATAACCTAGCTTCATACGGTCACACGAGTCGTACAATGCGACTTCAGAAGTACATGTTATGATGTTAGCTCGCATTTTAGTTATTTCAATTTGTTAGAATGATTTAATTTTGTTCTTACGATTTCGCTTCTTTCAGTCCTCCCACGTTCATTCCCGATGTTGTTAACGAGAACACTCGTATGCAAAGAGCTGAAGTAAACTGAATTTTCTATTTTAGCTAAAGGTTCTTAGCTAAGCTGTCTAGCTACTTAAGGTTCCCATCTACCTGTAATTTTGAATTCGTGAAAGTAATGGTAATTTTATAGAATTCTCTTACTTTTCTCTTCAAATCTAGACCATTATATTTATAGCAGTGAAAAATCAATGTGATAAAATTCATCTGTGAAAGAGCAAACAATGATGAATGTTTCTGTGGAATTGCATAGTTTTTATTTGTGGAATTTTTTTAGAAATAGATAAATATCTTTTAAAAAATAAATTGGAAAAGAATCCGTAAAAAAAATTAAAAAAAAAAAAAAACCCTTTTTTTTCTGTTGCTCTTTCGAATTTTCTTAATTACAAAGTAGAAAGTGTATTGGATTAACATTAGAAAAAGTAGAAATTCCAAAGGATTAACATTATGTTTACTGATTCAAATGGGCATGGTTTGGAGCCTTTTGACATTCTAAGCAGAAGTAGAAGATAAAATTGATATTTTAAATATGCTATATTTATTAGAGAAGATTATCACCAACCATTGCTGTAGTTGTATTCAGTTATGAGAAATTGAGTTCGGTATAGAATTAAAAAATCCTTACAGTTACCTAACATATAGAAAAGAAACCTGTATAAATCAACCACCAAAATGTACAGCTTCAAATATGCAGACTTACGGATCCATGCAAACTTCACTAATTGAATGTACTCGCTTATTTTTCTACATTTAAAGAATATATGAAATTATACACAAAGAAACTTAATAAAATAGCACACAAATTCAATGTATTTATTATATCCTCATGGCTTAATATTCCTCTTCCTGAAGAAAAATATATATCTAAATATTTGATTTTATTGCAAAGTTAAGAGGTTTTTCATTGACGGTTCATTAAAATCGCACTTAGAGGCAACACGAGGGCTATTAGTGACTGAAATCGTAATTTTGAACCGCTGTCACATGATGATTAATATACCTGAATTGGAGAGAGAATTTCCCTCTCCAATTTTGTACACCATGCAAAAGGAGAGGATTTAGCGGCTCGACAGATTTAACGTGTATCAGCCTCGTTACACGTGGGATCTTTAGTGGCATCAGGACTCGAACCCATGACTCGATCAAAACAACGCCGGAAGCGAGCTTGCATCAGGAACACTCATCTATTGTGACCACTGAAAGATAAGTGTAAAAAGTCTTCCAATCAACTTAGATTTGACGGTCGTGGTGCGCAGTGTTTCGGGTTCGAGATTATGTCTGGCATTGCTTCAGTGAGCAGTGTGTTTGAGTCTTAGTTCCGCAACAGATCCATCGCTTAGGGTAGATTGAAGCACGTTAAATCTGTCGAGGTTCAAAGTCCTCACATTGAAGTGATGTTGAAGTTTGAAGAGGAACGGGTCTACTCATGCGTTGTCAGCGCCACTTCACTAAGGTTAAAACTATGAAGAAAGTCGACAACGGCCCTTGTGTTGCTTCTAAGTGACACAACCAACAATTCAAACTCAAATTTGCCTTCCCCTTTCAATATGTCCCGAAATTATCTATTATCTCAAAGCAAAAATTAATTTAAGTGTGCGACCATATAGATAACATTCCTAAGCTTTTAAAATGGTTAAAATAATTTTAAACTATTCAATTTTCATTTTTCAACTGTTCATGGTTTTCAGTAATTGTATAGAAATTGTCTATAAGTCAGACAAGTTCTTCACGTTGCTTATTCATTCAAACTTGTGATGAAATGCGATATTTAGACCAAATGATCATTTAATTTAGAATGATGATGAAACAAGAAGAAAAAAAAAGACATTATAATGAAAAATAAGATGATATGAGTTAGATAAGATTAAGATAATATGGTAAATTATTTTACTTTAACCAATGACCCTCATTGGATTTAGACGGTCAAAGTTTCAGAAATTAAGTTATTAGTAAATTGATATCGGATGGTCAACTTACCAGTTACAATTAAAACAAAGAAATCAGTCTTGTATTGAGCATAACACGTTACATACCGGAGTGAAAAAGCGGGCCAATGTTTAGAGGTTGTCAACACAGAAAATTGACCTTTAAAAGTTAAAATGTGTTTGAAAATGTTTGACATTTAAATTTCTAAAACAGGAGTATAATTGTCATCATACCTTAAATAACCTAACTCTTCTATCGTAGGATGTTAACAAGTTGATTAATCTTCAACGTAACCAAAAAATGTAATTGAAAGCATCTGGCAACATAACCATGCCTTCACATTAGTATTTTTAATTGCTATCTTGAGAATTGGATTATATTGCGCGACAAAATTCGATGAAATTGATTCTACCAATAAAAAAGCACTAAAACTTTAATTAATTCAATATGTTGAATATCAATATGACCATGAAAGGCTGAATAGACTACTATTTCGTACAATCGATACCATCATTTACAATAAATATTGATTATAATTCAAACTTACGAACAGTTCTTTAAAAATGAACAGGAATAGGTAACAAGCTGTTCATCCAAAAGAACAGGAACTCCCACCCCAACGCTTGAGTACTAGGAATCGATGGAAACTTATTCCCGTTTCAGAATAAACCCATTTAAAGCTTAACTTGGACCATTGTGGACACAAATTTACAACCGTTAATTATGTTTAAGGTATGTGCCTACCTCAAAACCACAGTTTTCGTGAAAATTTTCGAAATTTTTATTATTATTTTTTTTTTTATTAAAACACAGATATTTACAATTTCAAAAATAGTTTGCACTTAGGTTTGCATTTGTTTCTAGGGTAGTTGGTTAATACATTAATGTATGTATATAATTTTTTTAAGAAACATTAAAATTTTTATTTGCATTTTCTGGATAATTGCGATTTAAATTTTTTTATGACGATAAATCTCATTTCTTAAAAAGTACTTCATATATTCAAATAAAATTTTACCACTTTGTTCTGTATATCTTTAGATATGTTGTGAACCTCAAACATAGCTTTTAAATATATAACTATTTATTTTGGAGTTATTTTTATTTAAAAAAGTGATATATTTTTTTGTAAAATCTCGTCGTGTTTATAGGTTTTGAAATAACTCAATAAGTTTAAGAGATAACTGTATTTTTTCTGCTTTACAACACAGATATATGTATATTAAATACATTGTTGAAACAAAAGTGAAATATATTAATTAGGATTTGTTATATGAACTTTAGCGTAAAGGTCAATTTTTACTAAATTTTAACCAAATATGATCAAAATTTAAAAAATGAAAAAGAGTTCACTAAAATGACTTTTGAATTTACAATTTTACAGTTTATTGTAACTAAAAACATAAGTTTTTAACAAAAATTTCTTTTTTTTAAAAAAAAAAATAAGTGATTCGAAGGTAGGCTTCCTTCTGTATTTTTCTTCTGTATTACTAAAAACTTTTTAAATGCTGAAAGTTGTTCTTTTGTATTTTATAACAAGTAATATATATTAATATATATATATTATAAGTAATATATATTTCTGAAACAAGAGCTAATGAATTTTTTTCATTGTGGTATTCGTATTTAGTGTGTTAACTTAGCACATAATTTCATGTTTTCAGTTTTGATACATGGTATTTATTTTAATATTTAATACTTATTTTTGCAATTCAATTTCATTGTAGCACTGAGTTATTATAGATATTACAAGATGCAAGCTCAACCAATTTCTCGGTGTTTTATTTCAATGTAACACATATTTTTTATTTAAATTATATTTCAGATATAACTTTCATTTACACACCCATGTGAACACTCAGTTTTTCAGTGTTTCTTCTATGATGCGCATATTTTACATCTTTTAATCTTTAAGTACAAAATCTTTCAATCTTTTAAGTACAAAATCTTTCAATCTTTTAAGTACAAAATCTTTCAATCTTTTAAGTACAAAATCTCTGACTCAATACTCAAATTTCATCAATAAATTTAGAAGCATTGCACCAAGTTCTTCTTAAAAGATGTAAAGCAAAATATATATAAAAATATTTTTTTGAAATTTTGTCTTCAAGTTAAGTAGTAGTTAAAAGAAGTAGTTGATAAACAAATTTCTTAAGCTTATATTTTACTGTAATAGATATAATTTTTTAATTCAGTTCGTTCTTTGACGGACTTGACATGAATTTGAACTAATTATATTAAACTAAATTCCGATGTAACAGTGATTGAAAATCCTTTTTAAACCACATTGATACTTCAAAAAATGAAAAGAAATTTCATTTTGAATGAAATAAATTTAAACTGCGCATAGGTTTGTATGTAGCAGGATTAAAGTCGTTTTATATTAACTACAAAAGGCTGTTGAGCAAAGAAGGAAATATTAAATATTGCTGTGAAGAATGAAATATTTATTATTTATTTGCACATTTGCTTCATATTTTATAGTTGTAAAACTGTAAACAATGTTTGATTAACTTCAATAATCCATAAAATATTTAAGAAACTACACACTAACTAATTATTCGAAATGATTAACCATAAAGGTAAATTTCTTTTTTTTCCTTTCAAAATTTTTTTAATGCTAATTCAAAAAATTTCTTTCTTAAAAACAAAAATCATTAATTTTTAATTAGTTTTCAGCGGAAAAAATTAAATTCATTAAGAAACTATACAAACGGAAATATACTCTTATAAAATGAAAAGTATACAATACACTAAAATTCAGCTAACATAAAAGAGAATAGATAAATTATTTATTCAATAATAATCCTTCACCGCTCTTTGTATGTAATAATACTAATACTTTGTATGTAATAATACTCTTTGTATGTAATAATACAAATAAAACAAGTTTTGTTAGCACATTCCTTTAATTTGAATAAGTTGAAGGTAATCTGAACTTTATTGCTTATAGAACAATATAACAAATTAAAATTAAATATAATTTCCGAAATAAAATGCTTTTTCCAAAAGCCGAGAAACATTTATTGAAAAAAAAAAATTAATGTATTTCCCTTTAATTGTGATAATTTTATTTCTATTTAATGATAATCCTTTTAATTCAAAGTAAAATTAAACCTACAGTGAATTAGGAATAGAATTTTAACCTCTTTTAATTGTTTACCGGAGCTGAAGAAAAACGTGTTGATTAGATTGTATGCTAGTTGTTGAATGAGTTTTGTTTTAAATCACGCTAAATTACACAATACATGAATTTTTTTAATATTTGCTCAGAGGTTGAAATGTTCATTCTACAAACAATAGAAAAAAAGTACTTTTTTAAGTGATGAAAGAATTAATTAAATTATTTAGATAGGTAAACTCTTATGTATAATATATGCCTTCTAACAATAAACTAATGCTTTGTAATTAATTGTTTTACTTTTTTAATATTCTGAGATTTAATGTATTTTAAATTCCATTTATTTGCATGACTTTATCAATAGATTTTGAATGGGGAATATTCTAATAAAAAGAAATAAATTAATTGAGATAATTAACAAAATTAAGAAATAAATTTTGTAATTTGGTTTTCATGTAATAATTTTCTGTTTTATCTATTGAATGATAGTAAGAATTACAATTAGTCTTTAAAAATCCTTTTTCTCCTTCTTCAGATTGTTTCATTTCTTATTTGATAATCGTTACTAAATTTGTCATCAATTTTTCTCAAAATTTTCCTCATATGTGAAAAAATGCACATTGTTTGAACAAATATTTTTATGAATAAGTGAGACAGGAAATCAAATAATTTAGATATTTTATCCCACTAGTAATTAATGTTAATAATTTTAATGTTAATCAATTAATCAGACTATTTTGAAAGTAATGACGAATGCACCTAAAGTATTCTACTGTTGTGATCTCAGTTTCTAATTATACTATAAGACATTCCCACAGGATTGAGAAATAGACTTTTTTTTCCCTCATTTCCTTCCAATTCATACCTTACCTTCAATCAATCTATTTAAATCACAATTCACATTGAAATTAAGGGTACACATCTATTGCCAATGAAATTCCAAAGAGATTTTAACTCTTGGAAACTGAATTATTAAGATTTAATTATGATTTAATTTTTTCATCCAAATGTATCAAGTGTACTTATTCCCCAAAGCTTAGTTGAGAAAAAATAAAGTCTACGACATTACTTCTATTTTTAGTGAAACTAATAGAATTTTACGTCTCTTTCTTTCATAAGTATTCGGAACAAATTACAGTAGATAAAAATAAATGTGAAAGACAGAAAATCAAATATTTTTGATATTCCGTTACACTAGATACTAATGTGTGTTAATAATTATAAATGTTAAGAATTAATTAGAATAATTTAGAAGTAATTGTAAATGCACGTAAAATATTCTATTGCTATAGTTGTAGTTTTTAACTAAACTATGAAACGATCACATAGGAGAAAGAGCTTTTTCTCTTAATTTCTCTTCGATTAATACCTTACTTTCAAAGGCCGCGTTTGCTAAGTGGTCATAGTCGCCGACTAGCGACCGGCGGTTTCCGTCGAATCGCGGGTTCGGACCTTGATGCCACTAAAGACCCGCCGAGTATCCGGAGCTGATGTATGCTAATTCTGTCGGGGCCCAAAGTCCTCCCGTTGGCATGGTATGGAAGTTAGGAGAAGGAGGTGAAAACTCAGGTGTCGTCCTCATCACTTGACCGAGATCCAAAATTCCGAGGTCCGTACGCAAAAGTCCTCGTGTTGCTTCTAGTGTGACGTTAATAAAACCAAACCAATCAAAACATCGCTTTCAATCAATTTTTTTTATCTCAGATCCTATAAAAATTAAGGGTTTTTCTAACGCATCTGTAACCAATGAAATCGCAAAGAAATTTTAACTTTTGGGAACTCTATTATTAAAATTTAATTCATGACAATTTATTTACTCCAAATGTGTATATAGTGCGCTTACCAGAGCTTAGTTGAGAAAAATAAAATCTACATCATTACCCCCCCCCCGGGTTTATTTTCAATGAAACTAATGAAATTTTACCACCCTTTTTTGATAAATTTTCGTGACAAATTACAATAGAATTAATTATATAATTAATTCTCTACTGTAATTTTATTACAAATATTATAATTATTAAGAAATAAAGACAAGTTAGTGTGTGTGAAGATCGTTGATATTTCTTATATTTATAAAGGGGATATATAAATCATTATTTCATGGTCGAGTTCGACGAGTGACCATGATCACGAACTCTTAGCAGGCGTTAATCAAATCGGAAAGCATATTCATATATATAATTCACGTGCGGAGTTATTAGGTCATCTGGTCATGTCCGAGGTAGTAGAACTTCAAAATTCTCACGTGATGTAGAAGTTAGATGAGAAAGGTACTAACTCAGATATCGGCCTCGTCTTTTGATCGTGGTTGATCACTAAATTTATTGGCAATAGTCTTCATGTAGTTCTTGTGCGATGTTTCATTCAAAATGTATTAAATTATTATTAGTTAAGGTATTATAGATGTTATTCACGAATTGATATACTAGTTAATGAACTAACAAGTAAAATAAAAATAATTAAAGTAAATTCCTTATTGGATCAACAAAGAAATTTTTTATTTTAGTTACTTTTTATTAAATAATTACAGTTAATATAAATATGTATATACATATGACAGAATCACAATATTAAGTGGCAAAAGAGATTTTTTTCCCAGCGATTTACACACATCGCTATTTATTCCTAAATTTATATCCTGATAAATTTTTTTCTCCCATATAAAACTAAAACTAATTATTTTTGAAAATCAGAATAAAAAAAATTTTATGCTTCGACGAAATTCGATCCGAAGGCACGTAGATTCTACGCCGACGCTCTACCAACTTTGCCATTGCAAGACAAATGACATAATAGAAGCATTGGCTTGTTTCTTAATTCGTCCGATAAATTAAATGGTTGGAATGCCGCTTAACCCAACCACCCTTAGTGACAGGAATTATTTGGCGGTATTTTTCCAAATGTGGCTTCCCTGGTCCGCTTCGCGAACTTAACGTTCAGCCAAAACAAATCGCCAAGTTTGGCAATTTTTGAAATCGCGCCAAGTGGTTGGGTTAAACTGCATTTTCACCAATTAAATGCATTAATATTTGAAAAAAACTGTATTAACATCAAGTGTCATCCACTACAAGTTTTAAAAAATGTATTTGAACTTGAGTGGATGAATAAAAGTATTTTATTAACGATTGAAAATTTGAACAAGATCTATAAATATATATAGGGAGAGTGTAAGCTAATAGTAAGAATTTAGAAAAGAAATACATGTTATAATTACCTGGTTTCAACTTTATGATAAATTTCTGTGATCGTAAATCATTAATGCTCAAACAGGGAAGAGTCAGTACAAAAATCAATCGATCTTTATTATAACATTATAATGGCTCAGAAAACCTTATTTTAACTCTGTAAGTGGAGCGAAAATCTGCCCGAAACCCTCAAAACTAAAGAATATCAGAAAGTTCTACTTAAATGGCTACTATTAAAAGTGTGGGTACGTGTCAGAAACTAATCTAACATCAGTGTCTCAGCTATCGTAATATATTTTTTCTCAGCGTAATCACACGTCTAATCTTATAGTTCAAACATTCCAATGTTATATATATATAATTATTATTATTATTGATACTACAACTAATACTCATATTAACATTTCTGCAACGCCCTCCAATCTTTATCAATCTCTTTCCCATTTACTACACTTCACTGTATGTTTACAAAAATTTTCCGATCGCATGTGGGTATACGAATGAAATCAGTTCAACTAGGAGGCTAAAGCCAAATGACACATTATTCAAAAATATTCACGACAAGAATAACACAGGTAGCAAAACTTGGACAGATTAATAGCACAATCAAGAAACATAGCACGATACAATAAATGCAAAACAGCATCTGCAAAAATCAGCAACACAAACAGATACAGTACTTGTAATCACATTCACTACACTTTCAATAACTTTTAGCTCACCAGCTTACTAGTTCACACTAAGAACAGATCTAAAATAAAAGTAATACTTCGCTCGGACTTTGGCAAATTCATCTCGCTTCCTGTTCGATAAATTCCGGCAGTTTAACTTTGCCAATTTCCAACCGAATCACTCCGGTTTCGCATCTCTCAATATTTGTAGCTGTTCCGGATAAGAGTGACGTTACAGGGAAAATTCAGGAAAAGTCCATTTCGCCCTTCACGAAATATTGCCAAGATTCCACATCTTTCGAAAAACATCATTTTGTTTTCAAAAGTCGCCAAATTTTGCGCTATCGCCAAAATAGTCGCCAATTTTGAAGAGTCATTCCTTAAGCTTTTCTTGGCTGACCGACAAGATCTCTGTAAATGTCTTTTTTCTCTCATGTTATTAATGTTGCAAAGAAAAATCATCACAGGTTCGTAACAAATAGAGCAAAGTTGATTTATCTAAATCACAACTCGAAGCTCTCGAATCAAAGGACATTGTAGAAATGCTCATTTAGTCAATTGAAGGAAAATACATGTGAGAATCCTGTTGCAATATTATTACATCAGTTTATTTGTATTCATTATTTTCAATGCATCTATAGCTATGTCTTTCGTAAATTCCTTTTAAGTGTGCATATACTACTACTATTTCTATAAAAGTCATTAAAGCTAGGGAAGCGTAGTTTGGTGTTTTAATATACACGCATGAGTTTTTTTCCTGCATACAGAAGCTATCAGACGTCCACAAACGCCGATAATAGAGAAAGTGTTGGAAATGCCGCTGGATCTTCGCTTTCGACCAAGTGATAGAAAATAGAATAAAGTAACTACATTAAATTTTGTTTAAAGCATGACAACATTCTTAAAGGTACTCTAAGGTACAAAAAAGTTCGGATGTCTGTTTTAAATGCATAAACGACAAGAACGAGTACGTTAACGTAATCAATTCTAAAAATTTGCATCATTGGTTGAAGGAATTAGTTTACCTTTCGATCATTACTTTTTGAGAAATTCGGCTAAATATACAAAATATCTTAATTTTGTATTCCGAAATAATATAAGAAAAATTTTATATAATGATACAAGTTTCACAGTTTTTGACTAATGTTGCCAAATGAAAAAGAATATTTAAAAATTTTAAACCTAAATTTGAATTGTTTCAATTACCACTTCTTAGAGAAATACTTTTGTTTCTGAATATATTACGTAACTTCGGAATTCATGAACTCAAATTACTCTGTACTTTATGCGAAAGATGTCCAGAAAGTAAGAATAGAGGGCCTCTGACACTCAAAGAGAATTTGTTTCAACAAAACTAGCTGAACTGCGCTCCAGATCAAAATCTTGGGAGCAGAAAGAGTGCTCATTTGTCTTAATCAGTTGAGAATTATTGTTATGATAAATTTCTCGATTCCAAGTTCCGACAGCTGGGAGTAGAGGAGCGCAATCCCTTTTCTTCTCACGAAGGGAAACGCGCAATTCCAGATTTTTAACAAACTAAAAACTGTTTACGGTGATTTTTTCATGAACCGTACTAATGTGTAAAAAGCAGTGTCGTGAAAGTAAAGCTTGCAGAAAAAGTTCAAAGCAGTTGCTTCTGTCCAAAATGTCATCGTCTCTGTGTTATCGGGTCGTAAAAATATTCTCCTCATTGAATTGTTGTTGCAAGGGGAAGAAATTAACGCTGAAAAGAAAATTTTGGGAAAGCGGTACAGAATAAGACAAGAGAAATGTGAACGAAGTAAATGTGTTTGTTGCATGACTATGCACACTTCCACACAACCAATTTCACAAGGTAACTTATGAACTCATTCGATAGGGGCATCATCAACCCTCTGCTCCCACAGCCCTGATCTAGAGCCTTTAGGTTTTCAACGTTTCACTTCTCCTAAGTCATTTATGAGTGTAAAAAAGTTTTCAATCACCGATGAGGTTCGAATGCCATCAAACAATGGTCCAAAACGACGGTGGAAGATTCTTTTTGACAAAGGTATCAGAAAGCTCTTTCTTTGGCTCACAAAATGCATTGTGAAAACAGGCGAATAATTTTAAAAAATAGAATTTGTTGTTACTATTTCAGAATATATTGCCTTGTCTATTTATTATTCTCACTTTCAGGACAACTCTCCAGCAAAGAAAATAAATTTCGTGTTATCATCTCATTTGGTTTTAGTTACATCGATTTATTTGAAAAAAACTAAAAGAACATCAAGGAGGAATATTAGTCTCCACAGAAAAATAAGGAGTCTCAGGACACTTAAACTTCAACGTTTTCGATACTTAGTAACTATATCTTTGATTCCAAAAGATATAACATTCTGCATTAGGTATATATAAAATATAATGTACAATTTATGACTCTAAAGAGAATTTTATTTGGAATTTTGTGTATTGTCATCCCTTTAAATACCGTAAACTATCAGAAATACACGAATGAATAAAGATGATACATTTAATTAAATATCGTATAGAATATACCATGAATTAAAAAGCTGCTGTATCTGTAAAGATTATACAACAGTTTTCTCCGGTTAACTAAATGTGAACGCTTCTAATAAATTGAGAAGCTAACAGCTTAAGAACCTAACTTATAAATACATTTCAATCATATGAAAAATAATAGCGCCAGTGGATTCATTTTTAAGTAAATAAAATTGTTTGTCTAAATAATGTAATATGCTATCGAATGCATATTGTTAGTAATCATATAGCGTTAAATTAATTCAAATACGATTTTGGTGCGAGGAATTATAAGAACAAGTGAATAAAGCATCAGGTAAAAGAATAGTCTTTTAAAAATGAACAGGAGCAGGTAGGAACAGTTCCAACCAAAAGAACAGAAACTCTCACTTCTATCTACAACAAATATCCTTCTAAATTGGGAATTGTATGAAGTAGTGTAAAATTTCTAATTTTTAAGACAATACATAGTTAAATTTTTGTGTGTATACTATCCTCCCCTTATTCATCGAAAATTACTAGAAATGCAGGAATGAATAACCATAATATTTTTAAATAAATATATAGAAGATGTCAAGTATTAAAAAGTTTATGTAGCTAAGAATACAACGGTTTCCTCTGGTTAACTATATATGAAAACTTGTAATAAATAACAACGCGAGAATCTGACTTTTAAGAGTTGTATTTCAATTAGATGAAAAATAATGGTTCTTTTAAGTACTTAAAATGGTTAATCATAAGTGATGAAATGGGCAGTAGTATGCTTATGATGTAATTATGAAGTGCTAAATTCATTAGAATTGCTTCGAGATTTTGATTCGTGGGATCTTAAGAACAAGCGAATCAAGGAACAAGCTAAAAAAACATTTCTTTAAAAGTAAACTAGAACAGTTTAAACAGTTCATCAAAAAATAAATAAATAAATAAATAAGCAAGAAAGAAAGAAAATCTTATCCCTACAGACAAGAAATATTCTAAATTAGGAATTGTAAGAAGTAATGTAAAAGTTCAAATTTTTCAGATACTATTTTGTTGAATTTTTATTCATTCAAATACTTTTGAAGTTTTGGTTCGAGGAATCTTGAGAACAAGTGAGTCAAGGAACAAGATAAAGAACAGTTCTTTAAGAATGAACAAGAACAGGTAAGAATAGTTCATAAGAGCGAAGAGAAATTCTCATCCTTACTTACAAGAAATACTATATAAATTAAGAATTATAAAAAGTAGTAAAAATTTAAGATTTTTAAGACGGCATTTTGTTGAATTTTTGTATACTGTCATCCTCTGAATCATCCAAAATTACCAATAAAGCACGAATGAATAACGATGATATATTTAAAGAAAAAGTAAAACTTGAAATTGGCCTTGCTAATTTTATTTTAACATTTCATTTTAACGTTTTTTTCTTGTTAAGTTCCCAAAAATGCATAATTATTCCAAATGAATATAAATTAGCATAAAGCAAATGTACTTCGGAATCCAGACTCCCCAGAAGCAATTACTTTAAAGAACAAAATATCTTCTACAAATTCCTAATGCCTTTTTTTTATTCTGACAAGCAAAACATTTTAAAGTACAAAGAAATTGCCAATATTAACACAACAAAAAGAATAAAAACAGACGATTCTACCATAAAGAATAATTACTAAATCAAATATTAAAATAAGAGCAGATGACAAATTATTAAAGTAGACAATAATATTATTAAAATAAAAGCAAACTGTAAAATATTAAATTAAATATATCACAGCAATGTAAATGTACCTTAAGCAAACTAAATATAATTTTTATAATAATTAATATAACGTCAATCTCTTTTAAACCTCACCCCATGTATTCTTTATTTTATGCCCACGCATTTTTATAGACGCCATTTCCCCCAAACAGCAATATATTACACATGTTAATAAGTATCATACAGAAGATGCCATGCATTAAAAAGTTTCTATAACTAATTATACAACTACTTCCTTTGGTTAACTAAATGTGAAAGCTTCTAATAAATTAGAACACGAGAGCCATTAACTTTTAAAGACGACATCTCAATCAGATGAAAAATAATGGCTCTTGCGGAAACACAGTTTCTCTTTTAAGTACTTAATGAGTACTCGAAAGTAGTTAGTCTAATTTTAGACAAAGCGATACTTAATAGAGTGTTTATAACCATCGCTTTGTTACACTTTCAAGTTATCCAGAGTTCAAAGGCCACAATTACAGTTTACTAATTCAAAGAGTTGCATACCAAATACCAAAGAAAATTGCTCTTTTAATTACTGTTCTGTAATGTCAATTCCATAAAAAGCTCCCGTTTTTCCGTTTCGGCCTCTAATTGTATCCAACACGCATAAATTCGATGTTGTGTAATGTTGTACTAACACGTAAATCGTGACAACATTTCACGTTTTCTGTAATTCTTACTATATATATTCATCTTTCACGACAAGGGAGGAATTACAAACAACCTTGTTCAGATTGTGAGAGTTAAAATAACTCGAAATACTTAAGGGGAAATAAATGCCTCATTCAACTGCAAAAAAATATAAGAAAAAAGCAACCGATACAAAAAAAATTAAGTATTTCAGACATGTATGTCACGTTGAAGAAAAATTCCTATTAGAAATCTGTATTTATCAGTTTGAGGTACAAATAATTTTATTTTTCAGGCTTACAATTCTAATAATGCCCAAAAATAAATTTCCCAGTTTCATTTTAATATTTATTCTATTTTAATACATGTTTTATTTCATTTTATATTACAATGTTGATTTAAATTTACAAATCTGAAAGTTAACATTATTATTAAATTATGTAAACAGTACAAAATCCTTTCGAATATGGAAAGATTTTCCAAACCTATCTGAAATGTCATTATCTTTTCAAAATCCTAAAATATTTATAAAAATTATGACATTTTGAAACAAATGCTTGATGACAATTACTTTTAAGAGGTTAAATTAAAATCATTAAATTATTTTGCTTGTTATTGCGACGGTTTTTAATACAAACCCTTTGCGTGACATTTTCTTTTGACATTTATCTTGAAAATTGAGCTAACAAGTTTATGAAACATTGATATTGCATGTCTTTTTTATAAAGTATTGTCTTCCTATCTTTCTTGTTACAAGTACTTTTTACTAATATACAGGAATAAAATAGGAAGGTAGCTGTGAAATATTATTTTTTCCCGTCTTGTCAAGTAAAAAAAGTATTTCATTTAAAACAAGTTATATTTTTGTCCTAGAGATTCCGAACTTTTTTTAATATTTCCTTCTTTAAAATAAATTTGAATATACCAATCGCGATGAGACGCAACCAAGAATTATCTTTTAATAGTTCACCAAAGACCGTAGCAAATTAATATTTACGGACATTTGCTCGGTGGCAGCGGTTGCCTTGTGGTCACGGTTGCGGACTCGCGGCCAGTGACCGTTGAGTCGTGGCCACTCGAGCCTTGATGTCACTCATGAGCAGTCATGTAGCCGGAGCTGATACACGTTCAATCTGTCGAGGCTTAAAGTCCCCTCCCGTTGGCGTGGTGTTGAAGTTAGGTGTCAGTTCATATGTCGTCTTCGTCACTTGACAGAGGCTCACAATTACGTGGCCCGTCGCCAATAGCAGTCATATTGCTTCTAGTGCGATGTTAATAAAACAAACCAACTGGACATTTACTGTCCTAATCTCTGAAATTTAGATACATATTTGATTTTAGTAATAGAAAATCCTTTTGAATTCATATTATCTAAATTTTGATTAAAGGACAGATGAATTCATTTTGATCTGAACATCTCTCGTAACTAAGACCATTGTGTGCCCCAAGTTGAAATAAAATAAACTGTCTTTTTTCCGGCATTCGATGGTTTGACGCATTGACACCGATCAAGACGTTCGCTATCAGTGCTTTCGGTGTAGTATCGGGAGACTGTTGACTTTGACCGCTAGATCACGACTCAGCGTTGCTCGCATTTTCGCCCAATGTTTATCGTATCTGTCAATTTTTATTCCAATACAGAGTTTCTTGTTTTCTAGAGGATTAAATATCATGTTTGCGCAAGATTAAAACTGTGTACGTATTGCTCAGCAAAGTGTTCTTCAATGGTTATTAAAACTATCAAGTGGAATCAGATGATTGGAGAAGTTCGTCACATGTTTGAATTATCATTGTACTGTATATAATTTTCCATTTGTGCTGTTTTTTTTTATATAAAAATGCAAGAATATTCAATTAAATTAATGTTCAAAGCTTCAATTTAATTCTGTAGTTGCAAGAATGAGACGAAATATTTTTTCAGATATTTAACTCGTCTACGCAGATTGAGAATGAGAACATTTTTTTTTTTTTGAATTTTTATCAAGTGGGATTTATCTTAGGATTAGATTTATCCCCTTCCGTTAAGAATATATTGACATTCAACAATCGGGTACTGCCATGATCTTAAAGTGAGTTGCAGGATTAAAGAGAGTTTACTGTATTTTGAAAGAGTATTGGCTAGTGTTTGCACAATTCATCATCAACTGAAAATGTCGAAATAAAAATAAATTTATATCTTCTAATGAGTTTCTTGAAAAAAATAATTTAATAGTTTTCATTTAAAAGGGGACGAAAAAGCTGGATATGTATGTATGTATATATATATATATATATATATATATATATATATATATATATATATATATATATATATATATATATATATATATATATATATATATATATATATATATATA
>BMAW01062440.1:9920-44743 GCA_019974015.1 Nephila pilipes
TATATATATATATATATATATATATATATATATATATATATATATATATATATATATATATATATATATATATATATATATAATATATATTTCAGCTTCATTGAGTCGCCTCATGAAACCTTCGTTTAGTGATTTAACATTGCGGCTCAACTGTAATTTATAAACGAAATGAAAACAAGACTTTTAAAAATCAATACCTTTCTATAATATCGGGATGTCAACAAAAAAAAAAAGGTTTAAACGCATTCGAAATAAATGATTGTTGCATAGATGTTGGATCAGGTTGATTTGAAGGCACAATAGATATCCGAATAACTGGTTTATTAATACATTGAGGGCAGTTACATTTAGCTGAGAACTTACTCAGAATGAGAATGTATGCTTGTATTTATCCCAATGGAATATTTCAAAACACGGCTCTGGAAACAGGAAGACTATGCTAAAAGGTTTTAGAAATTATAATAAAAAACAGAACAATTTAACAGAATTTTTACATTAACATTTGACGCTGCTGTTACTGGAGATTTTGAACCCAGGACCTCGATCTGGAGACAAGCATCAAACCTCGGCTCCATTGGTATTTGGAAGCAATATGGATTCCAATATAGTTTGGAATTCTAGAGCCTCGTATTTAATGAAAATTTCTGATTCTGAACTTTCTTCATAAACTTACCATAATGTACACGATATTTTACCATAACGTTGCTAAGGTCAATGTAAACAATACCTTACGGTAACTTAAACTCAAAAAATATCTAAATAAAGACCATCTACTTTAAAATATTACCATTAGAATTGTCTCGATGTTGAGTTCGATAATTAATTGAAGAGATTTAAACTTTTACCATTGGAATAACTAGGATTATTCATAAAACAGTCATTCATACATAAAATAAATGGTAAAATCGATAGTTAATATTAATAATAGAGAATTTAAACTATCGATAATTTAATTATCGATAGTTTAAATTCTCAAGTTCTGTAGGTAAAATCCTCAGCATCTATTCTATTAAGATTTTTGCAAGGAATATCTTATGCATTAATACTAAAAACCATTCGCTGCGATTAGGAATTAAAAGTAGGGGGGAGAAGGACAAAAAATTCAGGTGACACAAAGTAATGAGGGTAGACAAACACACGTTGTTTTCGTTACAAAATGGCAGGCGCTTTTCTGAGTGAATTTAGACAGAGAAGTAAAAGTTGAGTTTATAAATAACTTTGCTGTGGTTTAGTTTTAATAATAGTAAGTATTGTTCTTTGAAAATTTTTATTAGTGCTACACAATATTATTTTCATCAATGAAATAATGTTACACATGTATTGGAATTAAATTGGTATATATAAAATTTATTAGCGATAATTTCATTTAAAAAAGTACGGCTTATTTAAAATAACCATCAATAGTGGTAATTAGTCAAAATCCAACCAGCGAGTTTACTCAAAAGGCTTTGTTTCATATCCCATTATACTACAAAATATGCAAGGAAACACAAAAATACTTTTTATAGATTACTTGTGCTAAATAACATATGTTTTCTAAGCTATACAATCGATTATATTATTTGAACCATGTATGGCGTTTCTGTGTTCGTCTGGCTTAGACTTCCAAACATTTACCCTCAGAATTAACCTTCCTCACAGTGCACCTGCTGCTCTACTTCGCTTTATTCTATCTTTTGATTTACAGAACAACATATTTTGAAACACAGTTGAATTCATATAATGCTTTTGAAATTTGAACTACGCTTGAGTTTCAAAAATAAACAAACGAATATTAAGAATTTGAATCAAGATCCATTTTCCTACATAGAGATTGAAATTCTCTGAAATTCATATCACATAGAATAATCGAGACTATTCAGAGCGCATTCTATATTGCTGACGTCTATTTTAATCGAAATACGCCAGTGTAGAACTCGGAATGTTGGCATTAATAATTCTATTCCGTATTGATTCAACTTTACTGTGGCGTCCTTCATGTTTCTCCCATGTGACTCATCGGTGTGTTTCAACGTTTATAAACCTATACCATCACTATTTTATTACCGAATCTCGTAGAATATAATTTTGTTTCAATATGAACGAATGTGACCGATTCTTTTAATATTGCTACCTGTATTTTGTATCAGCATGAACAAATGCGATTTGTTCTTTTAGAATTGCCACATATATTTTGTTCAAATATAAGAAAACGCGACTGATTTTTTAGAACTGCCACACGAGTATGTACCTAATAAATAAACATAAAGCAGGCAAGAACAATATTGACTATTTTTGCGTATGATTTGTTGGAAAATCATTCTGGATGCCTTTTTTTTATCATTACTCATAAATTTGCTTTAATGGAGGCAATAGATATTTTTTAAATTTTGAAATCTCAATTGCCTGTGGTCTAGGTCAAGAATATTGGGATTGACAGAACTCGGCAAGTTGATTCAGGAATTCGAATCATGTTGCTACAAAATAATGACGATGCAAAGTAATGGGGATTTCTAAATGGTAAAGCCAATTTGGCCTCTTAGTGCTCAAGTAAAAACAGGTTCAGATGTGTTCGTCTCATCACTTAACCCGGACTCGAAAATAAAAGACAATAATTTAGTTATTGTCTTGACTAAACTAGAGGTTTGAATATTGCAGAGCGTCAATACCGCTTTATACTGCGTCTCTGTATGTTTAGCATATCTGATACTAATCAGTCTATAACGTATCGTAATGTTTTTGATTTTACAGTCATTCTGTTTGGCGCAGCATAGCCTACCTTGGCTCTTGCACCATAAAACCTCACAGTCACTCTCTCACTTACTTTACAGTCATTCTGGCTATTTGAGTATCAACTATTGTAAAAAGAATTGCTTGACATAATCTCTGTATTTGCAGATCCATACACTATGCCACTGAACAGAGAGGAATACATCCTAGATGTGACTACAGAATTGCTCAAGAATGGTCAAGTGTTCTACTTGATATTCTGCAGGTCAGTGTGGTACTACCCCTTGCGGTTGGACAATCATTTGTATATTGAAGTCATCTTTAATCAGGTTGCTCCCGATTATTTAGAAGGTCTACTTCTGGTCATGCCTGGAGAAAGGGTCAAGGACCAAAACGTGGTGAGTAAATTATTAATTACAGTGTTTACTATTAAAGCATGACTAGAGATTTATAATCCGTACGGTTAAAGTACAACGGCATTTGAAATCAAGAATCCAATGTCTTTTTGGCGCAGCATAGCCTACCTTGGCTATTGCGCCATAAAACCTCACTGTCACTCCATCAATGTCTTTAACAGATTGTTTTCTTCCAGAATTTGATTGAAAAGTGATAATAGAATCTAGGAATAACAGAAAAATTAATGATTATTTTCACAGCTTTTTGCGAATAAAGTTTTTTCTCCAAATTTATTTCTTTAATTATCGTCCTTCAGATATCATTATATAAATAAATATAATAATTAATACACTCCAGAGATTTCAAACTGCTACTTAATGCAATATTTTTAAGAGCAGTGAATTATGTAAAAATATTCGTTCCGATCTTTACCATTTGTTCCGATTTCACACGATTCTTAAAAAAAAGTAAATTTAAATCTTTTTGAGCTCAAATGTAATTATGTATTCAGTTTTTAAACAAACGCGTGTTATAAAAGAATTTCAACAGTTAATTTAAACATTCCTGCAAGATTATTATTATTGCAAGCTTAATTAATACCGAAATATTTATTAATTTATTGAAGGATTCATAAATTTTATTTAATTTCTTTAAATTAAAGTTTTTTTAAGATAATCCTAAGGTAATTAAAAATGTAACCTTAATATGTTTTGGATGATATTCGTAATTATAACTGTTAAGAATTGCATACTTTAAATTAAATATTAGGTAGCCGATAATTCACTTTGGATTCTCAAATAAGGTTCATGTTCTTAATAATCTTACAGTAACTATCATTTTATTGAAGAACTTTATTACAAGCAAATATTCTATTTTACTTTGACACTTTTCTCCTTATGTTCGGTATCTCTTCTAATGATTTTTATGTGATCGTTTTGGATTTCCGTGATTAGAAAAATCGGCTAAACTGAAATAGAGAAAGCGTGCTGAATTTAGCGATTTTATATTGAAATTTTATTTTTCTTAATCCTTACAATATTAATTTTTGGTAACTCTAATGATAGTTTGGCAGCCTATTTTAAAAAAAGCACCAAAAAGAAAAAAATGCCAAAATCGCCTACAGGAATCCTTGCTTTTTTATTCGAAAAGTCAGTTATGAAACATCAGTAATGAAATTTTTTAGTTTTATCTCTGACACGCGCGGTTTAATTTTCTGGATTATGAGTTTGCGTCCTTGTGGTTCTAGGAATTCCTCTGTTGTTCAAAACAGAAGAATGTCTTTCACATTTATAACAATCGGTGTAGAATTTATCTCTTATTTTTTTTGTGTACACACTTCTAAGTTGGGTTGTCGAACGACTGTAAAGTCAGACAGCTTGGTGTTTCCGTGACATTTGACATTTTATCGGCCTTTTAGATCAATTCCGAGGAGTGTAAAATGTTATATACTTTATTACTTGCAATAAATCTCATAAACTTTTCAATCTAGTGTGTATTTGTCTTTAATTGTCGAGAAATGTATCTGCTTACATTTTGTAATAAAATTTCGAAATAAGTTTAAGTATTGCTAGTAAATACTCTAAAAAGAATTTAAAAAAATATATATTTGTATGTTTGAAATTTGTCATCATTATTATGGAAATTTTTTTTGGCGGAACCTTTAATTTCTGTAAGACACGAAAAAGCTTTTCGAGTTTTTAAAATTATTTTTTAAACATTCCTTGAAGTGATACTCGGTGTAGTTAATTCTTTCTTATACAATTTGATTTCTGTGTATAAACACTTTTTTAGACGTTAAATGTATCGATCAAAAATTCGTAAAAATTTTGTTAACTCTGTGATTTCAAAATTGGGCTCGGGATTATTTCTATTATACATAATTTGCTCAATTCCAAAGAGGGAATTAGTACATTTTGAAGAGCGAAAAAAAAAAAAAAAGGCGTGATGTTAGGAATAATTAAATAAAAAGAAAGAGGGTAAATTTGATTTGATATATATAACCTATTTTTTCCCATTTTCTCCCTAGGCTGACATTGCCAAAGTCGCCGCTTTGCTACACAGAGCCGCGGATATGGAACATACTCCCGCCAAGTAAGTTCTTACAGTCTTATTTTTCCAGTGATTTTTAATTAAAATCATGAACTTTTTATGTCATTTTCTTCCCCATTTTTTTTTTTTTAATTATTTTTTTATGTAATGTAGGTTATTTAAGACATCTTTTTGTTCTAATTTCAGAGAAGAGGTGAAATACCTTTTGCCTAAGCCTATTTTAGGAGTTCGAGACATTCGACCAGCTCAGTGGGTTGAATATGTCCAACAGAACTGGCCTCAAATGACGGCATTGACGACTACGGAGGCCAAAGCTCAATGTTTAGGTGCGAAACATTTTATGACAGCTTCCTACTTGAAGTTTTTACTATCGTAAAGGGAACTTTATAAATAAATGTTTAAATAACGTACCAAAATATTAAGAAAGAAAAAAAATGTTCTTCCCTCGAAATATGAGAAAGCATGAAGAATATTTCTTGAGTATATATCGACCATCACGAGAAGATCTTTAACTTCGCCCATGTTGTGTAGCATCCGATTTTTCTATCTCATTTTCGGTAATCTTGGGAAAATGTTCGTTTAGTTGGTTGAAACGTTGCACTGTTAAACACATTTTTCTTCCTTACTGTAAGGCCATAAAAATACGAATTCCTTTTTACATACGAAATAAAAAATAAATAATTTACGTTTGTCTGAAATTTTTCATTTCTTTAATCAGTTTTCCCAGTTTCTTTCTGATGAAATGAACTGGTTCATTGAAGGAGAGCAAGGGCACTTTTTGGCGAGGTCGATCTATATTCAAACTTTTCAGCAACTGCGATTGCAAAGAATAAAATAAAACTTTAATCCACTTTATCAGAAATGATAGATTTTTAAAAATAAAATATCACACTTGTTTCATTTTTAATAACTAGACTATTATTTGTATTGATTTATATTGAGTCGACTGCAACGATTTTTCTTTTCCTGTTTTCTCATTTCGCTTTTCGTGTAAAACAATTTCCTTCAATGCGGAGAGCATGAAAAAAAATTGTTCCCCCATATAGTTGTAAAATATATAAAGCATATTATGTGCACAAAAATTTATTGATTGATATTTAACATATTATCCCTTGTGTATTTTGTTTGTCTATTGTGTTTGCTACATTTGACAAAATTTCATTGGTCAATGTATTTAATTCTTGTACAGGTAATTTCCATTGTACATGATACCGTCCGAATTTGGCTACCTTAAATTTTGCCGTCTGCGTGCAGGGCATTCGCTGCATAGCCCCCATCCCCAGAATGGGCCTCCGTCAATTCCTCCCAATTAAATACAACAAACAACTTATTTCTTAAAAACTATGTGATCAACTTTTATATTATTTATTAACTTATTTATTATTTATTAACAACAACTTATTAACTAAACGTGTTATCTTTGATCATTTTTACCTGACTATAAATTTCAGTGGTATTTTTAACTAAAATTGATAATGAACTAGTATCAAAATTAATAGATTTGTGTGTGTGTTTTCAATGAATTTATTCCAAAAGATTTTTTTTAAATAAATTGATTTTCTCTTTTTAGATATTCTTCAAAAATGGCCATTATTTGGATCATGCTTCTTCATTGTAAAAGTAAGATCAATATATTTTATATTTTGTCTTCATTTATTTTAATTCAAAATGCATAACAGGAAAAAGTGTTATAATCACAAAAATACAATCTATGCATTTCTTACACATGTTGTAAAATATGCATATATCTGAGCTTTATTTTTAAAAAAAAAACTGGAAATGAAATTGTGTAAGTTAAAAGATTATAGAGAATAAGTGGAAAGTTGGGGAAAAAACTCATAATTCTAAAAAAAATTTATAAGAAAAAAAAAAGAATCATTCAGTTAAAAGTTTAAAATTTTGTAACGAAATACTTTTAAAGAAAAATCTGTTTTTCATCGTATCTTAGATTAAATATTGGGCATGATGTTGCAATAAACTTGGAAATTAAAATGGATTAGTTAAAAAATTAGAGAGAAGAATCTGAAAGTCGAAAATTATTCACGATCAGTATAATAAAAGAATTATCAAAGCATGTCTTTTGTTCAAAAAGTTGAAAATTATGCAGTTAAATACGTTTTAAGATAAATATGTTTGTTCATTGCGTTTTAGATCAAATATTAAGCATTCAGTTAAAAAATAGATTGTTTTTAAATATTTCTCTCAAGACAATTAAGTAATGGAAATACTTAAAATGAAAAACTCATTTCTTTCTTTCAGTGGATTCGTGGTGATGCTATGCCAGTAGATCACATCCTCGCCCTGAACAAAGAAGGTGTTCACTTCTTAGAAGTAGTCACTCATGTAAGAAACATTTTTATGTGTTAATATTTTTTCTAACTATCAAACAAGAAATCTATGAAAAACTTTTTTCTGAATAATTTGAATTCAGAACTGTGTATTTAATATCCATATTAAGCATATCACACAAAAATAAATATCTAATATTTTAAGATTTAGGTCGCTTTTAAAAATTTGCTGAATTGAAACATTCATCTAAACCAAAAATCCAAATAATACCATAACATATACCATGTTTATATTGGATAAGTTTAGGTTGGAGCAAAAAAATTCTTAACGAATATATATTTTTTGGAACTTTTTATCGTGAAGAAATTTACCTAAAAATAATTCGCCTTAAAAAAAAATTTCATTTTAAGCTCCAAATAAGATTTAAAAACTGTATAGGAGTTGAATCAGATATTATATTTATTGGAGATAGCTGATGAAAACTATTTTCATGTGTAATTTGTGAAGGTTGCAGACAATATTTGTTAAAGGTAATTTTCATATGTTTTATTATGTGTGTTTGATGCGGACGATATTTGTTAAAGATGAGTTTCATGTTTGTAGTTATTTATATATGATGTAGATGATATTTATTGAAAAAAAAATGCCATCGTATTGTTTTTAAATTAAGTTTTCCTTTGAATGGCAACAAAAAAAAAATATTTTTTCGTAGTATCATATTTAATCTTTGTTCTAAAAGTTGAATAGTGTGATGCAAATCTAAGGTCCATTTTATTATTTTACAAAACAATACAATAGTATTTAGCACGAGGTAAAGGGAAATTGTTTGACAATATAATCATAAAAATAGAGCGCAAAATTTTGTTAAATGTAAAACGATTTTTAAAATTTCATTTCATCAATTGTTATTAGCCAAAAGATATTGCAGATCGGCTGAAAAAGTCGTTTTTATTCCACAACTTTTATTTCTTTTACTATCTTCAGTATTTATTTTATGAATGTCTTGTTCAATATTGCACATTCACATATTCAGTTTTGATCCTGATACACTTTAATTGCTCTCATACTTCTGAAAATATTGTTGTGATTGTTAATTTGTTATATTTCATTTTTAATGAAGATAAGACTGACAAAATATGTATTTATTTTTATTGCATTGATAAAAATATCACAATCATGCTTTTAAGCACCTGCTTTGTGGGGAATATAAAAAACTCATTATGAAAAATATAATAAAGAAATTATCGTGGTATAGGACTTTATTTTGAAATAATACAACCTCAAGTGAAATAAAGCTATAGCGTAGTCTCTCTCTTTTTATAAACATTTTTCTCTCAATAATGAATATACTATCAAACATTATGGTTTGAATAATATTATTCCTTTTCACAATAATTTTATTTCCCTTTTTTTAGGAAACAACGTGGAAATATCCCTTTTCTGAAGTAATATCTACCAGAAAAGTGAGGGCTGAAGATGGAACATTATTTTTGGATATGAAATGTGGCAACCTGATGGTCCAAAAGATCACTCGCATCCAAACTGATCAGGTAAATAGCGATATTTTGAGATTTTTGATAATTTATTCCAACTTATTTACAGTCTTTTTGGATTTAAAAATAATAATTATTTTTAAATATGTTCGAATAGTGAATGAATTTATTTTACTTTCACGCAAAAATTCTGTATTATTGCATCTGCTTAGCTCACAATGACCTGGAAAAGAGTTTCAAATTTTTATTTTTTTTCTTACAACAGAATCTATGATCCCTTGTTCTTAAATTCTAAACCAAACTTCATTTTACTCTCTTCAGAAGAGGGAATTCCTTAACTTCACTCCATTTTCTCTTGTAACTTAAGCAGAGACTGGAGCCATTTATCATTATCAAACAATAGATTCGTGTCAATTATCTCTCGAACACTCTTCTAATTTAATTTAACTTCATAATTTGATTTTTAACCGTGATACCAATAGCAATTGAGCCGTTTTTAGTTGGTAATAGTCCCAAAAACTCGTTTTGAGTTTATTGCTTTTACCTTCAATTTTTGATCAGTTTCAGAATTGCAACAAAAAGAATTTTCTTCATTGTTTTTACTCTACAACTTCCGGTTCTATTTTACGTTATGAATTTCCTGCTTCTTTTTTATTCAGTGGATTGCTATACAAAATGAAAAATTTTGTGCTCTAATACTTTGTTTCTTTGAGAAAATGACGTCAACAGAAGTGTGTGAACATAAAATAAAAGATACATGGTGTTAGACTCAAAAATTTGACATTATAATACATTATGATTATAATAATTACATTTAATTGGCCCTTTAGGTATTTTTACATTGCTAAGATATATTTAATTCAATATATAACTGTCTGCTTTTATTTCAAATCTGAACAGAATATTATTATATTCGTTAATGATTTATTGTATGCTCTTTTTTTAATATTTAATAATTGATTTTTATGGCAGAATCGGCTGTTTTAATTCTTTTTGTTGTTAACATTAGCGACGGTTTTGTTACTTCAGAATGTTTTGCTTGAGAAAATAAGAAAGTGAAAAAAGTTTTTTCTTTTCTTGAAAGCAATAACTCCTGTGGAGTCTGAGGCTTTGATGTACGCTTACTTTAAGCTAGTTAACATTCATTTTGAATAATTCTACCTTTTCGAGAACTTAACAGAAAAAGAAGAAAACACATGTTAAAATGAAATTAGAAAAGTCAATTTCAATTTTGTTGTTGTTTCTTTAGATCCTTTTATGATTAATGTGTAAAATCCTGTTAGCCACTTTCGCTAAACCAAAAAAAAAAAAAATGTTATCAAACAATGATTGTATTGATGTAATTAGATAGGAAATAATTGGTATAAGTTTAGAATTGTGCTATGTTTCATGGTCGACGAGACTTTGCATGTGTACCAAATCGTATTTTTTCATCTAATCAAGTTATTTCCGTTTTTAGTGGAAAAAAACGATCGAAGTTTAAATGTAATTCTGTTTTTAACATCTTTAAATGAAATTTTGTCGACTGCTTCTACAATGAAATGCATAAAGATGTGTATGCAGGTGCTTTCATGACAAGATAGTTCATTATCTTCAGCTGCACTATTTTCTGTGACTAATTTCAAACGTTACAAAAAAAAAGTTGAAGCATGCGTTAAACTGGACACGTTTTCAAAAATAAAATGTTATCAGACAATCAATTCATTTCCTTGATTTTTTTTTTTTTTAAATTAACAATTGCGAGATTCATTTGTTGCTAGTTGTTGTTTTCTTAATATGACTATTATTCTTATTGGACTATAAGATCAAATCTACCATACTTCACTCAAAGTATACGTATCTGAGACCACGGTCACCTCTTTTTAGATATCGATTATTAGATTGATATTATTCGATTCGATTATTAGATCGATATAATTCGATTCGATTTTTATTAGATCGATATAATTCGATTCGATTATTATTAGATCGATATAATTCGATTATTTTCTGCCCAAATCGGCTGTTTTTAGCACAGAATGACTTATTGAAAAGAAACTTCGTTGTTCTTTATGAAAACTTCTATATCGAGGCCATATTATGATGGACCTATTTTTGATGGATTTGGTTTAAAAGAAATTCTAGAACACGAAATGATCTACATAAAACACTTAATGTTCGAAAGTACATAAGTTTACGGCATCCTTAATAAAACGTCAACGAATGTTACAAACTGTCGCCAAACGGCCTTTTAGGGGTTGGAAGTTTGTGCAGTTAATGCTTATATTATGTACAAAGAAATATGTAAAGGAAAACAAGAAACACTCATAAATCAATTAAAATTTGTAAGGTGGTTGGTTATCTAATTGATAGAGGAGATATGAAAAAAAGATTGTAGAGTATGTATCATTAGACAATTTGTTGCGTGCTCAAACAAATATCAACGTAATACTCAACATATCCTTCGCTACACTTAGGAGACTATTTTGAAACGTAATATTAAAGATTATAAAAAAGAATTCAAACATAAAATATTATAACTTCAATTTCCATGTATCTTTTTTTAACTTCCATTCCTTTAACCCAGATTCACACTTATTTGTTTCATTATTATTAGTGTTGTGATGATTTAACCACAATTCCTCGATCTATTGTTATATATTATACCAATCAATCTCTAATGTTAAGGATTAAAATGAATATAGGAATTAATGAGCATTTCATATTGTTGTGTATTGTATGTTATAATGATGCAGAATGTTCATGAACTTTTATCTTTTTCAACAGGCACATGAAGTTTCAAGGCTCATCCGTCAGTACATCAATATCGAACAAAAGCATCGTGGTGTCAGCAATGGTGATGCACCTCATGATCTGACACTTTCGAGACACATCGACAAATAACTTAATTCCTTCCATTCTCCTAATGGAAGCGATGCATTAATTTATTCCAAACTGTGCGCAATTAAGGACACAAAATACGATGGTTATTGAGAACTTAACTTGACTCAGAATCAAATGGACTTCCGATTCTGAATCACCAAACTTTATTAGTCACTGCAATAAAGGACTCAGTGGTGCATTATGTTACAGAAGACAGAGAAAAAGTCAGTGCGCTCGAATCAACAAGCAAAGTCATTTGTGGTCTTCCATTAGTTTGAAGAACTTTCGAATGTGTTTTATTAATATTCTAAAAGAATAATGATTCCATTTTTTTTTAATAATAACTGAATCTTCTTTGCTTATGATGAACTGAGACATATATGAAATTTAAAGATCTGTGTTCTTGTGTTTTTAAGTATATATATATATTTCTTCAAAAAAGAAAAATAATGGTTTTGAACATTTTTCATCTGTTTCTTTTCTGTTCAAGGCTATAACACTTCCATTCACATGTCTCAGCTCAAAAATAATTGAAAAATGCTCTTCGTTTTGGTTTATCAGTGCCAAATGCAGTAAATAGGGTCACTAGGTGTTGTTTTAACCTAGTTCAGTTCTAATCAGAAGAGTGTTTGTTTTGGGAACTTTTATATAACAATTGTTGATTTAAATTATTTGCAATAAAAGCATTGTTTCCTGCCCCTCCCTTGTCTTTTTCATTGAGATATCTTCACTGTAAGTAAATGTATATTTATAAATACTGATGTAAAAGAAAACTATGATTAGTTTTTATAGTTCTTTATAATGTGTTCTTAATTCATTGAATTTTTTTTATCTTTTATTTTCTGACAATAAATACTTTATTATCACTTGTGTTTGTATTTTTTGAGAGTTTTGTCAAATTAATTTAAAGAACCGCAACGTGATATTAACGTACTAACCCGCCATTCTTCCTCAATATTTTGGGTCAATTATGTTTTTATTCCGGTAAACTTTTTTGGGGGCAACCCTTATGTTATTAGTTTCTTGGTAACCCTTAAGATGATTTGGAGACCTAAAAAAGTGCCAAAAAAAAAAAAAAAAAAAAAATTCTAACATGCACCATATATTTCCTTTTAACCCCCTTTTGTTAAAATTTTATTTATTCAATAAATAAATACCATGTATTTTTTTTTCTTCTAATTATGCAATCCTCTATGGAGTGTGCTTCAAAGACTGGGTCGGCTTTATCTCGGTTATCCAAGCAGGAAATGTTTGTTGAATTTAATTTATTTATATCTCTTGCTATCCAGCAATAAACAAATCACACTGATTTCTGGATCACATTCATTAGTGAAATTCATACTTAGATTAATTCAAATTTGAAAATGATCTACAATTGTTCACTGACTATGATCATGAACTTCTTGACTGCGATGCTCAAATCTGGAGTAATTTTGAATCTTGATTTCACTAAACACCAGTAGTGTAGAATTACAGAAAAGCTACATACTAAAATAAAAACCGAATCTCAAAATTCTCCACAGCAAGGTTTTTCAAATGTTGGATTTCTATACGATACTGATTACGAAAAAAAAAAAAACATTGTGGTTCACCCCGCCTTTATTTCATAACTCGTAAAGAGAATCGAGGAAGAGAAGCTCTGCAAAAGAAGGGAAAGATGTGCGGAGTGAGACGCCCTCTTTGTTCTAAGAAAGAGGACGCTGCATGAGTTAACTCATGGTTCCGATTCATGGTGCCATCTACCGAGCAAATGAGGAACTATTTTTACAATATTATTCGAAATGCAATTGATAATTGGCTGGAATATCTTACATACACACACATCTTGGAAATATATATATCTAGAAAACTATTCATAAACTTTTTAATCCTTAAAATGTTTCTCATCTATATATTTACATTGCAATGTGGCCGCAGTAGCCTAGTGCTCGTGGCCGTCGGTTTTCGTTCAGCTTCGGGTTCGATCCTTGGCCGCTTAAGACCCGCCGTGTGGCCGGAGCCGATGCATATTAAATCTGTCGGGGCCTAAAGTCCTCCCGTTGGCGTGGTGTGGAAGTTAGGAGACAGGGGGTGCCAGCTCGAATGTCATCCTTGTCACTTGACCGAGGTTCAAAATTATGGTCCGTCGCCAATAGCCCTCGTGTTGCTTCTGGTGCAATATTAATAAAAACTAAACTAAAATCTACATTGCACTTAGAGATTAAAATTGCTTTCGTAAAACTTCTACTCGCGTTTGAGCATAAAATAAAAAATGTTTTTTGCTTGCACTGTTATAGTTAGGATGTTCTCTAGAAATGTAAAAAAAGACCATATAATTTTTTTAATGCTTATATCGTAATTCCATAAGCACGCAATTTTTTACTTTTACAAGGAGTGACTCAAAGGCTGCTAAATCTAGCCCCGTAATTGGAATTAAATAGCTAATAAAACATAAATATTTGTCAATCGGCATTTACCCCATACCTTCAGGTAAAATCTTATTGTTCTACTTCGAGTAAAGTTGAGTAAGCTATTCACAGCAGAAGTTGTAAACAGATTATTATTATCTTTTCATCATATCTCATTTCAAAAATAATAAGGTAGTGGAATATGTTACAAAAACAATAGGGTAGTAAAACACATATATTCCAGAAAGTATGGGGAAGGGAAATATACAAGATTGCCGAAATTAAATTTTCCCAGCAAGCCGCATATGGAGGTGTCCTGCATTTGCTGCATATATCCTATGGTTCTCTATTACTAACCGCGAAACAGTGAGTTCCACAGAGGAAACCTGTTCAGGAAGTCCACAGAGTTACTGCACTAACATGTTAAAAATTCTGATTTATTGATAGATTGCTTAGTTTTATTAACGACGCACTAGAAGCCACACGAGGGCTTTTGGCAGAGCACCCAAGGGTTCAAAGCTACATACCCCCCCCCCCCCCCGGTGAGACAGATCAGTTTCTTGAACTCAGTATTTACTGACGAAAAGATTTTTTTTACACTAATAAAGAGCAAGATAAAACAGAACATGTTGATGCAAGGAACGTAAGATATATAATTTCAAAAGTAAACAAAAGCTTACAATGTGTTTTCAGAATGTGACGTCACAGTTCTTATACTTACCATTTTTCTTTCTTTCATCAATCTGTATTCCACTGACGTCACGACTTCATGCTAACAACGAATGTTGACAGTATGACTTTCGCCCACAATCAGTCTGCCCGGTGCCAGCCGCCCTCAGCATTGATATAAGGTTTGTACACAAAAAGGAAAATTGAAATATTCAGAAATGAAATTGAAAATTGATTCAAATGTGAAATTTATTGAATAATTTTAAAAGCCGTAAGAATACAGAATTTAAATTTGAAATACAAACTATAGGTTTATCCCACACGGACCTCAGCCAAATAGGTTTTGTTTCAATAACAGGACGGGTCGCGGGAGCCTAGTGGTCAAGGTCGTGGACTAGTGGCCGGCGGTTTTCGTTCAGTCGTGGGTTCGATCCTTGGCCACCAAAGACCCGCCGTGTAGCCGGGGCTGATGCACGTTAAATCTGTTCGGGGCCCAAAGTCCTCCCGTTGGTTTGGTGTGGATGTTAGAAGAGGGGGTGCCAGCTCGGGTGTCGTCTTCGTCACTTGATCGTGGTTCAAAATTACGAGGTCCGTCGCCAATAGCCCTCGTGTTGCTTCTATTGCGATGTTAATAAAAACTAAACTAAAAAACTGAACTTTAACAACAGGACAATTTTAAAGAAAATATTTGGTGAAAGGACAAAAGAAATCGCAGCGATCAACATCTGCTATAAAGCAACAGGAGCATAAATTTGTATTTTTTTTCAAATTAAAACGATTTAAATAACAAACGAAGGGACCACGTCCAATTAAGAAGCGAGTAATAAAGTCTGAATTGGAATTTTAAAAAATTCAAATTTGGTCTTGGTATACAGATTGATCCCGAATACCGGTATTATAAAATGACCACTAGAACTTACAGTCAGAAAAAAAGCTTAGTTTTTAAAATCTTTACTATATGAAACCAAGGGCAGGGACATTCATTCCCTCACCATCAGCAACAGCGAATTTCACATTTGAATCTGCAGTTTCGTTGTAATGTCCGAACCCAATATAAGTTGTAAAAATCGGAATAAGTTGCTCATTTTTTTTCTTTAATGATATTAATAAAGGCCGATTTATTTCTGGTATTCCACAGAAGCAATGTTGAAGATAAACTGTAGGAATAAATCATAACTTTGAAGTTATGAGAGATGGCCCACAACACGGCAAATCTTCAGCCGAAAGCTCTGCCTGTAAAACTGAATTATAAGAATTCAATTTAAACACGTAGATCCTATTTAGGGCTCCCTGGTGGAAGACTTACATGGCGAACCCAATTTCGGACTCAAGAGGGCTACTGGCGACGGAACTTGTAATTATGAATCTCGACCAAGTGACGAGAACGACACCGAGCTATATACTTCCTTCTCCTAACTTCCACACCACTCCACGAGAGGACTTGCAACATGCTAAACGGCAGATCTTTATGGCCTTAGGTCTCGAACACAGACTCGATGAAAACATACTGGGAATCGTAAACCCTCGCGTCTTTTAATAAAGAAGAGGAACAAGGCTGGAAATTGGATTAGTGATGGCTTGTTTAAGTCTTTTTTCTACAGCGGTGGCCAGCCAACGTACAGCAGGCACCAGGAATCTCTATAGATAAATTAGAGTAACTGGTTGAAATGGTATCAGGAGGTAATACCTCATCCATTCAGATGATCGATGCTGAGAACACAGACCTCAATTCTATGCTATCCGACATTTCGTCATGCCTATCTCATCTGGAGACCCGTGAACGCCCTACGTCTCGTGGACCAGAGAGACATTTCATCCCCAATTGGTCAGAAGAAACTCTGGTAATCATCAATTTTGTTGGTGCGTATCATTTTTGTATTTAAAACACTTTCTAAATGTCTGCATTGATTAAAAAGGGTTTGTGTTGTTTCGTTTCATATTTTTATCCATTTTTCTTGTAACATTGTTTTTAAGCTTTCTTTGCCACTTGTATTATGCAATTGAACAGAATTTTCAAACTAAGATCACAAGATTTCAATCTCAATGAGATCGAGATAGTTCGATGGTGTATGCAGTGCACACCCCAGCCATCCGAACATCACAATTTCAACTCGATCGATATTTTGTTGAAACAAAATGCGACCCTAAACCTATTTCCGGACTCATGGCTTCAAATTATTCTTCAGTACATCCAAGTATTTCATTGACCCGTGTGGTGACCGAAAATGACAGAATAGTCCTACTGTGGCTTATGCAGGTCGTAAGAGGCGACTAAAATAGGTACCCAGCGTCTGGGGGTATAGCCGGGCACCCTGCCCCTGGGGATTATGTCAGGAGACTTCAGGGACTTGCCTTCTTTATACAAGTACAGGCATCATGACCCCGAGGTACCCTAGTGATCTTTTTGTTACCCATGGGGTGTACTGTCTTTGGTAAACACGGGTGACGCACCCCAGGGGTGCCCTAGCGATCCTTATCTATTTTCAACCTTCCTTCTTGTCAACCAATTTGTCTTTTCTTCAATCTCTTCATGTCTAGACCACAGTTAATTCTTGTTTGGCGCAGCATGGCCATATTTGGCTCATGCGCCAATAAACTTTACTTTCTCACATGACCTTTTTGTCTATCAATCTTTTTCAATATTTTAATGTCTAGATCACAGGTTTACCTTGTTTTGTGCAGTATGGCTACATCTGGCTCTTGCGCCGATAAAACTTCACTATCATCATCATCATCCACCACCAAGTATTTCATTTTATATATGATTCCGTCAATAAAAACTGATTTTTATCCTTTCACAAACACACGACCAAAAAACAAACCACCTCCATGCTTGACAGTGAAATGTGTATTTGGATTTTTGTAGCTCGGAGTTTAAATTCTTTTGGAAATTAGCTTTCATCATTGAACATTAAGTTATTCTGGAAATATTGATGTATTCAAATGATTTTTAGCGATGTAATCCTTTTTTTTTATCGATTTGTTTTGGAGCTGAAAGTTTTTTTCTTGGCTAAATGACTATTATAATTTGCTTCTTGGAGTAATCTTTGAACTGTTTCTGGATCCGCTTCTTCCTATTGCTGTTAAAGGAGATAAGACAATTTTTAAACTTTCACATTGGGATTTTCTTCTCTCCTCGAATGATTTTCTCCGAGTCGTGGAGGAAGAAAAAGTGTCATTTTAGTGATGGACGCCTTTTTTTTTTCCTTTCTTCCACATTTATTTGCTTAATGTTTTTGTATTCCTGTGTATTGTTTTGATCCTTCCGTGATAGCGTAGAGCTATCTTTGCTATATCATGCAGAAATGTTCCTAGCTCAGATATACGAATGACAATTTTTCGAATTTCTGTTGGTTTCAGTTCTGGAGCTCGTTTCGCATCTAAAATTTTATTTGTTCTCCCGGAAATTTGATGGTGTCTTAAGGCTCCCATCTACCCACCATTTTGATTTCGTGGACGTAATGTTAATCCTATGGAATTTTGACTTTCATTCTCCTTCTTTACTATTCAATCTATTTTAATGCAATAAAGTGCATCTGAAAGAGCAAAAAATAATCAATGGTTCTGTGGAATTATTTTTTTTTCTAAGATTTTTAAAAATATTTTTATTCTTATTTTAATTATTCGTTTTAGAGTTTTCTGGTCTTTAAAAAATATTTTCAAATATTTTTAAAAATCGGCGGAAAAAAGTAATTCCACAGAAGCATTCATTATTTTTTGCTCTTTCAGATGCACTTTATTGCATTCAAATAGATCAAATAGTAAAAGTGAGAGAATTAAAGTCGAAATTCCATAGGATTAACATTAAGCACATGAAATCAAAATGGCGGGTAGACGGGAGCCTTAAGAAAAGCAAAAGAGATCTGACAGAAGCCGGAGTCTTGAATCACTCTGTGGCACAAGCACTACTTGCCAACGTAACTAGTAGACAAATCGGACACAGCTATTCCTGCTGCATTCCATCAACGAGTGTCTAAAGGATGGCAAACTCTTGGCTTTTTCTCGAAGACTCGCTCTCTAGTATATCGGAGATATAGTGCGTATGATAGAGATCTATTATCAGCTTATATGGTTATTAAATACTTCCGGCATACTTGTATGATGGAAAGACGGAATTTCCCTTTGTTTACTGACCACAAATCCCTAATATAATCATTTAAGCAGAAAGAGGATAAATACTCTATGCGACAACTACAACAACTGTATTGTTTGCAGCGTCAACCAGGTGGTAAAAGATTTCAATATTGCATTTTTCCTGCGTATGGATTAAGGGTTCATCCTGATTTTCATAATCAAACTGTCCATTTCGCCGACGAACTCGTTGTCTAGGAATTGATACAAAATTTCTATTTACATCTCTTTCGGATGCCATTTCGCCAGCATCAACAAGAATGACATTAAAGTGATTGTCCGATCTCAAATTCCTAAAAAAAGGAATGGAACTTTCCAAAAGTTTTATTGCGAATGCAATATCGTAATTTCCAATGCATAAGTTTACAAATGGCATTGGGACATGATTTAATACCTCATACCGTATCACGATAGAACAAAGGATTTTAATTTTTGTATTTACCTAAGTAACCCAGATGCTTCATCTCTTATTGAAATACATATATCAGGGGTTGGCAACCTTGTAGCTGTAGTGAGCCAAACCAGTCTACCTATAGTATTCAGGATGCCGCACAGCAGGAAATATTTGATGCAATTCGATTCCCGCGTCAATGTATGTAAAATTAGGGAATACAGGTCAAGAATATTAATTTCGAGTTTTATTATATATTAATTACGCATCATTTAAAGATGTTTATTGACATAAAAAGAACATGAGTAACACCATAATTTAGCGCTACCTTTCATGTACTATTAAACGGTAGTCAGATGGCGCTACATGTTCTTTTTGGTTAGGAGACAAGTGCAAGCACGATGAAGAAGCGCAAGCACGATGAAAGAGAGAGACTTCTTTAGCAGAATTATAGAGTAATATTCATGAATCTGTGTTTTATACATGTTTTGTATCCTCTCTTGTGTTGTGGAACGTGTCGAATATTAAATAATATTTGTTCCTGAAACCGTCCCGGCTGTTCATTATTTTGTCCTGAAATAATAACAACATTGGAGGGATATACATGAAATATAACTATTCCTTCAACAAAAATAAAAAAAATAAAATTACATATATATTATGCATTATGTTTCTTTTAAACATATTTATTAAAATAAAATAAATTATAAGCAATCCTTCAGCATTATTAAATAAAAAAATAAAATTTTAATGCGAACCTTGTCCCTGCACCGTTCTACTTAATATCGTAATATCAGGGATATAATTTATGACTTCAAATTTGATACATGATTCTGAATGCTCAATTATTAAATAACTTCTTATATTTTTCATAAGAGAAAAGATTTGTTTCTATAGATATGTAGATCCAAAAGCGGAGAACAGAGCACATGTAATTTTTGTCACACAATTAAATCTGTCCGGCAATGACATTCAGATATTTAAAATAGCTATCTTTTTATTCTTAGAGTTATCTTCTAGATTTTTTTCTTAATTCCATAAATTTTGCGTTCTCTAATTCTGAAGATGTTTGTTCTATAAGTTCTATTTCAAAATTATCAACTTCTATTTACTGAAAAATTGACAAATCGAATAGAATTTTTAATCGGTCTATTAAATCTCGTTTGATTAGGAAGGGAAATATAGGCATACAAACTTTAAAATCTTTTGCCTCTTTGGGGAATTTTGGGGAATGCTTCAACGTATTGTGTATGGTCGATGTATTTACAAGCGTTTTAATATTTGGGAATTATTTGTAGGTACTAGCATTAATATCAAGGGAAAATATATTTAATTTTGTATCAATGCCTTTTTAATATTCAAAAAGTTCAAGCACTGTTTAGCTCTTTCCTTACAATCCAGACAATTAGTTCATTGAGATGTTAAGTTATATCAAACAGAAACATTAATTTGCATAACCATTCTTTATCATTCAATTTGGAGAAATGTTGCTCCTTCTCATTAAGAAAAACTTTAATATGTTCCATGCATGACACAAATTTATTCAAGACATTACCTAGGCAAAGCGAACGAACACGGCTGTATAAATGGAGATCCATGTATTCACTTTCCATTTCTTCTAAAAGAAATTTAAATTGCCTGTTTACCAATGAAGAACAAAACACTGTGAAATTATCTATTTTTACAACAGATCAGTAGAGAAATTAAGAGCTGTGACGAAACTTTGGAAACTTAACTTTCCAGATATGTAATGCAATGGAAGCTCAATGCTTTGTGTCCAATATGATTTTCAAGAAATTTGACGAATCTTCTCTCCTTGTCAACCACTGAAAGACAGCCATCAGTACTTACACAAAATATTTTATTCATATTAATGTTTTTCCTTTCAAAATAATTTATAAATGATGAAAAAATATTATGCCCCTTAGTTGTCCCTGACAGAGGAATCAAGGTGTATATTCTTTATAAATTCGATCTTTATCTCAAATTCGTGTAAGGCGCCAACAACATTAACATCGGAACATTCATCAAGAGTAATGGTAAATGTAACAATTTTTTTGCAATCCAGAATTCTGTTTTGTTATCACATTTGAATTATTCGTCTTTCAATAGTTCGCACAGAAGTCTGTATTTTCTTGAATTAATATTATTTTTTTTAAATTTGGTAAATCTCTGAACAGGGCCGAGGTAGCCTAGTTATCAAGGTCGTGGACTTGAGGCCAGCGGTTTTCGTTCAGTCGTGGGTTCGATCCTTGGCCCCCAAAGACTAGCCGGGGCTGATGCACGTTAAATCTGTCCGGGGCCCAAAATCCCCCCCTAGGCATGGTGTGGATGTTAGGAGAGGGGGGTGCCAGTTCAGGTGTCGTCCTCGTCACTTGACGGTGGTTAGAAATTACGAGATCCGTCGCCAATAGCCTTCGTGTTGCTTCTAGTGCAACGTTAATAAAAAACTTAACTAAACTAAAATCTCTGAACAATATTTTAACACTTTAAAATGTGTCCTTTATATATTCGCCATCTGTGAAAAGTTTACCTTTATAGCTACACAATGAGTAATTACAAAACTACATTCGGTCACTATGGGTCTGTTATCAATAGTTTGACAAAAAATGTAACTTGTTTCTCATACCCAGTAACAATCTTTTTATAACTTTATATTTTTCATCGAATTTATTAAATGGGAACTGACGTGTTGAGTTGGAAAATGTCTTTGTATACTTGACGTGCGACATATGACGCTTTCGCGACACAACGCACTTACAGTATGATCCTTTTGCTGCACGAATCCATATTCATTCAAACAAGATTCTTGTAAAAAAACGAACATCAAGCTTTCTTTTTAGGAGCTATTTGATAAAATATGTAGGTATGAATTTTAAAAATAATAAAATATAAGTTTTCACAATAAACTAAGTACGTCTCGTAAAGTTAAAAGTAATAATTCGAGATGAAAACCAACGTTTTTATATGGTGGCAAAGTTTATTAAAAAAATTATTGAAATATTAGCTAAAACTTGTCGCAAATGTCTAAATATTGCATTGATAGGCGAGTAAGAAAGATTCCCAAAGTTTCAGAGCACTAGATTGATGGGAAGTTGGTTAAATTAACGATCAAAAATTTGATGACACACTGATACACATACACACTGACAAGTGAAATACATAAAAACGTTTTAAAATATAGCGCACGATGAGCATCAAACTAAATTCTACTTTCCACTGAAATGATACTCGTATATCGGCGCGATTAACAAAATGAAAGAATTGAAAATGTGTGAGACACAGGACGACATGGAGAGGAAAGACAGGACAATTTATCTGATATTTTTGTAGAGCAGTGTAGAATACCACTGAGAACTGTACCGCCTGCTAAATCTGATACCTCTCGTAAATACCTCATAATGTCGCATAGTTGATCATCTTTCGAATGCTAGAAAGATCCGCGCAATTAAAAAGCAAGTTCTTTCTTTGCAAATGCAAATTTATTCTCAAAATCTCTAGCAAATACAATACATTTCCTTTTAACAGCAGAGATTAACACTCACACATAAAATAAAATTCATAATAAACTCATAACAGACTTCCCAATAACTTCAATATAACTTCACGACAGATAAATAAATTCACAATAGAATAAACTCAAAGTTTGTACAATCACTAAACTCAGCGTTTCAAATCACAATGCGATATTGCATGCAATATCTCTAAAAACCTTTCTGACTCGTACAGTGTCTGATTTACATACGCTTAAGAAAATGTCCTTGAAAGTTTTTCTTTTGCCTTGATTCATCAAGAAATGTCGCCAAATTTAGCATCTTGACAACATTTTGCGACCAAGTTCGTCACCGTGGTCATATTTATCTATCCAACCTTATAGGTATATTTTCATCTTGTCTGTAAAATTTTCATTTCAACCGCAACTGTTGCTCTTCGGGGCTGACAACAAAGTTCAAACTTAGCGTAGTACTGCTCACCTTCTTGAAAGACTGCACTTTCCGGCAGCGTTCATCTCAGGAGGTATTATACTCATTACTTCCACAGTAAGGAGCTATTCGGTCGATGCGTATGACCTTTTACGACATCTGAATTCAAACAACAACATCATTTAAAATCTTATTAGTAGTATATGAACCTTCCCAATGGTACTGGTAACTTCAGACTGAATCCACGACGTCTTGTCGGGTTGTAAAGCCTCACTCAGTCTCCTCCAAAGAGATGTTTTGCAACGCTTGCATTACAACGGGTCTTTACTCAGTTGCTCACAATGTTGAGTCTTTCTATTGCAAAATGATGAACACTCTTCAAGTGCGTCCGCGCAAAACAGACATTCTCATCAAGTGAGAAAGGTGTTTCATTTGGTCTCCCAAAGAGAAAATCGCACGATAAACGAAAGCTTCGACCTAGTAACAGTTTGGAAGATGACGCCGCGTGTATAGCACTTCGGTAGGCTAGAATAAGTAAAGGAACACGTAAATTCCAATCAGTTGGATTTCTGTAAATGTACATATAGACAAATTATCCAAAATAATTTTGTTGAATCTTTCCACCATTCCATTAGGCTGTGGGAGTAGTGCAGTTGTCCAGTTTCTTTTTTTTTATTGCATAACAGTCGCAGAATTCCTTGAATAAACTTATTTGAAATTCGTTCCCAGGTCTTAATGTAAGATGAGATAAACTTTGTATCGAGTGGTATTCAATCCTTTATCAGAACATCAGCAATTGTCGACTCTTCTTGATCTGGTATTGGTACAGCTTCTGGCCATTTAATGAAATAACGAGTATGTACTATAACGAGTATGTACCGATTGCCTCTCTTAGTTGCAGGAAATGGTCCTAAGACTTCTCAAAAAGAGCTCCTACGTTATAATGTTGTAGTTTCCCTCTGGGATTCATTTTGGTCGCGGTAGCTTAGTGGTTAACGTAACGGATTCGCGGCCATGCAGTTTTCGCTGAGTCGTAGATTCGAGCCTTGATTCCTCCAAAGACCCACCGTTTAGCCGGGACTGATGCAAGTTAAATCTGTCTGGGCCCAAAATACTCCCATAGGAGTCGTGTGGAGATTAGGAGAAGGAGTGCCAGATCAGGTATCGTCGTCGTCACTTGACAGAGGCTCAAAATTACAAGGTCTGTCGCCAATAACTCTCGTGTTGCTTCTGCGCGACCTTTTTATAAAACTAAGCCAAACTTGACATCCTTTAATCATTTTCTAATGGATAATAATTCTTGAACTATTTCTGGATATAAGTACGTACTCGATCCCTGTAGAATTGTTCTCCAACCTTACTTAATGTGTTCAACATACCAAAATGTCTTTCATTGGGACTGCTGTGAAACTCTTTAAGGCTTTTGGAATTCTATATCCTGTTAGAACGAACTGTTATCAGTTTGTTATTTATCATCACTCTCCCACTTACGGTATAAACATCCGTCTCTGAAATTAAAGGCATTCCATAATGCTTAACACTGGTTAACCGTAGAGACATAGAAGCTTATCTCTTGACAAGAGGGTAAACTTACATAGCGTTTTTTTCGTTTCTAGAGTCAGTTTTATATCTAGATCATCCGCCTGAGATTTCTTAAGATCTTCCTAAGACCTAGGATTTGGAATTGGTGTTCAGGAAATTATCGTTTTAACAGATAAGTCTGTAATAGCACTGTATCTCTTCTACGCATTCGAACATTGTTTATAACTCTCAGGACAGGGCCTCTTTGACAAAACATCTGCATTTGCTTGATTTCATTCTTTACTTCTTTCTGATAGCATTGAGAATCTGGATTGTTCTTTGAGGGCATTCACAGTTGAAGGTGGTTTTCCCATAATCTTTTAGTCACAGTCAGTCCACAATTCACAATCAGTCTTATAGTAACTTTGAATGTAGCCTTTCCTATTACATTTCTAACACTTTAGCTTCGAATGACGACGAAGGGAACCAATCTTCCCCGTAAGCCAAATTCTCTGGAATTGAAGGCTGGTGTTACAGCAGTACAATTTCTATGAGGCATCCTTTCCTATTACAATTCCAGCACTTTAGCAGTGGGCAACGAAGAAGAATATTCAATCTTCTCGCATCCATTCTACAATTTCATTAATTTCTCTTTCAAATTTTTGAAGCAAGGAAAGTTATGTTATATTCTTTTAATGTCATCTTCTAAGGCATCAGTTCTAACTCTTGTACTTGTCTTCGAGGAAGATCTAGTAGCCTCGAACTTGATGGCCCACACAAGGGCAGCTTTCAAACCTTGGTTTCAATAAGCCTGGTGGCTAATGGATTCGAAGAAATATTAAATGTCTCATATTTTTACAGGACACGTAGGAAAAGTAACTTCCATTAACCTCTCTATTTCTTTGGCTAGTTCCCTTAAGCTTTCTCTGGATTTTTGTCTTTTTGCCTGCGAATCGGCTTAGTAGAGACATGTCAATTGTCCATCACCGAAACAACATTTGAGAGCCTTCTTAATGGATGCCAAATACTTTTGAAGTTGGGATAGCCTTTCAGTGGCTCGACCACAAAGAGCTGCGACAAGCTGTGTTGCTCTGGTCTGGTTATTCCAAACAATAGCTTGGGAGACAACATCAAATTGTGCCTAAGATATAGCCTGGAAATCCGTTCATCACAGATGCAGAGTTTGGTCATGAGACGAGGTATAAGATTTTTTTTTTTGCCCATGAAGTAACATTACTTGAACAAGTTCCTAAGATTTCCAAACGCTTCTCAAAATTCTGGAGTCAATCATCTTTAGGTTGGGTGGGTTCACAGAAATTCCAGACCTTTCTCAATACTCTTAAGCCTGTCATTTTCTCTTTCCATTTCTCCTTCAATTTCTACAAACTTTTTACGAAGAATATTCCTAATTTCTTCTGGACTTGCCTCTATTCATTTACTCAATTCTGCTTGTGCTCGTTTCATTTATTCTTGTCCGGCTTTCATTTCTTTAATCATGTCCATCGAAGCTTTAAGTTTACCTTGCATGGTTCTTTCTTGAAGGTGAGTCACTGATATTCAGTCCACAATCCTATTTCTGACATCAAATGTTACGTATTTGACCATCTTTTGAATTCAAATAAGGTCCAAGCAATTAAAAAACAGTTTCTTTCAGAGCTAATCCAAATTTACTCTCAGAATCACCTTTGAATATAATATATTTCCTTTTAACAAGAAGCAATTAACACTTTCTTATAAAACTATACAATAGAACAAATTCAAAGTTTGCATAATCCCTGAACACAGCAATTCAAATCACAATATCATATTAACACATATAATCTGCATATACTACAAGAAATCTCTCTAAATCCTTCTGACACACAATACCTATTCATATACGCTTAAAATAGTTTTTTTCCGCCTAACATAGATACAATAAGAAATATCGCCGAATTTGAAGACAAGACGACATTTTATGACCAAATTCGTCACCAAAGGTCACGGCACTCCTATCCATCCAGTCTTACTTCCAGGTATATTTTCATCTTGTCTGTAAAACTTTCATTTTAGCCACAATTATTGCTCCGCAGGGAAGAAACAAAGTCTAAAATTATCGTAATAATGGTATTTGACAGATTTGATATCACAGCGGCTTCATAGCATCAATTCGACTTTTCCACCTAGTATCACGGAGAGGTTTTAAAATTAGTTCTTCAACATACTTCGAAAAATGGACCATCTGAGAGTCGATGAAGAAAAAAATAAACACAATTTTCGAACAATATTAAAGAAGTTGGCTCCTTCTCATGATGATTTAGCCGCATAATTTATCACCAGGTTAAAGGAATGGCTACCGCACTGTATAAAAAAAAAGGAACGTTGGTGCTTCTAAACTATTCTTACAACTGAGCATATTTTCTATTCGTAATAGCCCTATTTTTTTATCTTTGATTTCTCATGTTCACCAAAGGCAATCCCATATTTTCTAGTTCTCGAAGTTGGATATCGAAAAAGATTAATTGTTAGTTGATCTTTCAATTACATGAAAGCCCCAAAAATGTTCATGAATGCTAATGTCTTCTTATTCAATTGACACATACCTTATAACGAAGGTCATTTCTTATGTTTTACTCAACCATGAGTAGAATCTAATATAATTGAGTAATATTTTGATTTTTTTTTTCCTTTTATCTAATATGTGACTTTTGACATTAAGTTTAAATAGGTGAATGACATCATTTTGAATTATTTTATTTAAGTATGTTGTTATTTTATGCTGTTTGTTCAAAGCGCTCCATGCGTGCTCCTGCAAGACAGAATCAAAGAGGTTTAAGATGATTCCATCATCATATTCATATAAAATTTTCATTGCTACCTCTAAATGCCAATCAATTTTTTAAGAGTTCGATGATGGAAACTATTTGCTGAGAAACAGCGATCCAGTACTGAGTTTCTGCATTCCAAAACATTTGAGAAGTAGCATCTATTGTTTGCAGCATTTTTAAGCGAATATAAACTTCATTTAAGGAGAGTAATTATGATACTATAATTAATTAAAATATATATATATCATTAACACTCTACAGGATTTAAGGCTTCAAAATGTTTTTGCGGTTTCATGATTTTTGAGATTTTCAGTACATAGTACCAACCTCTATAGCTATCTTTTGCTAAAGAAGATGTAACTGTTGTAAAAAGTTTTGTAGTAGAAGCAGATAACTGAGTCTTTGACTACAGAATACACCTTCCAATTTCTGCAAAATTTCTCTCTATTGCTGAATATCTTGTACAGTTGTTAGAGGTGAACCAACGTCCGTTGGTAGCAATAAGGAAATCAGAGCTGTACATTGGGGATCCTGGATCTGCTTTCGAAAGGCAAATTCATTCTGCATCAGAAGTACATTCAGGCCATCGTCCTATATCAGAACTAAAACCGAAATGGCAGAACGATCCTCATCTGACTCTATCTACAAGTGGAGTGCATATTCTACCTCTATTATTACTTCGTCTTCTTGTCACTGATCACGATATTATCTTATGTATCCTATAAGACCACACAGAAATTGATGAAGACTGCTCTGTTGGAACAATGACGTCCTCAACAATCTCGACTTCAATTCAAGGTGTCCAAAACATCTTGAATTGTTTCACTTGTACTTGATTTAAAATTTCCTTTGAAAACTTTTCCAATACCACAATTTTTTTTAGGATGTGTCCATATTATGCCTTTGTTTCTTGAACTGGAAACCAGATATATTTTTACGGTTCGACATTTTGTAAGTAAAGAAAAAATGGAAATAAGCAATAGATGAGATACATCTTCAAGGAGGAAATCTTATTTTGTAACTAACAGTCTTTCATATTTACTTTTCTGTCCCTTTCCCTTTATATAGTGCAAACATTTTAGCTTTGGATAAAAACAATTTCTTAATTGAAAGTTTACATGAAACAAACCATCAATATGTTTTCGATCTATGTCATTTTAAAAATCACTCATTCGGAATTCTTGTGCATTTCCTATTTCATAGTACACTTATTCCCATAAAGATTTGCGCCCCAAGAAAGAGTTCTCAGAATAAAACGAACTTTTATATACTCAAGTATAATGTTGATGTAAGTAAGTGATTACAAAATCAAAGCAAAATAATAATTTATTGTAGGAAAAATTACAAATGAACGGAGGTTTTATATCCTGTTGGGCCACCTCTAGTATAAATGCACTGTGTGATACAGTCGGGCATTGGAGTATATAAGCAGGGACGTCTTAAGACTTCTTGAGGTCCTGGGCCCATATGAAAAAATAGGCCCCATCTGCGACTCTTTAATTTAATTTGGTGTATAGAGATGTACAATTCAATAAAAGCAATCTATGGTAAAATGAGGTCTTATGTGAATATTCGTTTTCTTCAAATTAAATTCGCAAAATCATTAATTAGGTCTTCAAAATCAATTGTTAATAATATTTAATTTTCAGTATTCATCAAGCTTAGATTATTCAAACGGAATTGAGTCGTACGATTTCTCAATTCCTTTTTGACCAGTTTGAGTATTGAAAATGAACGCTCACCACCCGCGTTAGTTATCATCATTGATAAGAAAAATCTCATTATTATTTCAGTATTGGGAAACACTGTGAATAGCCTTTCATTATACTTGTATGTATAGAGTGTGTTCGGAGATTGTAAGTGGACTGTATATTGGAAATGATGACAATTACTTGTTGTAATTGTTTTTTACGATAAGTGAGTGAGGCATGTTGCCTCGGACCTTGTTGGTCTCTAGCTCATTCAAGAAGTGAACAATTTTCTTCCTTCACTGGCATACGCCAGGGTTGCTACAATTTGAAATGGGAGCCAAGAGCTCTCGGCGGGAGTACGCCATCGCCAAGTGGCGAGAGTGCCTGAACAGAGCGTGTTCATCCCAATTATAGTCCTCTCATCCAACAACTGTACTTCATCTTCATCTGCAGTTCCTCTCCATTTAATGTCTTTATCGTAAAATTTTGATATTTTCTCGCATGCTGTTTTAATTTCTGTCTCATCGAAATTAGAAATATTTTCAAAAAATCCAAACATTTCAGAAAGTTCCTCATATTTTTTACTTCGCGTTTGTAGTATATTGCAAATCAGAGAGTCGTTATTGGTAAAAAGATTTCTATTTTAAATTTCTGGCAATGACTGTTTTCAAACGTTGTGTCGGTGTCTCTATTTTCTTCAAGGAATGTTGCCCTGACACTGCGTTGTCTTACACGCTTGTGAACACTTTTATACTTCATTGGCTTTTGACTCCTAATAGTCAAAAGAGTCTCTTTTGGTTTTTATATATATCATTAACGATTTTGATAATTTTACACCTTTCAACAAATCTATATTTTTACTCTGGAGGAATAGATTTACTTTGTGAATACGTGTCGAAATATCATTCTAAAGGATAGTTAAAAAAGTAATTCCTTATTCATTCATCTTAATTTTTAGTTTTTTAGCAGAAAGTCGAGTATCCACTGCCTATAATTCATCATTAATTAAGCAATTCAGACTCACGAAAATATTTAAATATTTACAAAATACTTGCTAACTTTTTTTAAAAACTCGAAAACAAAACAAACATTTTTTTTTTCGTTCTTTCGAATGCATTTTATTCAATAATGCAATTAAAAGCAATACCCTAGATGGAAATAGAAAAGTACGAAATTCCATAGGATTAACATTACTCTCGGTATTTCTTGGTATCATATCGACTGGAGCCTTAAAGATTTTATATCAAAACTAACTGGAATACCCATTTTCCGCATGAGTGAAGTTTTAAAATAAAATGATCAGTTATTAAAAATAAATGACAAATTATAGCTTTGAATCATATTTAAACCGGTACAAGATGATATAAAGAAAGATTAGGAATAATTAAGTAAAAGATGGCCCCCCCCCTTATTATATTACTTATATCCTAAAAATAACTAAGAGATTTCTTTTTTAAGTAACACGCGCGTTTGGGGGACGAGTTATTCGAAAAAGAATTGTTATTTTGCTACTAAAAATAAAAAAAATACATACATTGTTCTAAAAATCATTATGCCATAATTCACGTACTATGCACACGTAATATGCACATATGCATCATTTCACTTTTTTTTTTTTTGTTATGTTAAGAAAAAAAAAAAAGGAGAAAACTCTCTAACTAGTTTATAAATTAAAAAAATGTATTAAAATTAAAGTATATGTAATAAATTTCAATTTTCTGCCGGAAAATCTCATTAAACATACATTCAAATAGAACTTTTCTAGTAAGGGGTCTTATACACTAAAAGTCTTTTATTTTGTACTGTGTTTGACGAGAATTTCTCCATTTTTGATGTTTACTCTTAAGACATAAGATTATTGTACAGGCATTTATTTATCTAATTATCAAATCGTACCCTAGGATTCCTGTTATATGATTGTTTTTCTACATTTATACAACATTGCAAAAATCTGTAGTAATGTAATATATTCATTTTATAAATGTTCTTTTTTTTATTTGGGTTTCAATAGTAATAAAAAGGACAGTCATTTGAATTTTTAAACGAGTATAATCACGCTTTCCATATTAGAAGCAAATAAAAGTATTTCTCTGAATTACAATACACATCGGAAACTCTTTTGGAAGACCATAGTGCATTCAAAATGAAGGGAGCACGCACTTATGCATATCAATCAATATAAAAATATTCTAAAGAGTTCATTGATATATTTATATATAATTTTATAAACAGTTAAAAGATTATTTCATGTTGTTCAGAGGGAGAGAGAGAAAATTTACAAAAAAGAGCAGAATTTCTTAAAACTAGATATTATTTTTATAACTCTCTCTATAAAAAAGCAAATACAATTGCAAATTATTTTACTTTTTTTAATGCGATATAAATATTTGCTTATTATCTTAAATCTCAAAGAAATACAATTCAAAAATAAAAACATAATTACTTTTTGCTGTTTCAAACAAATTAAATTTATAAAGGAAGGAATTGCCGATTTAGAACTATAGGCCACTCGTTTCTTCGATAAAGTGTGATTTCCTTCAAGGTAATTTCAACCCTCTTTTTATTATTACCCCTGACTCCTGTCATAAAATAGGGAATGTGTTTTTGTCACTTCTGTTGAGGGGGGATGGGGCTTAAGTGTAGCTCTTGTCCATTCATGAGGGATTCTTAACTTATGCGTGCAAATTAATAAAAGATCGCTGGAAGGAGTGTTTGTGACATGTCCTTCCCACAGCAGTATTTTTATCAATAGATTGGATATATCTCACTTTAGAAATAAAACTAATATTTTCCCTGATTCTCGGCAAACGTTGTAAATAGAAATATTTAACATAGAAGTAACTGTCTTCAACCAGTCATCTCCGTGAATAACATTTGACGATTGAATATATTCTGATCATGATCTTATTCAGGCCGAATAGAAAAAGAGATGAGGGGCCCCTCAAAGGCGAGGCCCTGGGCCCGGGCCCAGTTGGTCCATGCCTTAAGACGTCCCTGTATATAAGTCCTGTATGCTGTTCTGCGCCATCTCGTTCCACAGTTGCTGTAAACATGCCTTTAATTCGACCAAACTCGTAGGCTGTCCAACATGCCGTCCGAAATGATCCCGAATATGCTCGGTCAGTGACAAATCTCAAAGCCAAAAAATCGAGCTGGTCAGAGAAGGGTGGAAATGGAGCGGATGCATGTGGATGAGCTTTTTCCTGTTGAAAAATGGTTCCTGAGAGTCCAGCCATGAGTGGCAACACATGTGGCTGAAGAATGTCACGAACGTACCTTTAGGCTGCATTTTGCCGGGGATCAATATTAGGGGTGACCGTGTGTAGTATGCAATTGTACCCCATACTATCACACCAGATGCGGCAGTGGCGTGCCGCTGTACAGCAAAGGCGAGATTGAGGCGTTCAACACGGAGCCTCCACACACGTACAAGATTATTACCACTGCTGAAATTGAATCTGGATTCGTCTCTAAAGATCACCTGATTCCATTCCGTTGCAGTCCAATCCTTTTGAACGTGACACCACTCCAAATGGAGGCGACGGTGAGTGAGTGTCAAAGGCAGAACACGAAACGGGCGCCGTGATAGCAACTGTCCTTCAGACAGGTGCCTTGAGATTGTACGGACTGACACAGAGTCCCGAAGTGAAAGTGCTACCTGTGTATGGATGGTGGACAGTGAAACGGTTGGCGCTATGCATGCGTGTGGTATAATGTGATGATCTTCTCGACTATTGATCGTTGAGGGCGTCCCGAGCCTTGTCGCCATGTACAGACCCCTCTCTAGTCCATTGTTCCCAACACCTCCTCAGAGTAAAGTCAGAACGACCAAAGTGGCGAACTACTCGCCTGCTGACTAACCGGTTTCCATCATCCCGATAATTCTTCCCCTCTTGAACTCTGACAGCTGCTCATATTGTCTCCGATGGCGGATGGTAATAAAATCTCTAGTTTAAATGCTTCCTTCTATAAAAGATTAAATACACGCAAACAAGCTCAGCTTACCTGTTTTATAGTCCAACGAGAATTAAGTTAAACGCTATCTGATGACATTATGTAATGTACAATCACGCAGCATTTCTAATTATTTACATATCTGCCTGACGCATATCTCCATGCCAAATATCGTAACAATCCTACTCTTTACTTCTTGGTGCGCAAATTTTTATAGCTATGAGTTTGTATCTTCCGCTAAAGACCACTTATTTAAATACTGGTGAACATGTCTGGAGATACTGATATCCACTTAGTAACGTGCTATACTAGCATATTCAACAATATGTTTGCCAAAATGTTAGGAGTCTAAATGTCATATAATTTTAGGAGAATCTTAGAGGGGTTGAAGGTTTTTTCGAAACGTGCTAAGATTGCCAAGCAGAACAATTCACGTTCCAATGAGGTAGTCGTGCAATTGTGGATACGTCACACACGATCACATAGGAAAGATTTTTAGAAAAGCTAAGTAATAAGGTTTTCCTCCGCTACACAAGAAAGTAAAATAAAAAAAAAAGGATTATCACTGCTTTATCAAATGAGAGCCCTATAAAAGTGCTTGAAAAATTAGTACCCTAAACAATTTTATACCGTCTTCCTTCTGATTAGAGGGGGACTGTATCAACTTTAAGAAAGGCAAATTCAAGTGCCTGGCGATTCTGTTACTGTGTTTGAGTGTAATTCATCTTTTAATTAGAGATTTATGATAGAAAAAAAAATTAAATCATTTTATCGTCAGGCTTATAGCTAAAATTATGTAAATGGTATCACAGAAAAGGAGAAAAGTAATATCTGCCTTTGAATTATTTCGACATTTATCAGTAACAATATTGCAAAATTGTTTAAAAAATTGGGGGGGGGGCTATAAATCCTCCAATCGTGTTTGCCTGTCAGTAACATTATTCTTTTTCTGTTAAAGAACATAAAAAAAAAAAAGTGGAAAGACAAGCGATTCCAAAGATGGTTTTTCGAAGACACTAGTTTTTAGCATTTGCTACAGTCTAAAATTATTTTTCAAAAAATATAGCTCTGGGATCATATATAAATTTTGACTTTTGGAATGTATTTTACAGTTATCCACTATTTGATCCTTTCCCTTGTTTTCCATCAGTATACTGTCAAATTCGATGTTCTTCATAATAACCCTTTTTTTAAACTTACGTCTTAGTAAAATGATGTAAATCGTAGCTTATCGAAAAAGTGTAAAGGTGTAAAACAAAGGAAAGGACCAAGTGTTTTCATTGGATTCGTACCGATCAGTATCTTTATGTTCAGAAATTTACAATATATTGTAAGAAAATGAAACATTGACAAAAAAATATTCATTTAATGGAAAAATACACATTTAATTAAATAATTAAGTGGAATATAAATATAATTTGTATATTTTTGTTTGAATTAATAAATGGTTCAATTATTTAAACCATACTTTTTCTTAAATCTTTTCGTCTTAAATATATATATATACCGGGTGGCCCAGCGGGTAATGTTTGAAACAAAGTCCAATAAATG
>BMAW01062440.1:44879-95986 GCA_019974015.1 Nephila pilipes
GTTCTAGGCACGTGAGTGAAGAACCTGGCGCATGTCTGCGGAGGCACTGGGAATGTGATGTTCCTTCAGTCTGCGGTGCGCTTTAGCGGCAGATCTCGTTAGTAAACATGAACAAATATCTTGACGGATGTTGCGTCTTTATTGTGCTAAATGGCCAGATGTGATGAAAATGAAGACAGTTCCCAACGAGGCACAGCAGGAGTAGTTCCACAACAAGAATTGCCAAGCAAAATTGCGAAGGATGTAACTGAACGAAGTACACCGCTCTTAAAAAATTGATTGGCATTTAGAGGTAGCAATGAAAATTTTATGAATTTGATGATGGAATCATCTTAAACCTCTTTGATTCTGTCTTGCAGGAGCACGCATGGAGCGCTTTGAACAAACATCATAAGATAACAACATACTTAAATAAAATAATTCAAAATGATGTCATTCACCTATTTAAACTTAATGTCAAAAGTCACATATTAAATAAAAGGAAAAAATCAAAATATTACTCAATTATATTAGATTCTACTCATGGTTGAGTAAAACATAAGAAATGACCTTCGTTATAAGGTATGTGTCAATTGAATAAGAAGACATTAGCATTCATGAACATTTTTGGGGCTTTAATGTGATTGAAAGATCAACTAATAATTAATCTTTTTCGATATCCAGAAAATATGGGATTGCCTTTGGTGAACATGAGAAATCAAAGATAAAAAAATAGGGCTATTACGAATAGAAAATATGCTCAGTTGTAAGAATAGTTTAGAAGCATCAACGTTCCTTTTTTTCATACAGTGCGGTAGCCATTCCTTTAACCTGGTGATAAATGACGCGGCTAAATCATCATGAGAAGGAGCCAACTTCTTTAATATTGTTCGAAAATTGAGTTTATTTTTTTCTTCATCGACTCTCAGATGGTCCATTTTTCGAAGTATGTTGAAGAATTAATTTTAAAATCTCTCTGTGATACTAGGTGGAAAAGTCGAATTGATGCTATAAAGCCGCTGTGATATCAAATCTGTCAAATACCATTATTACGATAATTTTAGACTTTGTTTCTTCCCTGCGGAGCAATAATTGTGGCGAAAATGAAAGTTTTACAGACAAGATGAAAATATACATGGAAGTAAGACTGGATGGATAGGAGTGCCGAGACCTTTGGTGACGAATTTGGTCTTAAAATGTCGTTCTTGTCTTCAAATTCGGCGATATTTCTTATTGTATCTAGGCGGAAAAAAACTATTTTAAGCGTATATGAATAGGTATTGTGTGTCAGAAGGCTTTAGAGAGATTTCTTGTTGTATATGTAGATTATATGTGTTAATATGGTATTGTGATTTGAATTGCTGTGTTCAGGGATTATGCAAACTTTGAATTTGTTCTATAGTATAGTTTTATTAGAAAGTGTTAATTGCTTCTTGTTAAAAGGAAATATATTATATTCAAAGGAGATTCTGAGAGAAAATTTGGATTAGCTCTGAAAGAAACTGCTTTTTAATTGCTTGGACCTTATTTGAATTCAAAAGACGATCAAATACGTAACATTTGATGTCAGAAATAGTATTCTGGACTGAATATCAGTGACTCACCTTCAAGAAAGAACCATGCAAGGTAAACTTAAAGCTTCTATGGACATGAATACAGAAATGAAAGCCGGACAAGAATAAATGAAACGAGCACAAGCAGAATTGAGTAAGTGAATAGAGGCAAGTCCAGAAGAAATTAGGAATATTCTTCATAAAAATTTGTAGAAATTGAAGGAGAAATAGAAAGAGAAAATGACAGACTTAAGAGCATTGAGAAAGATCTGGAATTTCTGTGAACCCACCCAACCTAAAGATGATTGACTCCAGAATTTTGAGAAGCGTTTGGAAATCTTGGGAACTTGTTCAAGTAATGTTACTTCATGGGCAAAAAAAAAATTCTTATACCTCGTCTCATGACCAAACTCTGCATTTGTGAAGAAAGGATTTCCAGGTTATATTAAAGACACAATTTGATGTTGTTTCCCGAGCTATTGTTTGGAATAAGCAGAACAGAGCAACACAGCTTGACGCAGTTCTTTGTGATCGAGCCACTGAAAGGCTATCCCAACTTCTAAGGTATTTGGCATCCATTAAGAAAGCTCTCAAATGTTGTTTCGGTGATGGACAATTGGTATGCCTCTACTAAGCCGATTCGCAGGCAAAAAGATAAAATTCCAGAGAAAGCTTAAGGGAACTAGCCAAAGAAATAGAGAAGTTAATGGAAGTTACTTTTCCTACGTGTCCTGTAAAAATATGAGACATTTAATATTTCTTCGAATCCATTAGCCACCAGGCTTATTGAAACCAAGTTTTGAAAGCTGCCCTTGTGTGGGCCATCAAGTTCGAGGCTACTAGATCTTCCTCAAAGACAAGTACAAGAGTTAGAACTGATGACTTAGAAGATGACATTTCAATAAAATAACATAACTTTCCTTGCATCAAAAATTTGAAAGAGAAATTAATGAAATTGTAGAATGGATGTGAGAAGATTGAATATTCTTCTTCGTTGCCCACTGCTAAAGTGCTGGAATTGTAATAGGAAAGGATGCCTCAGAAATTGTAATGCTGTAACACCAGCCTTCAATTCAAGAGAGTTTGGTTTACGGGGCAGATTGGTTTCCTTCATCGTCATTCGAAGTTAAAGTGTTAGAAATGTTATAGGAAAGGCTACATTCAAAGTGACTATAAGACTGATTGTGGATTGTGGACTGACTGTGACTAAAAGATTATGGGAAAACCACCTTCAACTGTGAATGCCCTCAAAGAACAATCCAGATTCTCAATGCTATCAGAAAGAAGTAAAGAATTAAATCAAGCCAATGCAGATGTTTTGTCAAAGAGGCCCTATCCTGAGAGTTATAAACAATGTTCGAATGCGTAGAGGAGATACAGTGCTATTACAGACTTATCCGTTAAAACAATAATTTACTGGACGCCAACTCCAAATCCTAGGTCTTAGGAAGATCTTAAGAAATCTCAGGCGGATGATCCAGATATAAAACCGACTCTAGAAAGGAAAAAAAAAGCAATGCAAGTTTACCCTCTTGTCAAGAGATAAGCTTCTGTGTCTCTACGGTGAAACAGTATTAAGCATTATGGAATGCCTTTAATTTCAAAGACGGATGTTTATACCGTAAGTGGGAGAATGACGATAAATAACACACTGATAACAATTCGTTTTAACATGATATAGAATTCCAAAAGCCTTAAAGAGTTTCACGACAGTACCAATGAAAGACATTTTGGTATGTTGAACACATTAAGTAAGGTTAGAGAACAATTCTACAGGGATCGATTACGTACTTATACCCAGAAATAGTTCAAGAATTATCATCCATTAGAAAAGGATTGAAGGATGACCAGTTTGGCTTAGTTTTATTAACGTCGCTCAGAAGCAACACGAGGGCTATTGGCGACAGACCTTGTAATTTTGAGCCTCTATCAAGAGACGAGGACGACACCTGATCTGGCACCCCCCTCTCCTAACATCCATACGACTCCAACGCGAGTACTTTGGGCCCCGACAGATTTAACGTACATCAGTACCGGCTAAACGGTGGGTTTTTGGTGGCATCAAGGCTCGAATCCACGACTCAGCGAAAACTGCATGGCCATGAGTCCGTTACGTTAACCACTAAGCTACCGCGACCAAAATGAAGCCCAGAGGGAAACTACAACGTTATAACGTAGGAGCTCCTTTTGAAAAGATCTTAGGACCATTTCCTGCAACTAAGAGAGGCAATCGATACATACTCGTTATTGTGGGTTATTTCACTAAATGTCCAGAAGCTGTACCAATACCAGATGAAGAAAAGTCAACAATTGCTAATGTTCTGATAAGGGATCGGATACCACTTTAAGGATAAGGGATACCACTTCTGATAAGGGATTGGAGTTTATCTCATCTTACATTCAGACCTGGGTACGAATTTCAAATCAGTTTATTCAAGGAACTCTGAAACTTTTATGCAATAAATAAAAAAAAAACTGAACAACTGCACTACTCCCACAGCCTAATGGAATGGTGGAAAGATTCAACAAAATTATTTTGGAAAATTTGTCTATATGTACCTTTACAGAAATCAAACTGATTGGAATTTACGTGTTCCTTTACTTTTTCTAGCCTATCGAAGTGCTATACACGCAGCGACTGGTAGGTCATCTTCCAAACTGTTACTAGGTCGAAGCCTTCGTTTATAGTGCGATTTTCTCTTTGGGAGACCAAATGAAACACCCTTCTCACTTGATGAGAATGTTTGTTTTGCGCGGACTCACTTGAAGAGTGTTCATCATTTTGCAATGGAAAGACTCAACATTGTGAGCAACTGAGTAAATACCCGTTGTAATGCAAGCGTTGCAAACATCTCTTCGGAGGAGACCGAGTGAGGCTTTACAACCCGACAAGACGTCGTGGATTCAGTCTGAAGTTACCAGTACCATTGGGAAGGTTCATACACTAATAATAAGATTTTAAATGATGTTGTTGTTTGAATTCAGATATCGTAAAAGGTTATACGCATCGACCGAATAGCTCCTTACTGTGGAAGTAATGAGAATAATACCTCTTGAGATGAACGCTGCCGGAAAGTGCAGTCTTTCAAGAAGGTGGGCAGTACTACGCTAAGTTTGAACTTTGTTGTCAACCCCGAAGAGCAACAGTTGCGGCTGAAATGAAAGTTTTACTGACAAGATTAAAATATACCTATAAGGTTGGATAGATAAATATGACCACGGTGACGAACTTGGTCGCAAAATATCGTCAAGATGCTAAATTTGGAGACATTTCTTGATTAATCAAGGCAACAGAAAAACTTTCAAGCGTATTTTCTTAAGCGTATGTAAATCAGACACTGTACGAGTCAGAAAGGTTTTTAGAGATATTGCATGCAATATCGCATTGTGATTTGAAACGCTGAGTTCAGGGATTGTGCAAATTTTGAATTAATTTTATCGTGAATTTATTTATCTGTTGTGAAGTTATATTGAAGTTATTGGGAAGTCTGTTATGAGTTTATTGTGAATTTCATTTTATGTGTGAGTGTTAATTTCTGCTGTTAAAAGGAAATGTAGTGTATTTGCTAGAGATTCTGAGAATAAATTTGCATTTGCAAAGAAAGAACTTGCTTTTTAATTGCGTGGATCTTTCTAGCATTCGAAAGATGATCAACTATGCGACAATATGAGGTATTTACGAGAGGTGTCAGATTTAGCAGGCGGTACAGTTCTCAGTGGTATTCTACAGTGCTCTACAAAGTTATCAGATAAAAATAAATTGTCCTGTTTTTCCTCTCCATGCCGTCCTGTGCTCACACATTTTCTTTTCTTTCATTTTGTTAATCGCACCGATATACGAGTATCCAGTATCATTTCAGTGGAAAGTAGAATTTAGTTTGATGCTCATCGTGCGCTATATTTTAAAACGTTTTTATGTATTTCACTTGGTGTGTGTATCGGTGTGTCTTCAAATTTTTGATCGTTAATTTAACCAACTTCCCATCAAGCTAGAGCTCTGAAACTTTGGTAATCGTTCTTATTCGCCTAACTATGCAATATTTAAACATTTGCGACAAGTTTTAACTAATATTTCAATAATTTTTTTAATAATGTAGTTTAGTCCAACCACTTGGCGCGATTTCAAAAATTGCCAAACTTAACGATTTTTTTTGGGCTGAACGTTAAGTCCAATGCGATATTTAGACATTTGTGACAAGTTTTCACTAATATTTCAATAATTTTTTAATAAACCTTGCCACCATATAAAAACGTCTTAAAAACGTTGGTTTTTATCTCGAATTATTACTTTTAACTTTACGAGACGTACTTAGTTTATTGCGAAAACTTGTATTTTATATTTTATTATTTTTAAAATTCATACCTACATATTTTATCAAATGGCCAATAAAAAGAAAACTTGATGTTCGTTTTTTACAAGAATCTTGGTTGAATGAATATGGATTCGTGCAGCAAAAGGATCGTACTGTAAGTGCGTTGTGTCGCGAAAGCGTCATATGTCGCACGTCAAGTATACAAATACATTTTCCAACTCAACACGTCAGTTCCCATTTAAGAAATCCGATGAAAAATATAAAGTTATAAAAAGGTTGCTATTGGGTATGAGAAACAAGTTACATTTTTTTTCAAACTATTGATAACAAACCCATAGTGACCGATTGTAGTTTTGTAATTACTCATTGTGTAGTTACTAAAGGTAAACTTTTCACAAATGGCGAATATATAAAGGACACATTTTAAAGTGTTAAAATATTGTTCAGAGATTTTAGTTTAGTTCAGTTTTTTATTAACGTCCCACTAGAAGCAACACGAGGGCTATTGGCGACGGATCTCGTAATTTCGAACCATGGTCAAGTGACGAGGACGACACTTAAGCTGGCACCCCCTCTCCTAACATCCACACCACGCCAGCGGGAGGACTTTGGGGGCCTGACAGATTTAACGTGTATCAGCCCCGGCTACACGGTGGGTCTTTGGCGGCCAAGGATCGAACCCGCGACTGAACAAAAACCGCCAGCCGCAAGTCCACGACCTTGACAACTAGGCTTCCTCGGCCCTGTTCAGAGATTTACCAAATTGAAAAAAAAATATTATTAATTCAAGAAAATACAGACTTCTGCGCCAACTATTGAAAGACGAATAATTCAAATGTGATAACAAAACAGAATTCTGGATTACAAAAAATTGTTACATTTACCATTACTCTTGATGGATGTTCCGATGTTAATGTTGTTGGCACCTTACACGAATTTGTGATAAAGATCGAATTTATGAAGAATTATACATTTTGATTCCTCTGTCAGGGACAACTAAGGGGCATAATATTTTTTTCATTATTTATAAATTATTTTGAAAGGAAAAACATTAATATGAATAAAATATTTTGTGTAACTACTGATGGCTCTCTTTCAGTGGTTGACAAGGAGAGAAGATTTGTCAAATTTCTTGAAAATCATATTGGACACAAAGCATTGAGCTTCCATTGGCATTACATATCTGGAAAATTTAAGTTTCCAAAGTTTCGTCTCAGCTCTAAATTTCTCTACTGTTCTGTTGTTAAAATAGTTAATTTCACAGTGTTTTGTTCTTCATTGGTAAACAGGCAGTTTAAATTTCTTTTAGAAGAAATGGAAAGAGAATACATGGATCGCCGTTTATACAGCCGTGTTCGTTCGCTTTGTCTAGGTAATGTCTTCAATAAACTTCTGTCATGCATGGAACATATTAAAGCTTTTCTTAATGAGAATGAACAAGATTTCTCCGAATTGAATGATAAAGAATGGTGATGCAAATTGATGTTCCTGTCTGATATAATTTAACATCTCAATGAACTAATTTCATCTATTGTAAGGAAAGAGCTAAGCAGTGCTCGAACTTTTTAAAACGTTTTTCTGAATTTCACTTGGTGTGTGTGTATGTGTGTGTGTGTCATCAAATTTTCGATCGTTAATTTAACCAACTTCCCATCAAGCTAGAGTTTTGAAATTTTGGGAATCGTTCGTACTCGCCTAACAATGCAATATTTAGACGTTTGCGGCAAGTTTTAACTCATATATATATTTTAAATAATGCAGTTTAGCCCAATCACTTGGTGCAATTTGAATAATTGTCAAACTTGGCGAATTTTTTTTTTTTTTTTTTGGCTGAATGTTAAGTCCGCTTCGCGGACCAATTTAGCAACATTTGGCAAAATACCGCCAAATAATTCCTGTCTCCAAGAGTGGTTTGACTAAACTGTATTCCAACCATTTAATTTACCGGATTCATTAATTTTAGTTAGTTTTAACGTTGTTATGTATTTCACTTGATGTGTGTCTGTATGTATGTGTATCAGTGTGTTATCAAATTGTCTATTGTTAATTTAACCAACTTCCCATCAAGCTAGAGCTCTGAAATTTTGGGAACCGTTCTTATTTGCCTAACAATGCAATATTTAGATATTTGCGACCAATTTTAACTAATATTTTAATAACTTTTTTAATAAACTTTGCCACCATATAAAAACGTTGGTTTTTATTTCGAATTATTGAATATTAAAACGACATTGATACAAAATTAAATATATTTTCCCTTGATATTAATGCTAATACCTACAAATAATTTCCAAATGTTAAAACGCTTGTAAATACATCGACCATACACAAATATAAATTTCAAACCTACTTTGAAGCACTTAAGGAGGAATTTCCCCAAAGAGGCAAAGATTTTAAAGTTTGTATGCCTATATTTCCCTTCCTAATCAAACGAGATTTAATAGACCGATTAAGAATTCCATTCGATTTGTCAATTTTTAAGTAAATGGAAGTTGATAATTTTGAAATAGAGCTTATTGAACAAACATCTTTAGAATTAGAGAATGCAAAATTTATGGAATTAAGAAAAAAAAAAAAACCTAGAAAATAATTCTTGCAATAAATCGATAGCTATTTTATATATCTAGATGTCATTACCGGACAGATTTAATTGTGTGACAAAAATTACATGTTCTCTGCTCTCCGCTTTTGGATCTACATATCTATAGGAACAAATCTTTTCTCATGAAATATATAAAAAAGTTATTTAACAATTGAACATTCAGAATCACGTATCAAATTTAAAGTCATAAATTATACTCCTGATATTACGATATTAAGTAGAACGATGCAAGGACAAGGTTCGCATTAAAATTTAATTTTTTATTTAATCATGTTGAAGGAATGCTTATAATTTATGTTGTTCATTTTTTATTTTAGCAAATATGTTTAAAAGAAACATAATGCATAATATATATGTAATTTTATTTTTTTTTATTTATGTTGAAGGAATATAGTTATATTTCATGTCCTTTTTATGTCAATAAACATCTGTAAATGATGCATAATAAATATATAATAAAACTCTAAATTTGTATTCTTGATCTGCATTCCCTAATTCTGCATGCATTGACGCGGGAATCCAAATGTTTCAAATATTTCCTACTGCGCGGTATCCTGAATCACATTGGAAGGCTGGTTTGACTCACTACCAGGTTGCCGACCCCTGATAAATGTAGTTCAATAAGAGATGAAGCATCTGGGCTACTTACGTAAATACAACAATTAAATTAGTTTAGTTTTTATTAACGTCGCACTAGAAGCAACACGAGGGCTATTGGCGACGGACCTCGTAATTTTGAACCTCGGTCAAGTGACCTGAGTTGGTACCCATACAACAATTAAAATCCTTTGTTCTATCGTGATACGGTATGAGGTATTAAATCATGGGCCAATGGCATTTGTAAACTTATGCAGGGGAGAAATTACGATATTGCATTCGCAATAAAACTTTTGGAAAGTTCCAATCCTTTTTTAGGAATTTGAGATCGGACAATCACTTTAATGTCATTCTTTTTGATGCTGGCGAAATGGCATCCGAAAGAGATGTAGATAAAAATTTTGTTCAATACCTAGACAACGAGTTCGTCGGTGAAATGGACAATTTGATTATGAAAATCAGGATGAGAGAGTGTGAGTGAGTGAATGTAAAGTTTATTGGCGCAAGAGCCAGATATGGCTTTGCTGCGCCAAACAAGATTAAACTGTGGTCTAGACGGGAAGTTGAAAAAAAGGTAAAAATGGTTGACAAGAAAGATGGTCGAAAATAGAGAAGGATAGCTAGGGTATTCCGGGAGTGCGTCACCCGTGTTTACCAAAGACAGTAAACACCATGGGAAAGAAAAAGATCACTAAGGTGCCTCGGGGTCATGATGCCCGTACTTACCTGAAGAAGGCAAGTCCCTGAAGTCCCCTGATATAATCCCCAGGGGAAGGGTGCCTGCCTATACCCCCAGACGCTAGGTACCCATTTTAGTCGCCTCTTACGACATGCATGAGCTACAGTGAGACTATTCTGTCATCCCCGGTCACCCCACGGGTCAAAATCAGGATGAACCCTTAATCCATACGCAGAGAAAATGCAATATTGAATTCTTTTACCACCTTGTTGACGCTGCAAACAATACAGTTGTTATAGCTATCGCTTAGAGCATTTATCCTCTTTCTGCTTAAATGATTATACTAGGGACTTGTGGTCAGTAAACAAAGGGAAATTCAGTCTTTCCATCATACAAGTATGCCGGAAGTATTTAATAATCACGTAAGCTGATATTAGCTCTCTATCATACGCACTATATCTCCGATATACTGGAGAGCGAGTCTTCGAGAAAAAGCCAAGACTTTGCCATCCTTTAGACACTCGTTGATGGAATGCAGCAGTAATAGCTGTGTCCGATTTGTCTACTACGTTGGCTACAGTTTTCTGACCATATGATGGATGTTCGGCTTTGACTCTCTTTAGAAAAATGCTTAGCACTGTTTGTGTTCTGGCAACTTGAGGTATGAATCGTATGTATAAATTGCAGATTGCAAGGAATCAACTAAGCTCATTCAGAGTCTCTGTTTGGAAAGTTCGCAATTGCAGCAACGTTCTATAGTATTGGAGAAATGCCCTCTGCAGTCATAATATGTCTAAGAAATTTTACTGAAGCCTCACCCAGAACACTTTTGGAAGCATTCAGTAATACACTGTACTCTTTGAATCGATGAAACATTTGTTTAACCCGTTCGCTAAGAGCGTATCACAGGCGATACGCTCGTGTTGGCTCTCCTGTTCCCAGCGTATCACAGGCGATACGCTACGTGAGTGTTTTCTACGGCCCAGCGTATCAATAGAGATATGCTCGATGAGAACGTTTTATTTGATTTTTTAATGTTACTATATGGCGTTACAATACCGCGAAATCTGTATAGATAGGATATTTGGAGTGTTGACCTTGGTGATATGGGCTTGGATTTCACTTCTGGCTACTAGGAGGGGGTGGGAATAATTGTTAAAAGCACGTGCTGCGGCGCGGATCTTTGAATGTAATGACATGATCTAAAGGGTGCACTTGCTTTCGGTTTGCTTTTTTCTCTTCTTGCTTCCTTCTTAGAAGTTCGTAGAAGAAGAATTTATGATCCTTTATGGGGGTTAGGGCTTTTGTTAACAGATGTTTTCAGCTGTTCGTTTCATTGTGTCGTTTTTCATTTGTAGCGACAGTCATGACGAAAAAAAAGTATTTATCTGATATTGCGATTTTCGAAATAATGAATGAATCTGACAGTAGCGTTAGCGAAAATTATTTAAATCTGTACACAGACATTAAAGTAAAAAAGAAAAAGAACTTAGATGTGCCCTTTGCACAAAATCTTGCGTGAAGCGTCAAAATATTTGTGTAAAACATGTGACGTTGTACTATGCATTGATTTTTTTTATAAATATACCATACAGCAAAATAAGATTTATCTTTTATATCTATATATTCCATATAATGGTACATCATTACACCGTGAAATTTATGTAACATATGTAAATATATTTTGTATTTTCTTAAAAGTATGATTTTTTATGTAATTATATGTATAAAACATTCAATTTTCGATTAAATCTTTTTTTTCTTCTTTTGTATATATTAAGTTTAATGCATTTTAAATAATATACGTAAATACCAAAATATTTTAATAAATAGCCGTTTTTAGAGGAATTTTTTTCACGAATTAGGCTTAATATCTAAAATCGTTTGGGCCCAGCGTAACATTCCACGGTAAGAAGCCGCGGGCCCAGAGAAGCACTTCTTTTTTCTTCCTCCGGTAGCGAAAGGGTTAAAATGGTGTAAGGGTTGATTTTTTTCCCTCCAGATGCAACTAGAACATCATCGAACTATGATGGCACACAAAAACCCATTCCTCACATAATATGATGAATGAATCTTGGGAACGTGGTAGCATCGTTCGGGCGTGTAGAAGAACTCAAATAATACAAATGGTGTAACGACAGGCATTTTCAGGAATGTCGTCTTCCTTGACCGCGATCTCGTGCATGCTCTTGCCAAATATAGAATTGAGAAAATCATTTTATTCTCTAAAACTTTCAAGCCGCCTTGGATGCGAAACGCTGGATATCGCTCTGAAATTGTTGCATTGTTCGGTTTCCTGATATCCCCACAAGAGCGCCAATTACCATTACTTTTAGGTACCATATGGAGTAGAGAGGAACGACATCTGCTTAACGGTCTACAAAATTCGGTTTCTACGAGGTACTGGAACTTTTGTTTTGCTGTTATTAGCTTGTCAGGAGGCAGCCGTCTTGACTTCGCGAAAAATTGGAGGTCCTCTTGTTAGTATCAAGTGCTGAACTTTGTGCTTTAATTTTCTTGGGATCGAAACAATTTCTATGAGAGAAGGGAGTTCGACGAACAGCCGGTGAAACTTTAATTGCTTTGACTTCGGATTTATTTACTTACTGCACTGTTTCCTGTGCTTGCAACCTTGTTGACGAGTCCACCAGGCATCCGTGCAGAATATCAATTTGCAATCCAAAGTGACCGAAGGAAATCTGCTTCTATTATTGGTTGCGAGACGGCGGCAATAATAAATGACTATCGGAGCATATTTTGATGACCGAGATTAAGGGTTAACAATCGCTCGCTCCAAGTTGAAAGAGCGATTCTCTTTTTCGTTAAAAGTTGAAGAGGAGCTAGTTGACAATGTTTTGATGCTGCGGGCAGAGAAGCTACAGAGGTGTCTGCCCCACTTTCAATTAAATATTTTGACATGGAAGTTTTATTCGAGATATACAACCTATTGATCTCCGTTGTGTCACCACGCGGTGGGTCGAGTGACGGCTGCTCTAATTTTCGCATGGAAGGAACATGGTTTAGTAGCAAGTTGATCGAATCGCCGGTGGTACCAACAATATTGATGATTACCAGAGTTTCTTCTGACCAATTGGGGATGAAATGTCTCTCTGGTCCACGAGACGTAGGGCGTTCACGGGTCTCCAGATGAGATAGGCTTGACGAAATGTCCAATAGCATAGAATTGAGGTCTGTGTTCTCAGCATCGATCATCTGAATGGAAGAGGTATTTCCTTCTGATACCATTTAAACCAGTTACTCTAATTTATCTATAGAGATTCTTGGTGCCTGCTATATGTTGGCTGGCCACCGCTGTAGAAAAAAGACTTAAACAAGCAATCACGAATCCAATTTCCAGCCTTGTTCCTCTTCTTTATCAAAAGACGCGAGGGCTTACGATTCCCAGTATGTTTTCATCGAGTCGTGTTTTCGAGCCCTAAGGCCATAAAGATCTGCCGTTTAGCACGTTGCAAGTCCTCCCGTGGAGTGGCGGGGAAGTTAGGAGAAGGAAGTATATAACTCGGTGTCGTTCTCGTCACTTGGTCGAGATTCATAATTACAAGTTCCGTCTCCAGTAGCCCTCTTGAGTCCGAAATTGGGTTCGCCATGTAAGTCTTCCACCAGGGAGTCCTAAATAGGATCTACATGTTTAAATTGAATTCTTATAATTCGGTTATAGTCCACGACCTTGATCACTAGGCTACCGCGGCCTGTCCTGTTGTTGAAACAAAACCTATTTGGCTGAGGTCCGTGTGGGATAAACCTATAGTTTGTATTTCAAATTTAAATCCTGTATTCTTACGGCTCTTAAAATTATTCAATAAATTTCATATTTGTTTCAATTTCATTCCTGAAGCACCGGGCAGATTGATTGTGGGTGAAAGTCTAACTGTCAACATTCGTTGTTAGAAGGAAGTCGTGACGTCAGTGGAATACAGATTGATGAAAGAAAGAAAAATGGTAAGTATAAGAACTGTGACGTCACATTCTGAAAACATATTGTAAGCTTTTGTTTACTTTTGAAATTATATATTTAACGTTCCTTGTATCAACATGTTTCGTTTTATCTTGCTCTTTATTGGTGTAAAAAAATCTTTTCGTCAGTAAATGCTGAGTTCAAGGGTGATTGTCTCCCGGGGGTGGTGGTATGTAGCTTTGAACCCCTTGGGTGCTCTGCCCAAAGCCCTCGTGTGGCTTCTAGTGCGTCGTTAATAAAACCAAGCAATCTATCAATAAATCAGAATTTTTCATCATGTTAGTGCAGTTAATGTGGACTTCCTAAACAGGTTTCCGCTGTGGAACACACTGTTTCGCGATTAGTAATAGAGAACCATAGGATATATGAAGCAAATGCAGGACGTTTTGTCGTGCTGCAGTACACCTCCATATGCGGCTTGCTGGGAAAATTTAATTTCGACAATCTTGTACAATTCACTTCCCCACACTTTCTGGAATATATGTATTTTACTACCCTATTGTTTTTGTAACATATTAAAATACCCTATTATTTTTGAAATGAGGTATAATGAAAAGATAATAATAATCTGTTTACAACTTCTGCTGTGAATAACTTACTCAACTTTACTCGAAGTAGAACAATAAGATTTTACCAGAAGGTTTGGGGTAAATGCCGATTGACAAATATTTATGTTTTATAAGCTATTTAATTACTATTACGGGGATAGAATTAGCAGTCTTTGAGTCGCTCCTTGCAAAAGTAAAAAATTGCGCGTTTATGGAATTACGATATAAGCACTAATATATATATATGGTCTTTTTTTACATTTTTAGAGAGCATCCTAACTATAACAGTGCGAGCAAAAAACATTTTTTATTTTATGCTCAAACGCGAGTAATAGTTTTACGAAAGCAATTTTAATCACCAAGTGCAATGTAAATTTTAGTTTAGTTTTTATTAATATCGCACCAGAAGCAACACGAGGGCTATTGGCAACGGACCTCGTAATCTTGAACCTCGGTCAAGTAACAAGGACGGCATTCGAGCAGGCACCCCCTCTCTCCTAATTTCCACACCACACCAACGGGAGGACTTTGGTCCCCGACAGATGTAACGTGCATCAGCCTCAGCTACACGGTGGGTCTTTAGCGGCCAAGGATCGAACCCGAAACTGAACGAAAACCTCCGGCCACGAATCCGAAACCATGACCACTAGGCTACCGCTGCCACATTGCAATGTAAATATTTAGATGAGAAAAATTTTAAGAATTAAAAAGTTTATGAATAGTTTTCTAGAAATATATATTTCGAAGATGTGTGTGTATGTAAGATATTCCAGCCAATTATCAATTGCATTTTAAATAATATTGTAAAAATAGTTCCTTATTTGCTCGATAGATGGCACCACGAATCGGAACCATGAGTCAACTCATGCAGCGTCCTCTTTCTTAGAACAAAAAGGGCGTCTCACTCTGCACATCATTCCCTTCTTTTGCAGAGCTTCTCTTCCCCGATTCCCTTTTACGAGTTATATTATGAAATAAAGGCGGGGTGAACCGGAATGTTTTTTTTTTTTTTCCGTGATCAGTATCGGATAGAAATCTAACATTTGAAAAACCTTGCTGTGGAGAATTTTGAGATTCGGTTTTTATTTTAGTGTGTAACTTTTCTGTAATTCTGCACTACTAGTGTTTAGTGAAATCAAGAATCAAAATTACTCCAGATTTGAGCATCGCAGTCAAGAAGATCGTGAATATAATAATCAGTGAACAACTGTAGATCCTTTTCAAATTTGAAGTAATCTAAGTATGAATTTCACTAATGAATGTGATCCAGAAATCAGTGTGATTTGTTTATTGTTGGATAGCAAGAGATGTAAATTAAATACAACAAACATTTTCAAGTTTGTTGTATTTAATTTATCATTAGATAAATTAAATACAACAAACATTTTCCTTCTTGGATAACTGAGATAAAACCGATCCAGTCTTTGAAGCACACTCCAAAGAGGATTGCAAAATTAGAAGAAAAAAAAAATGTATGGTATTTATTTATTGAATAAATAAAATTTTAACAAAAGGGGGTTAAAAGGAAGTATAGGGTGCATGTTAGAGATTTTTTTGGCAGTTTTTTAGGTCTCCAAATCATCTTAAGGGTTACTAAGAAACTGATTTAATGGTTGCCCCAAAAAAAGTTTGCCGGAATAAAAACATAATTGACCCAAAATATTGAGGAAGAATGGCGGGTTAGTACGTTAATAACACGTTGAGTTCTTTAAATTAATTTGACAAAACTCTCAAAAAATACAAGCACAAGTGATAATAAAGTATTTATTGTCAGAAAATAAAAGATAAAAAAAATTCAATGAATTAAGAACACATTATAAAGAACTATAAAAACTAATCATAGTTTTCTTTTACATCAGTATTTATAAATATACATTTACTTACAGTGAAGATATCTCAATGAAAAAGACAAGGGAGGGGCAGGAAACAATGCTTTTATTGCAAATAATTTAAATCAACAATTGTTATATAAAAGTTCCCAAAACAAACACTCTTCTGATTAGAACTGAACTAGGTTAAAACAACACCTAGTGACCCTATTTACTGCATTTGGCACTGATAAACCAAAACGAAGAGCATTTTTCAATTACTTTTGAGCTGAGTCATGTGAATGGAAGTGTTATAGCCTTGAACAGAAGAGAAACAGATGAAAAATGTTCAAAACCATTATTTTTCTTTTTTGAAGAAATATATATATATATATACTTAAAAACACAAGAACATAGATCTTTAAATTTCATATATGTCTCAGTTCATCATAAGCAAAGAAGATTCAGTATTATTAAAAAAAAAATGGAATCATTATTCTTTTAGAATATTAATAAAACACATTCGAAAGTTCTTCAAACTAATGGAAGACCACAAATGACTTTGCTTGTTGATTCGAGCGCACTGACTTTTTTCTCTGTCTTCTGTAACATAATGCACCACTGAGTCCTTTATTGCAGTGACTAAAGTTTGGTGATTCAGAATCGGAAGTCCATTTGATTCTGAGTCAAGTTAAGTTCTCAATAACCATCGTATTTTGTGTCCTTAATTGCGCACAGTTTGGAATAAATTAATGCATCGCTTCCATTAGGAGAATGGAAGGAGTTAAGTTATTTGTCGATGTGTCTCGAAAGTGTCAGATCATGAGGTGCATCGCCATTGCTGACACCACGATGCTTTTGTTCGATATTGATGTACTGACGAATGAGCCTTGAAACTTCATGTGCCTGTTGAAAAAGATAAAAGTTCATGAACATTCTGCATCATTATAACATACAATACACAAAAAATATGAAATGCTCAGTAATTCCTATATTCATTTTAATCCTTAAGGCTCCCGTCTACCCGCCATTTTGATTTCGTGGACGTAATGTTAATCCTATGGAGTTTCGACTTTAATTGTCACATCTTTGTTATTTGAATGCAATAAAGTGCATCTGAAAGAGCAAAAAATAATTAATGCTTCTGTGGAAATTCCTCCCCCCCCCCCCGATTTTTAAAAATACTTGAAAATATTCTTTAAAAACCGAAAAACTCAAAAACGAATAATAAAAATAAGAATAAAAATATTTTTGAAAATAAGTTCACGTTCCTTAAGGCTCCCGTCTACCCGCCATTTTGATTTCATCAGCTTAATGTTAATCCTATGGAATTTTGACTTTAATTCTCACATCTTTATTATTTGATCTATTTGAATGCAATAAAGGACATTTGAAAGAGCAAAAAATAACCAATGCTTCTGTGGAATTACTTTTTTCCTAAGATTTTTAAAAATATTTTTATTCTTATTTTAATTATTCGTTTTTGAGTTTTCCGGTCTTTAAAGAATATTTTCAAATACTTTTAAAAATTGGAGGAAAAAAGTAATTCCACAGAAGCATAGATTATTTTTTGCTCTTTCAGGTGCACTTTATTGCATTCAAATAGATCAAATAATAAAGATGTGAGAATTAAAATCCCATAGGATTAACATTACGTCCACGAAATCAAAATGGCGGCTAGACGGGAGCCTTAACATTAGAGATTAATTGTTATAATATATATCAATAGATCGAAGAATTGTGGTTAAATTATCACAACACGTGTATACTAATGAAACAAATAAGGGTGAATCTGGGTTAAAGTAATGGAAGTTAAAAAAATATACATGAAAATTGAAGTTATAATCTTTTATGATTGAATTCTTTCTTATAATCTTTAATATTACGTTTCAAAATAGTCTCCTAAGTGTAGCGAAGGATATGTTAAGCATTACGTTGATATTTGTTTGAGCACTCAACAAATTGTCTAATGGTACATACTCTACAATCTTTTTTTTTTTTTTTTTATCTCCTCTATCAATTAGATAACCAACCACCTTACAAATTGTAATTGATTTATGAGTGTTTCTTGTTTTCCTTTACATATTTCTTCGTACATAATGTAAGCATTAACTGCACAAACTTCCTACCCCTAAAAGGCCGTTTGGCGACAGTTTGTAACATTCGTTGACGTTTTATTAAGGGTGCCATAAACTTATGTACTTTCGAACATTAAATGTTTTATGTAGATCTTCATTTCGTGTTCTAGAATTTCTTTTAAACCAGTGCATCATAATATGGCCTCGATATAGAAGTTTTTCATAAAGCACAACAAAGCTTCTTTTCAATAAGTCATTATGTGCTAAAAACAGCCGATTTGGGCAGAAAATAATCGAACTAATATCGATCTAAAAATCGAATTGAATAATATCAATCTAATAATCGAATTGAATAATATCAATCTAATAATCGAATTGAATAATATCAATCTAATAATCGAATTGAATAATATCAATCTAATAATCGAATCGAACTAGTATCGATCTAATAATCGAATCGAACTAGTATCGATCTAATAATCGATATTTAAAAAGAGGTGACCGTGGTCTCAGATACGTATACTTTGAGTGAGTGAGTGAGTGAGTGAATGAAAAGTTTATTGGCGCAAGAGCCAGATATAGCTATGCTGCGCCAAACAAGATTAAACTGTGGTCTAGACGTGAAGTTGAAAAAAAAGGTAAAAATGGTTGACGAGAAGGAGGGTCGAAAATAGAGAAGGATCGCTAGGGTATTCCGGGAGTGCGTCACCCGTGTTTACCAAAGACAGTAAACCCCATGGGAAAGAAAAAGATCACCAAGGTGCCTCGGGGTCATGATGCCCGTACTTACCTGAAGAAGGCAAGTCCCTGAGGATACTTTGAGTGAAGTATGGTAGATTTGATCTTATAGTCCAATAAGAATAATAGTCATATTAAGAAAACAACAACTAGCAACAAATGAATCTCTCAATAGTTATTTTTTTTAAAAAAAAAAAAAAAATCAAGGAAATGAATTGATTGTCTGATAACATTTTATTTTTGAAAACGTGACTAGTTTAACGCATGCTTCAACTTTTTTTTTGTAACGTTTGAAATTAGTCACTGAAAATAGTGCATTTGTAGAGAATGAACTATCTTGTTATGAAAGCACCTGCATACACATCTTTATGCATTTCATTGTATAAGTAGTCGACAAAATTTCATTTAAAGGTGTTAAAAACAGAATTACATTTAAACTACGATCGTTTTTTTTTCTCTAAAAACAGAAATAACTTGATTAGTTGAAAAATACGATTTGGTACACATGCAAAGTCTCGTCGACCATGAAACACAAGCAATTCTAAACTTATACCAATTATTTCCTATCAAATTACATCAATGCAATCAAAGTTTTATAAAATTTTTTTTTTTTTTTTTTTTGGTTTAGCGAAAGCGGCTAACGGGATTTTACACATTAATCATAAAAGGATCTAAATAAACAACAATAAGAAATTGAAATTGACTTTTCGAATTTCATTTTAACATGTGCTAATGTTTTCTTCTTTTTCTGTTAAGTTCTCGAAAAGGTAGAATTATTCAAAATGAAAGTTAATTAGCGTAAAGTAAGCGTGCATCAAAGCCTCAGACTCCACAGAAGTTATTGCTATTAAAAAAAGAGAACACTTTTTTCATCTTCTTATTTTCTCAAGCAAAACATTCTAAAGTAACAAAACCGTCGCCAATGTTAACAACAAAAAGTATTAAAACAGACGATTCCGCCATAAAAATCAATTATTAAATATTAAAACAAGATAAATTACGATTATTATTACGATAAATCATTAAAGTAGACAATAATATTCTGTTTGGATATTGAAATAAAAGCAGTCAGTAAAATATTGAATTAAATATATCTTAGCAATGTAAAAGTACCTAAAAGGCCAACTAAATATAATTATTATAATCATAATGTATTATAATGTCAAATTTTTGAGCCTAACACCATGTATCCTTTATTTCATGTCCACACATTTCTGTTGAAGTCATTTTCTCAAAGCAACAAAATATTAAAGCACAAAATTTTTCATTTTGTATAGCAGTCCACTGGATGAAAAAACAGCAGGAAATTCATAACGTAAAATAGAACCGGAAGTTGTAGAGTAAAAATATTGAAGAAAATCCTTTTTGTTGCAATTCTGAAACTGATCAAAAATTGAAGGTAAACGCAATAAACTCAAAACGAGTTTTTGGGATTATTACCAACTAAAAACGGCTCAATTGCTATTGGTATCAAGGTTAAAAATCAAACTATGAAGTTAAATTAAATTAGAAGAGTGATCGAGAGATAATTGACAAGAATCTATTGTTTGATAATGATAAATGGCTCCAGTCTATGCTTCAGTTACAAGAGAAAATGGAGTGAAGTTAAGGAATTCCCTCTTCTGAAGAGAGTAAAATGAGGTTTGGCTTAGAATTTAAGAACAAGGGACCATAGATTCTGTTGTAAGAAAAAAAATTAAAATTTGAAACTCTTTTCCAAGTCATTGTGAGCTATGCAGATGCAATAATCCAGAACTTTTGTGTGAAAGTAAAATAAATTCCTTCACTATTCTAAAATATTTAAAAATAAATATTTTTTTAAATCCAAAAAAAGACTGTAAATAAGTTGGCATAAATTATCAAATATCTCAAAATATCTCTACCTGATCAGTTTGGATGCGAGTGATCTTTTGGACCATCAGGTTGCCACATTTCATATCCAAAAATAATGTTCCATCTTCAGCCCTCACTTTTCTGGTAGATATTACTTCAGAAAAGGGATATTTCCACGTTGTTTCCTAAAAAAGAGGACTTACAATTATTGTGAAAGGGAATAATATTATTCAAACCATTATGTTTGATAGTATATTCATTATTGAGAGAAAAATGTATAGAAAAAGAGAGACTACGCTATAGCTTTATTTCACTTGAGGTTGTATTATTTCAAAATAAAGTCCTTTACAACAATATTTTCTTTATTATATTTTTCATAAGGAGTTTTTTTAAATTCCCCACAAAGCAGGTGCTTAAAATCATGATTGTAATATTTTTATCAATGGAATAAATACAAAATTTGTCAGCCTTATCTTCATTAAAAATGAAATATAACAAATTAACAATCACAACAATATTTTCAGAAGTATGAGAGCAATTAAAGTGTATCGGGATCATAACTGAATATGTGAATGTGCAATATTGAACAAAACGTTCATAAAATAAATACTGAAGATGGTAAAAAAAAAAAAAAAAGTTGTGGGATAAAAATGACTTTTTCAGCCGATCTGCAATATCTTTTGGCTAATAACATTTGATTAAACGGAATTTTAAAAATCATTTTACATTTAACAAAATTTTGCGCTTTATTTTTATTATTATATTGTCAAACAATTTCCCCTTACCTCGTGCTAAATACTACTGTATGAAAATTATCTTTAACAAATATTGTCTGCAATCTTCACAAATTACACATGAAAATAATTTTCATCAGCTATCTCCAATAAATATAATATCTGATTCAACTCCTATACAGTTTTTAAATCTTATTTGGAGATTAAAATGAAAAATTTTTTAAGGCAAATTATTTTTAGGTAGATTCGTTAAGAATTTTTCTGCTCCAACCTAAACTTATCCAATATAAACATTGGATATGTTACGGTATTATTTGGATTTTTGGTTTAGATGAATGATTAAATTCAGAAAATTTTTAAAAGCGACCTAAATCTTATCTTAAAATATTAGATATTTATTTTTGTGTATGCTTAATATGGATATTAAATACACAACAGTTCCGAATTCAAATTATTCAGAAAAAAAGTTTTTCATAGATTTCTTGTTTGATGATTAGAAAAAAATATTAACACACAAAAATGTTTCTTACATGAGTGACTACTTCTAAGAAGTGAACACCTTCTTTGTTCAGGGCGAGGATGTGATCTACTGGCATAGCATCACCACGAATCCACTGAAAGAAAGAAATGAGTTTTTCATTTTAAGTATTTACATTATTTAATTGTCTTGAGAGAAATATACAAAAACAATCTATTTTTCAACTGAACGCTCAATATTTGATCTAAAACGCAATGAACAAACATATTTATCTTAAAACGTATTTAATTGCATAATTTTCAACTTTTTGAACAAAAGACATGCTTTGATAATTCTTTTATTATACTGATTGTGAATATTTTTCGACTTTCAGATTCTTCTCTCTAATCTTTAACTAATCCATTTTAATTTCCAAGTTTATTGCAACATTATGCCCAATATTTAATCTAAGATACGATGAAAAACAGATTTTTCTTTAAAAGTATTTCGTTACAAAATTTTAAACTTTTAACTGAACGATTTTTTTTTTCTTATAAATTATTTTTTAGAATTATGAGTCTTTTCTCCAACTTTCAACTTATTCTCTATAATTTTTTAACTTACACAATTTCATATCCAGTTTTTATAAAATAAAACTCAGGATATATATATATATATATATATATATATATTACAACATGTGTAAAAAATGCTTAGATTGTATTTTTTGTATGTTTGTGATTAAAAATCTTTTTCCTGTTACACATTTTGAATTAAAATAAATGAAGACAAAATATAAAATATATTGATCTTACTTTTACAATGAAGAAGCATGATCCAAATAATGGCCATTTTTGAAGAATATCTAAAAAGAGGAAATCAATTTTTTTAGAAAAAATCTTTTGGAATAAATTCAATGAAAACACACACACAAATCTATTAATTTTGATACTAGTTCATTATCATTTTTAGTTAAAAATGCCACTGAAATTTATAGTCAGGTAAAAATAATAAAGATAACATGTTTAATTAATATAAAAGTTTATCACATAGTTTTTAAGAAATAAGCTGTTTGTTGTATTTAATTGGGAGGAATTGATGGAGGCTCATTAGGGGGGGGGGGGTGGGGGCTATGCAGCAAATGCCCTGCACGCAGACGGCAAAATTTAAGGGCGCCAAGTTCGGACGGTATCATGTACAGTGGCAATTACCTGTACGAGGATTAAATACATTGACCAATGAGTTTTTGTCAAATGTAGCAAACACAGTAGACAAACAAAATAAACAAGGGATAATATGTTAAATAACAAGCAATAAATTTTTGTGCACATAATACGCTTTATGTATTTTAAAATTATATGGGGGCACAATTTTTTTGCATGCTCGCCCCATTGAAGGAAATAGTGTTACACGAAAAGCGAGATGAGAAAACAGGAAAAGAAAAATCGTAGCAGTCGACTCAATATAAAGCAATACAAATAATAGTCTAGTTATTAAAAATGAAATAAGTGGGATATTTTATTTTTAAAAATCAATCATTTCTGGTAAAGTGGATTAAAGTTTTATTTTATTCTTTGCAATCGCAGTTGATGAAAAGTTTGAATATAGATCGACCTCGCCTAAAAGTGCCCTTGCTCTCCTTCAATAAACTAGTTCATTTCATCAGAAAGAAACCGGGAAAACTAATTAAAGAAATTAAAAATTTTAGACAAACGTAAATTATTTATTTTTTTCATTTCGTATGTAAAAAGGAATTCGTATTTTTATGGCCTAATAGTAAGGAAGAAAAATGTGTTTAACAGTGCAACTAAATGAACATTTTCCCACGATTACCGAAAATGAGATAGAAAAATCGGATGCCACGTAACATGGGCGAAGTTAAAGATCTCGTGATGGTCGATCTATACTCGAGAAATATTCCTCATGCTTTCTCATATTTCGAGGGAAGAACATTTTTTCTTTCTTAATATTTTGGTACGTTATTTAAACATTTATTTATGAAGTTCCATTTACGATAGTAAACACTTCAAGTAGGAAGCTGTCATAAAATGTTTCGCACCTAAACATTGAGCTTTGGCCTCCGTAGTCGTCAATGCCGTCATTTGAGGCCAGTTCTGTTGAACATATTCAACCCACTGAGCTGGTCGAATGTCTCGAACTCCTAAAATAGGCTTAGGCAAAAGGTATTTCACCTCTTCTCTGAAATTAGAACAAAAAGATGTCTTAAATAACCTACATTACATAAAAAAAAAAAAAAAAAAAAAAAAATGGGGAAGAAAATGACATAAAAAGTTCATGATTTTAATTGAAAATCATCGAAAAATAAGACTGTAAGAGCTTACTTGGCGGGAGTATGTTCCATATCCGCGGCTCTGTGTAGCAAAGCGGCGACTTTGGCAATGTCAGCCTAGGGAGAAAATGGGAAAAAATAGGTTATATATATCAAATCAAATTTACCCTCTTTCTTTTTATTTAATTATTCCTAACATCACGCCTTTTTTTTTTTTTTTTTTTTGCTCTTCAAACTGTACTAATTCCATCTTTGGAATTGAGCGTGTTATGTTTAATAGAAATAATCCCGAGCCCAGTTTTGAAATCACAGAGTTAACAAAATTTTTGATCGATACATTTAATCGTCTAAAAGAGTGTTTATACACAGAAATCAAATTGTATAAGACAGAATTAACTACACCGAGGATCACTTCAAGGAATGTTTAAGAAATAATTTTAAAAAACTTGAAAACCTTTTTTCGTGTCTTACAGAAATTAAAGGTTTCGCCAAAAGAAATTTACATAATAACGATGACAAATTTCAAACATACAAATAAATTTAAAAAAAAAAAAAATCTTTTTAGAATATTTATCAGCAATACTCAAACTTATTTCAAAATTTTATTACAAAATGTAAGCAGATACATTTCTCGACAATTAAAGATAAATGCACACTAGATCGAAAAGTTTATGAGATTTATTGCAAGTAATAAAGTATATAACATTTTCCACTCCTCGGAATTGATCTAAAAGGCCGATAAAATGTCAAATGTCACGAAACACCAAGCTGTCTGACTTTACAGTCGTTCGACAACCCAACTTAGTAGAGTGTACACAAAAAATAAGAGATAAATTCTACACCGATTGTTATAAATGTGAAAGACATTCTTCTGTTTTGAACAACAGAGGAATTCCTAGAACCACAAGGACGCAAACTCATAATCCAGAAAATTAAACCGCGCGTGTCAGAGATAATACTAAAAAATTTCATTACTGATGTTTCATAGCTGACTTTTCATATAAAAAAGCAAGGATTCCTGTAGGCGATTTTGGCATTTTTTTTTCTTTTTTGGTGATTTTTTAAAATAGGCTGCCAAACTATCATTAGAGTTACCAAAAATTAATATTGTAAGGATTAAGAAAAATAAAATTTCAATAAAAAATCGTAAATTCAGCACGCACTCTCTATTTTAGTTTAACCGATTTTTCTAATCACGGAAATCCAAAACGATCGCATAAAAATCATCAGAAAAGGTACCGAACATAAGGAGAAAAGAGTCAAAGTAAAATAGAATATTTGCTTGTAATAAAGTTCTTCAATAAAATGATAGTTACTATAAGATTATTAAGAACATGAACCTTATTTGAGAATCCAAAGCGAATTATATACCTAATATTTAATTTAAAGTATGCAATTCTTAACAGTTATAATTACGAATATCATCTAAAACATATTAAGGTTACATTTTTAATTATCTTAGGATTATCTTAAAAAACTTTAATTTAAAGCAATTAAATAAAATTTATAAATCCTTCAATAAAATAATAAATATTTCGGTATTAATTAAGCTTGCAATAATAATAATCTTTCAGGAATGCTTAAATTAATTGTTCAAATTCTTTTATAACACGTATTTGTTTAAAAACTGAATACATAATTACATTTGATCTCAAAAAGATTTAAATTTACTTTTTTTAAAAAAAAATCGTGTGAAATCGGAACAAATGGTAAAGATCGAATATTTTTACATAATTCCCTGCTGTTAAAAATATTGCATTAAGTACTAGTTTGAAATCTTTGGAGTGTATTAATTATTATATTTATTTATATAATGATATCTGGAAGATGAAAATTAAAGAAATAAATTTGAAGAAAAACTTTATTTGCAAAAAGCTGTGAAAATAATTATTAATTTTTCTGTTATTCCTAGATTCTATTTTCACTTTTTAATCAAATTCTGGAAGAAAACAATCCGTTAAAGACATTGATGGATTCTTGATTTTCAAATGCCGTTGTACTTTAACCGTACGGTTTATAAATCTCTAGCCATGCACTTTAATAGTAAACACTGTAATTAATAATTTACTCACCACGTTTTGGTCCTTGACCCTTTCTCCAGGCATGACCAGAAGTAGACCTTCTAAATAATCGGGAGCGACCTGATTAAAGATGACTTCAATATACAAATGATTGTCCAGCCGCAAGGGGTAGTACCACACTGACCTGCAGAATATCAAGTAGAACACTTGACCATTCTTGAGCAATTCGGTAGTCACATCCAGTATGTATTCCTCTCTGTTCAGTGGCATAGTGTATGGATCTGCAAATACAGAGATTATGTCAAGCAATTCTTTTTACAATAGTTGATACTCAAATAGGCAGATTAACTATAAAATCAAAAACATTACTGATTAGTATCAGATATGTTAAACATACAGTGACGCAGTATAAAACGGTATTGACACTCTGCAATATTCAAACCTCTAGTTTAGTGAAGACAATAACTAAATTATTGTCTTTTATTTTCGAGTCCGGGTTAAATGATGAGACGAACACATCTGAACCTGTTTTTACTTGAGCACTAAGAGGCCAAATTGGCTTTACCATTCAGAAATCCCCATTACTTTGCATCATGATTATTTTGTAGCAACATGATTCGAATTCCTGAATCAACTTGCCGAGTTCTGTCAATCCCAATATTCTTGACTTAGACCACAGGCAATTGAGATTTCAAAATTTAAAAAGTACCTATTGCTTCCATTAAACAAATTTATGAGTAATGATAAAAAAAAAGGCAACCAGAATAATTTTCCAACAAATGATACGCAAAAATAGTCAATATTGTTCTTGCCTGCTTTATGTTTATTTATTAGATACATACTCGCGTGGCAATTCTAAGAAATCAGTCGCATTCTTTCATATTTGAACAAAATATATGTGGCAATTCTAAAAGAATAAATCGCATTTGTTCATACTGATACAAAATACATGTAGCAATATTAAAAGAATCGGTCACATTCGTTCATATTGAAACAAAATTATACTCTATCAGATTCGGTAATAAAATAGTGATGGTATAGGTTTATAAACATTGAAACACACCGATGAGTCACATGGGAGAAACGTGAAGGACGCCACAGTAAGGTTGAATCAATACGGAATAGAATTATTAATGCCAACATTCCGAGTTCGACACTGGCGTACTTTGATTAAAACAGACGTCAGCAATATAGAATGCGGTCTGAATGGTCTCGATTATTCGATGTGATATGAATTTCAAAGAATTTCAATCTCTATGTAGGAAAAATGGATCTTGATTCAAATTCTTAATATTCGTTGGTTTATTTTTAAAACTCAAGCGTAGTTCAAATTTCAAAAGCATTATATGAATTCAACTGTGTTTGAAAATATGTTGTTCCGTAAATCAAAAGATTGAATAACACGACTTAGAGCAGCAGGTGTACTGTGAGGAAGGTTAATTCTGAGGGTAAATGTTTGGAAGTCTAAGCCAGACGAACACAGAAACGCTATATATGGTTTAAATAATATAATCGATTGTATAGCTTAGAAAACATATGTTATTTACACAAGTAATCTATAAAAAGTATTTTTGTTTTTCCTTGCATATTTTGTAGTATAATGGGATATGAAACAAAGCCTTTTGAGTTAACTCGCTGGTTGGATTTTGACTAATTACCACTATTAATGGTTATTTTAAACAAGCCGTACTTTTTTAAATGAAATTATCACTAATAAATTTTAAACATAGCTATTTAATTATAATACATGTGTAATATTATTTCATTAATGAAAGTAATATTGTATAGCACTAATAAAAAATTTCAAAGAAAAATACTTACTATTATTAAAACTAAACTACAGCAAAGTTATTTATAAACTCAACTTTTATTTCTCTGCCTAAATTCACTCAGAAAAGCGCCTTCCATTTTGTAACGAAAACATCGTGTGTGTTCGTCTACCCTTCGTTACTTTGTGTCACCTAAATTTTTGGTTCTCCTCGCCCTACTTCTAATTCCTAATCGCAGAGAATGGTTTTTAGTATTAATGCATAAGATTTTCCTTGTAAAAATCTTAATAGAATAGATGCAGAGGATTTTACCAACAGAACTTGAGAATTTAAAAGTAAAATTAACTATCGATTTTACTATTTATTTCATGTATTGTGATATATTCAATTTTTAAAAACAAACGATTTAATCTTAATGTGATACTTTTTTAAAGATATTATCTGTTCAACTTATAAAGGCAAACGATTTAATCTAATGTGATACTTTATTTAAGACATTACCTATTCAACTTTTAAAAGCAGACGATTTAAACTTAAAGTGATACCTTTTTCAATATTCTTTATTAAGATATATTTTTTTGGCAACACCAGATCATAGTTTCGATTTTAGATTATTTACTGGCAACGGATATGAAAATTAGTTCCGAGTTTGGTTCCAAGAGGTAAAGACTAACGTTGATAAATGGTGTTTGTGTAAAATTGTGTCTTGATTTATGTTTGAAAAGATGTGCGCAAATAAATGTGATGTCCTGAAAACAAGTCATTTTTATTAATAGTCTTCAATACAGTACAGTATGTATAATTGTTTTTATGAATAATCCTAGTTATTCCAATACGAAAAGTCTAAATCAATTCTCAACATCGAGACAATTCTAATGTTAATATTTTAAAGTAGATGGTCTTTATTTAGATACTTTTTGAGTTTAAGCTACTGTAAGGTATTGTTTATTTTGACATTAGAAACGTTATGGTAAAATATCGTGTATATTATGGTAAGTTTTTGAAGAAAGTTCAAATTCAGAAATTTTTCATTAAATACGAGGCTCTAGAATTCAAAACCATGTTGGAATCCATATTGTTGGAATCCATATTGTTGGAAGCTTCCAAATACCAATGGAGCCGAGGTTTGACGCTTGTCTCCAGATCGAGGTCCCGGGTTCAAACTCTCCAGTAATGACAACGTCAAATGTTTACGTAAAAGTTCTGTTAAATTGTTCTGTTTTTTATTATAATTTCTAAGACCTTTTAGCATAGTCTTCCCGTTTTCCAAAGCCGTGTTTTGAAATATTCCATTGGGATAAATACAGGCATATATTCTCATTCTGGGTAAGTTCTCAACTAAGTGTAACTACCCTCAATGTATTAATAAACCACAGTTATTCGGATATCTATTGTGTCTTCAATTCAACCTGATCCAAAATCTATGCGACAATTATTTATTTCGAATGCGTTTGAAACCTTTTTTTTTTGACATCCCGATATTATAGAAATACATTGATTTTTAAAAGTCTTGTTTCCATTTCGTTTATAAATTACAGTTGAGCCGCAATGTTAAATCACTAAACGAAGATTTCATGTGGCGACTCATTGAAGTTGAAATATATATATATATATATATATATATATATATATATATATATATATACTTTTTTGAACATCTTTCTTACGACTCCCATCCACCCCTGCCATTTTGATTTGGTGAAAGTAATTTTAACCATGTGGAATTTTTAATTTCTTTTTTTGACCTAGATAATTGTATTTATTTGAATGCAATAAAATGCATCTGAAAGAGCAAAAAATAATGAAGGTTTCTGCGGAATTATTCGCCCCGACTTTTGAAAATACTTCAGAATTTTTTTTTTAAGAACCGGAACACCCACAAACGAAGGCATTAAAATAGGGGAAACAATATTTTTTCAAAATCGGAGGAAAAATATAACTCTGTAGAAACCTTCATTATTTTTTTGCTCTTTCGGATGCATTTTTGTATTCAAATGAAATAGATAAAATAGTGAGGATTTGAGATTGGTAGTAGAAATTCCATTCCACGTTCACGAAATCGAAATGACCGGTAGACGCTAGCCTTAAATGTGGTACTTTTCAAAACGAAGAGTTTTAAATCAAATGAAATAAACCTAACATATTTACAAAGTAACACTTCTCAGCGCTTGTGTTGATTTTGGATATTTTATTCGCAGATGTCCATTAATCAAGTAAAAAACAAACTCAGCAAGTAAACTTATACACTAATATTTAAGAATAAAAAAAATTGTTATTCAAAATATTTGAAAAGAAACCGGAAGAACGATGCTTTATTTTTCAAGAAAATGGCGATCATTTTAGTTCATGGTAATTGATGTCGAGATGAAAGCTTTAACAGCATTAACTGCAAGATATTCAATATTTAAAAAAAAAAGTCGTTAAGCCTAATTTATATCTACAATTCTTAGCAAATTTTCCGAATTCAGGTTACTAAATAAACACTATTCGAAAATTTAGATTATAATTAATCACTGAAAACTACACGATGATATTTTGAACTAAAAATATGAATCGTACCTCCTTCAACTATGCAGTAAAGTGAGAATTCTTCCATTTCCAACTGGTTTCTGACATTCAAAATGGTGCAGATTTCTTCTATAATGTCCTGCACGACAGTTGTGGACTTGGTATTTATGACTCTTTCAGTACCTCCCGGTAACCGGTAGATTTGTCGCTTAGAATTGCGCCCAGCCTAAAAAATGACAATTACACAGTCGTATCGTAATGAATATTGCTAATGACTAAAGCGAACATTTTCACACATTTAAATCAAAATTGGACATCATATAAAATACTCACAGATATAGCAGATATTTCTTCGATGCTAGGTACATTTTTTCTTCCACCGTATTTGAAGGTTTTTCTTAAATTTTGTAAGCATACCATTGCTGTACCTAAACGAATTAAAAGAAACACAGGAAAATAAGCATTTGAACGTAAAAATCGAATTAATTAAAGAAATTATTTCAAAAATAGAATAGAATCTTACTGAGTATAAAAGGCTTAACTTCAGAAACTATTAAATTCTTTTTTTAATATCGTTTCTTCTTTATCGTGACTGATAACCGGATGACAATCTATATATACCTAATAAAACGATTTTGATATTCAAATTTCATGCAAACAATTAGGTTTTCGAATATGTTTTTTATTATTAATGCCAGGAGTGATTCTCAAACTTCTCATTTAATTTTAATAAATATATTAATTAAAAAGTTCTGAGAGAACATGGAGAAAGAGGAATCAAAATGGGTTTAAATTTAACCAAATGAAATCGACAAATATCTATGAAATCTATGTGAATGAAAGTAGAAGTTTTTGGGGCATGATCTAAGCCTTGCTATATAGCACCAATAAATGTGTATCTGTGATCTGGACAATAGGAAAAGTGCAAATATAAATAAAAAAAATTAGTTGTCTGGAAGAAAGGCCAAATATAGAGATGGATCACTCGGATATCCCGGGGGCACGTCTCTCGTGTTCCTCAAAGATAGAAAATACCGCGGGAAAAATCTTTGGTCCACGTCGGAGGTCATGATTTTCGAACGTACCAAAGAAGATAAGCCTCTAAGAAATCCGTAATTTTGAATTATTAGGTCAGAAAATGAATCATTACTATAGATGTTATCTCACATCGGCGGAATGTCAAAACGAAAATTTTGAAGCTGTACGTATGTCTGCACTGTTATTTTTTGTTACTTTTTTCCATCCATAAAGTCTGAAAAAATCTTAGAAACATGCAGACGTTTCAAAAAAAAAAAAAAAAAAAAAAAAAAAAGAGGAAAGTAAGGTGAAAGTGGTTGACAAGAAGGAGGGTCGAAAATAGAAAAGGATCGTAGAGTATCCAAGGAGTGAGTCGTCCGTGTTTATCAAAGATAAAGTAAACCCCAAGGGAAAGAAAAGATCATTAGGATTCTTAGGGGTGTCATGATTCCCGTACTAGCCTAATGAATGTAACCCCCAGAAGGGCTAGGAAATCGATAGGTTAAATTATCAGTGGTATATCTATTATTGTATAATCGATTGACTTTCTTTTCTTTTGAAATGGCTGTTATATATTCGAAAGGAAAGCGACACTTATATTATTAATAAGGGTATCTAAAAGAAAGAAATATGCTTTTTTTATAAAAACATATTATACAAATAAATTTTTTTATTGGCAATAGTATTTACAATTATTCCACAATGTTTTTTTATTACAATTGATTGTAATTACATGTAATTCTTTTCATTAAAAATTATGGCTATTAGCATCTATATATCTTATAATATTTCCAATCTGTTACGTATCACAGGATATAATTGAAAAGGAAACATATTCTTTTTATAAAAAACAAAACACAATTCTCATACGCGTAACTAAACATGCATCATGTACTTTAATTTTCAACAAATAAAAAAAATGACGCTTCCATAAAAAATAAGAACGCTATTTTATGAGAAAATATTATAAATTAATCAACTTGATATATACATTTGTTTTTAATTCGATACAACTTTTCTAAAATTTGCTCTAAGAAGAATCATTTTATTAAAAAAAAACGTAAATAGATGACAGAAAAAAGTTGTTTTTATTACCATGATAAGCTCTTCGTTTGTCGTAAGCAGCTGTTTCTAAATATTTAAACAGGTATGGTTTGAGAGCATCGGAGCATTCGAAGTAGGCGACGACGATGGAAAACAAACGCCAACCACGTTGACAGCTGTCTCTGAAATGTCAACAAAAACACATCACTTACAAAACATCAAATGGTGATAAGTTAAGAAATAGTCTCCATCAATGCATAATTTATACCATGAAGATAATCAATTGATTAGAATTTATTAAAGATTTTAAAATATATTCTATTTTTACCAACCTTAACAATAAATTCGATATTTAAGATATGAGAATAAATTGATGAATTCTTTTTTCATTTATATTAGAATAAAATAAAGAAGCAGTGTATCTGATAATTTACTAAACATTTCAACACACATAGAATATATAGTTATATAGGATGGTTGATGGATGATATATATATAGGATGATTAATTCAAACTAAGGAGTTATGCTCAAGGAAAAAAATATTACACCCATTTTTAATGCATTAATATAATTAACGTATTATTTTTAATGTTTCTATTACATTATGTACTGAATTTGAAGTATTAAAATATAATCATTTTTTAAATAAATTTAATTGTCTTTGCAGCGCACTACCTAGTACATATTCTCTAATATTTTCTAAATTATAGCCATTTAATATTTAATGATTTCCCATGCCTAAATAAATGTAGTATAAAGTATTTATATCAGCATTTAATATTTCGTAGCTCAAGCTATCAATTTTTTAAATAATGAAATGTAATTTTTCGCAAAAAACACATTGAAAAAATAAATTTGATAGTTAACTGTACAAGAAAATTTAAATATGATCCATTATTTTATTTCATATTACTGCATAAGAACAGTCGATGGTACTGATTTAAAAATATAATTGTAAATATGTATTGAAATCTTATGATAAATAATTTAAGATTTAGACGAGAAAGAAATATTTCTTACTTTTATGAATTTCTTCAATATATATTTAATGCAAAGTTAACTGATATTCTAGCCAACATCATTTTAATGCTTAAATAACAAGCAAAAAAATACGTTCGTGTTTAGTTTATATTGTTGAGGTTCTATACATTAATATAGTATTAAAAATTTCATATCTAATATCATTTGCGACTATTTTATGACCTATTTTGCCAACAAAAAGAACTTTCATTTACTCGTATACATTTACTTTTGTCATTTTAAAGGTATTGTTAAGGCGATAGTACAATGATTTGTCATTCTCATTTTTAATCTTTCGCCTCTTCTATAAAACACACTTTTTATGTGAAGAAGGTTATAATAACTGATATCGGAGATAAAAGAAATGTTTACTTACGGTTTAGGGCTTTTGTTGTTAGTTGTCTGTTTCATCAATTGACAGTAGACTTCATCTCTCAGTTGTGGATATTTATGGCAAGTCTATAAAATAATAAAGGTTTAAAATTTGGTTTTTTAACAGTTATAGCAGTTTCTTATCTTTTTAAAAAATAGAGCGGAATAAAATGAAGTTAACATTTAATGGCTGTACTTACAACAAGAATGGTATACACACAGTCCACTTCTGTTTGATTTTTCGTCATAGGATAGTCTCCCATATATCTCATTATAGCTTGAAAGAGAGAGAAAAAAAACCCTCAAAATATTAATAAATATTTTATTTTAAATACTCTGAGAAACTTGAGTTCAAATGAAATTTTTATGTAGAATATATGACTATAGTATAAAAATTTTCGATTGAGTTTCGTGTTTTAGGACAACAAAAAATAATTCGAATTTATCTAAGCGACTAAAATTATATTTATAGTAAAAAAAAAAACTTTAAGTAAACATTTTTTTAATCACAAAATCACTGCTAATCGCATATATTTTAATATTTTGTTTAAGATTGCAAGCTTCCTAATAAAAAAAAAATTGCATAACAGATCGAAGTTCGAAAGCTAGAAAATAGTTCCAACGGAGGAACGGAACAAGAGACAACGAGAAAAGTTAATGAAAGTGCATTTAAATAAGATAGAAATAAAAAAAAAATTATTCATTAAAAATAAAGGAAATCATAAAATTCTAAATATTATTAGCATTTGCTTGTCGTAAAACATTCTGTTACCAATGCTTCACTGACTTAAGAAAAATTTACAAAGCATTTTTAAGTTAATTTCATTATTGATATATTATTTCATATATTAAATGTGTAATTTATATTTTTATAATGTATATGGAATAAAATTATTCATTTCAAATCACATATCTTAATATGAATAAACTGTTTCTTTATTTATGTATTTAAAATTTTGATAATTTTTACAAGAGATAACAATGTCTGTAAAAATACAAATTTTTTTTAAAAAAATCTTCACGTTTAGCACATAAAATATATTTTTTTAAGAACCCTTGTTAAGGTATTATGCCTTTTATTAAGTTTGAATTTCTAAAGAAAAATATGCTACATACGTTTATATTAAGAAATAAAATTAAGTCATTAAATTTATATTAAAAGTTAATCATTTCTTTCTTTTTATTTTGAAATTTGTTAGTAAAATGAAGTTTTTTCTTCTACAATAGTATGAAAAGATGTTATTATCAGCAAGGTTTGAAAGGGAAATATATTTTTCGCAAAGAAAACCTTTTATTGTAATTAAAAACTACGTACCAACAAAACATTCTAAGGCTAATTTGTTTAGTTCAGGAGCTTCAAACTTCAATAAGGAGGCCAATAAAGGAGACTGAAAAGAAATTTTAAAAAAATTAATACATTCATTTTTCATACATTACTAATATAAGCATAATAACGCTAAAGCTTAACTATTTATTCCATTTTCTATGCTTTAAGTATTTATGATAATCAAACCATGGATAGATTTTTTAGTTGAAATTTAACAATTCTTTTTTTAAATGATCCTTTTCTTATTAGTAATAAAAATTAAATACATTTTTTTTAAAAAAAAAGCAAGTAATCGAATATTTGCTTCATGCTTAAGAAATATTCTAAGCTTATAAAAGCATTTATTTTTTTAAAAAAAATTATCTAATCATTTTTTTCCACATAAAAGCACATGGCTGAAAAAATGAAATTAAAAAATTAAGACTGAGTATTTTAAAATTCATTAAAAAGTTACGAATGTATAATATTTTATCAAATGACAAAAAGAGCTGAAACTTTTTATGGTGGTTTGAAGGATGGTGCGAATATAAATTCTTGAGAATAAGTTTTCTCGAAAGGCATGTTATTCAAAATTTTCATGTTTTAAAAATCAAATGACTTGTTTTTCCTTTACATTTCTCAGATTTGTAATTTATACAATTGGCGATTGAATATACAGTATATCAATCGATTCTTCTGGTAGTGTGTCGATTAATCGATGATATCAATCGATTCTTCTGGTAGTGTGTCGATTAATTGATGATATCAATCGATTCTTCTGGTAGTGTGTCAATTAATCGATTATATCAATCGATTCTTTTGGTAGTGTGTCAATTAATCGATGATATCAATCGATTCTTCTGGTAGTGTGTCAATTAATCGATGACATCAATCGGTTCTTCTGGTAGTGTGTCAATTAACAAACACGTTATAAAAATCGAGAGTATGTTATTACTCTGCCAGGCAATATTTTATCTTCATTTCCATGCACTTACCTCAGGCATCACCAATAACAGACAATTTACAATTCTTCGAAAAAACAAATGACACGTTTCGGTATTAGATCTGTCCTAGATTCGTTCTTTGATAAATTTATTGGGTGGCAATAATATAAAATGTCATTGTAATGAAAGCGAAACCCACCTTAGTGTATTTAACCATGTCGGCTAATTCTTTCCACGTCCAATCAGATGTGTCTTTGCCCTTCTTGCTTTTGCCTTTTTTCGTCTTTAAGCTTTCGATCAACTTGATAGAACCACGAATGGAGCCATCGCGTGTCCGAAGCATTTCATACCTGGGTAAATAAACACGCAACAACAATCAAAACATTTTTCTTTGAAATTATATCCATTACATATCTCAAAATAGTACATTACAATTTCCTTAACATGTATTCGAAATGGGTTTTCTATAATAAGTCTAGTTAAAGATGACACAGTTAATCAAGAATATGATATGTGAGACTTTGGAAGAAATCCACATCCAACACCACAGAAACGCAACTGTGGATATTATTTTAGGCATTGTATAAAAATTTAATTGGATACCGTTATCACCGCATTGAATTGGTAATTAAACGGATAATAAAGTCACATTACTTTTTTTATCTCCCTCAGCAATTATTTTTAAGATCAGTCTCTTATCTACTTTACATCTTAGATGTGATATTAACTGCTTTCTCAAATCTAGACAATTGTATTTATTGGAATGCAACGAGATGTATTTGAAAGAATATAGAGCATTCTTATTTGTTTGTTTTTTCCCCATCCATTTTCGGAAGCACTTTTATTTCTACTTTAGGACTCTTCAACGAATTTTTAGGTCTTGAAAAAATATTTAAAAAAAGCTAAGAATGGAGGTAAGAATGCAACAAGATAAAAACATCCATCATTTTTTTTTTTTTTTTTTTACATTTAACAGTAAAATATACATAATTTATATTCGAAAGAGATTTTAATAATTCTATAGAATGAACATTATAATAGCGAATTGCAAAATAGTTCGTAGACGAAATCTTAGCGCTAAACCATGCAATAAAGGATTAGTAATTAGTAAATAACACTGCCATTTTTTAAAAATTAAGTTAAAAATATTTAGAACTAATATGATATGAGAATAACAATTTTAGTTCTGTATGACTTTCATCAACAAATTATACGTAAATATCCATATGCCTTTAAGAATGATAACAACATTGAATAAAGAAACGTTTTTAAGCTAATATTAACTCATACATTCAAAAATGCCAGTTTCCCGAAGCAATTAAAAAGCAAGGATTGTAAATAAAACTAATTATTCTCTATAACATAAATGCCCAATAAATTAAAAAGTAAAGAAACATCATGCGCACATTTTTTTTTAAAAAAAAATACTTTAAAATATTTAATTAAAACATTTTTTCCTGTTCCTAATATCCAATAATTTTTTTTTATGTTGCTATGTTTTTCAACGAATGAATAAGTAACCATTTATTGCATTATAGAAATTTGATTTTGCTCATAAAAATGCAAGATTTTTGTCTCTCTTGCAGAGGGCCTTTTTTTTATTAAAGAAATATTGTAGAGTTTCATGAAATACTAAAAGATAAATGGAAATTTATAATGCATCGTAGTTGTGTCTTTGAATATTAAGAATTTTTTTTAAAATTTAGTATTTCTAATAAAGATTAACTAAAATCTAAGCAACGTGAAGAAAAAAAAAAGTCAAACGTTTTAATTTAACCCAGGACACATGACAAAAATTTTATTATAATAAAACCATCTGTCGCCGGGGGTTTTATTTTTCAATATTTTATTTTTTTTACGACACAGAAGTTTTTATAAACTTTTTCAGTATCAAAACCAATTTAGTAATTCGGATCTAATTTAATCAATATTTTTATGAGAACTTGGAACACTAAATTCAGTTAGTTTTTAAATTGGGTTTTTGTAATTACTGAAACTTTACGATACTTAGCGGTGATTCAATCTATGGCTTCCTGAAACCCAACCAATCCACATTAATAGCTTCAATTTACAACATTGTGTGCATAAGGATCCATTAATATTCAGAATAAATTTTATCCAGATATCTGGGTTATTTCTTAAAAATAATTAAAGCTTTACGATACCCTATCGTACGTTATATTTTGGGGATACAATAGTATTATATAACCATGGAGTACATTAAAAAAAGTTTAAGAAAAACTGTGGGATGATTCTTAGGAAATGAAAATCTTTTGGTCACTACTATCATTTAATAAACAGCTGTATTTTGCATGATATTCTTATAGAACAACCAACTTAAATCAAGATATTCTAGTTCTTACATGAGAAAAAATTACGAAAATCCAGCCATCACATTTAGATTTCAAGTATAAAAATCATTGTTTAAATTGAATATCATTACGATGAAATTAATTATTTGAACTACATAAGAATGTTAATAATTAATTATTCGCAATTATTTTATTGCTTATTATAATCAGGATTATATTCAATAGTTGGCATAGTAAAAAATAAAATTAACAATTGCAGCAATAAAAAAAATCTTTAAGAAATAGTAAAAAACTGAGCTTTCCAAGTAAGTACCGTATTTTAATGCCCATCAAAACAAACAGTTCTGATTCAAACTGATTTTTTTTTTACATATGAATTTGAAACTTCCGGAAAAGTGCAATCAAATTCAATTAAACCATTTTTTTAAAAAAACTGATTCTTCTATTTCAAGAAAATTAATCTAATAAAATCAATTTCAAACAATGAGAATTTTTATGACATTTAAAGAAACAAAGTAATAAAACATTCAGAAAAAAACTTACTTGGGCGCACCAAAGCATGCTTGTTGTCTGAACCACAGCACAAAACTTTTCATCCTAACAATTACACACCCAAAGCGATTTTCCCCTGACCACCTCTCTAAGATCTTAACTGTAACCATTCACACACACACACATCACCGTTATGAATATACCGGTTCTATCTGATTTATTTACTCCACGCATGGCTTAACAATTCACACACATAGAGAGAAAACAAAAACGGCACAGCAGAGTTATTAAAGAAAAAAGAAGACTTACTTATCCAGACTTTCCCTAAAGTTGAAAAGTGCAAATTGCAGCAAGGATTTGGCGTCGTTGGCGGGTTGAGGCGATTGGTTGACCTCGCTTCTCCCCTCTCCATCGAAGATTTCCTGCCCCAGAAAGATCAGGAAGAGATAATTAGAATGAGGAGAGCCAAGAACAAAACGTAACCGATTATCATCAGACCAGAGATCATCCGGTTTAGCAACAAAAAGTCATGCAAACACGTTTGTTTATTTACCAAAACTCAACTTCCGCAATTCTCTGATGCAGATAGGAACGAAAAATCTCGTTTTCTTTGATGAGCTGAATCCCACGATAGAAAGTGACAACCCTCGTTACCTGTTTCTGAAAGAAATGTTATCTGTATTTTCAGGCTCTTCGTTAGTGTGAGAAGGTTAGTCTCCTCTTTGGAAAATCTGTCATCCTAAACTGCAAAATGTTCAGGAATAATCTATGAACTTTTTACAGTCATTTTTTTTTTTTTTTTGACTTGCATGCTCATTGGAAACATCGAATTTAGACAGAATTAAATAATTTCTTTTCAATAAAATATAATTAAAATTTTTCTTTGGTAAAATGGAAACGAAAAATTGCGTTATGTTGGTACAAAAAAAAACTTTGTTAAAATATGAATTTTCGAAAGACGTGGTTTAGAACGAAGGAAATCAATTTCTCGGGTCTTTATTTAATATCTTCTTTCCTCTTTATTTTCCATCTGATTCCAAAACACATGAATTTAAATTTAATTGATGGATCATTTATATTATGACTTAAGAATACAGCAGAAACATTTATACATTTAAATATCCAATTTCTGGAAGAAATCTATATGTCTTACTGAATGACGTAGTATAATTAGAACAAAATGATGAAATAGTGGCATTCTAAATTGTATTCTAATCGCTCTATGTGTCCTTATTTCCAAATGTTTGAAGATTGTTCTATAGGAATTTTCGAACCTCTGAAAGATGATCAGTAATATTCATTACAAAAAAGCAATTCAGCAGAATTAATATATAAAAACAACATACAGTTATGGGTGAAATTTCCAATATAAAAGCAGGAAACTTTTAGTTTCAATTTATATCATTCATCCTACTGCTAGTAAATATACACGGTAAACTAAAAGAATTTGGAAGATGTGGTTAATTTTTATTTACAAAAATATTTCAAATTTGAATCAAAATTTTTTATGGGTTAATACATGCGTAAACATTTTTATTCGATAGAATTATTCGAAAAAGTGTTTTTAATATTATTTATAAGATTTTCTGGAAGCTATAGAATTGATCATGCATTGCTTTTTACCGATCGTAAATTTTATTACATTTAGAATTTATGATTTTTTATTTTCAAAATCCAATATTTAAACATACTAACTGCGTAACATACATATTTTCTTTTTATTGAAGCAACACAAAAGCTACGTTTTATTTTTAAAATATTCGTTCTTTTTTTCAAATAACAAAGTAACATTTATCGGAAAAACGGCTATTCGTTTCATCACGTTATAATTCACGTGTTTTTAAAAGAGTTCCAAAACTTGTCATTTTCCCAAAACAAGCACATTAACCTATTCAAAAAATATTTTAATGAAGACGAAAAACGATTAATATTTGCACAACAAAGAAAAATAAATAGAATGTGTTCAATTCGGGAATTTCAAAAAGCAGGTGAAAACATTCCAGACTCAATCTGCTGGAACGACGTCCGGATCTGGTGACATGTTTGGGGAAGTAGGAAAGAAAGACTTTCTGAACGCTCTACAAAATTGGGAGGAAATGAAATTTTTCAAGTGCGATTTCTAGAACAATTCATTTTGCCGGTAAAAGGAAGCACATCCTTCCTAATAGGAAATAAATACACGTTTATTACTTTACACATGGGTGAACCATAAAGAATGATAAAATTATCACTCTGAATTGTTGATTATGAAAATATTCGCTTCAACAATATTATAGCCTAATAATACGGTATTTGATTACTTTAATTAAAGCGTGACAAAACAAACAAAATTTTGAGATCACTTAAAATTATTCTCTCCTTTTTTTTATATGTTTGTTAGTGCAATAAAGATATTAAATATTTTATTCATTGACGACGAAATCCGCTTTGGAGGGGAAAAAAATCTGTACGGGGGCGATTGAAAAACTATCCGCGTTAGGAATGGGAATTGGGGTGTGGAAAATGGGAATGATGTAATTCACTGAGTATTCTTCAGTGATCGCTCTACTTTTTTCTAAGAAGTCTTTGAGTAAGATTCCTTTCACATTCTAAAAAATCGTTGCCTAACTTTTCCGGCAGGCGAGATTCTATCACGCAGAGTTTTGGCCCAGATTCACCGAAAGCAAAACATTGTTTTGACCATTGTTTTGTTTCCGATGAATCCAAGTCTCAACAAAGGTGACAACTCGATGTGGCAGCAATCAAAATAACCTATGAATCAGTGTTGAATTTTTTTTTGGTTCGTTTTATAGATGTCAGCGTACAGTGGTAACTTCAATTCATCTTTATAACATGTCTCTTCAGAGAAACGTTATCTGTCTATATCTTGACCATTTAATAATTTATTTTTAATTAAACAAAAACTTATTTTGCATATATTTATAGAATGACCACTTCTCTCAATTTTTTTTATGAGAGCCTAAATTTAATTTCAAAAGCCGTCATTAAAATGATCAATTTTTTTTAACTACAGAATTTTTTTATTGTAACATACTAAAATGGGGAAGAACAAATCAATTGTTCATGTATTGATACATTCTTTTCGTTGCAAGCCTATTTTTTCCTCTGTTATACGCAACTTATTACAAAGGAAACTTAAACAAAAGATTAAATTAATCGCTCAAAACATAGAGAAAATTTCCAACAATAACTCCTCTATTAAACTTTACTTTTGTTGTAAAATTACCCACAAAATCCATTTTTCTAAATTTTTTTTTTCTCTTTCATTCATTAGATAGGACACATTTTAAAGCAGTCAGATACTTCTTAATTTCAAAATTGCTCAGCTTCAGTTTTTGTTAAAATATTACGTTTCAAATTATTTCAATGATATTTTGAAAAAAATTACGGTTTTGAAAATTCTCGCAAACGATATAATTATGCCAGATTGTATACAGTCAGCTTTGGATTATCTTAAGAAAAAAGAAGGTTACGATTGTAATGATATTCTAGGAAAAGGTACTTACGGTTCAGTCGTCAAAATATCAAGTAAAGAGAAAGGATCTATGGCGGCTAAAATAGTTGAGAATAGGTAAAGAAAAGAGGATTTTTTCCCCATTCAGTCTACATTCCTTTTTTAAAACAAAACGGACGTAAAGATAGAAAATACATTATCTTTTTCTTTTACAAATTAAAGAAGATTTTTTAAATATCTTGTCGACTAGACATAACAGTTAAACTTTTGAATGGAATTAAAAATACTGTATTTAAGTACTATATTAATAATTAACACTGGAAATTTAAAAAAAAAATTGATATTGCTAAAAAGAACATGTATTTTTACCAAATATTTACTCTTTATGTTTCATAAAAACTTTTTTTTATTTATATTTTTTTCAGCAATGACTCTACAGCAGACGATTATTATCATTTTTTTTACAAAAAATATTCCGATATAAATGTTACAGAAACGGAATTTTTGTCGATTGACATTTAATTAAATGAATACATATAATTATTATGTATAAATACGTGGACATTTTATACTTATTTATACAAAACAATCGCAATATATGTATTAAATGCAAGTAAATATTCAAAATTTCTGTTTTTACAACACACATATTTATTTGATTTTGACATATTTATTAGTTTAATTTGATGCTTGTTGAAAATGTTACAAAATTTATAAAAACACTCTACGTTCCTTGTGGAATATTTTCAACACGATTAATTACACAATTTTCAATATGTTTTATTTCCTTTCGAATGGTCATAAAAATGCATATTCTTCAAAAAACGCCACAAAAGATACAAAAATTTCAGTTCATGCATTTTTATATTTCGCATCCTTTCTAATGAATGATTTCAGTTAGTTTAATATAAATTTTATGCTTCCTTTCAAATTAATTTTTGAATTATTTGTATCCTTATTTTTATATGGAAAATATTGATTGTTTAATGAAAGAAATAATGGTGTATTTTTTGTTTGATTGTTTATTAACGTTGCACTTATTTAAGTTTATTAACGTTGCATTGATTGTTTATTAAGATACACGAATGCTATTAACGACGGGTGAGGAAGTGAATGTATAGTTTACTGGCGCAAGTGCCAGATATGGCTATGTTGCACCAAACGAGATTTAACTGTGGCCTAGACGTGAAGAAATTGAAGAAAAGACAAAAATTGTTTGACAAGAAGGAGGGTCGAAAATATAGAAGGATCGCTTGGGTAAACCGGGAGCGCTTCACCCAGTGTTTACCAAAGACAAACCCCATGGGGAAAAATATCACTAGGGAACCTCAGGCTATTAATGACGAACCTCGTAATTTTGAACTTCGATCAAGTGACGAGGACGATACCTGAACTGGCACTTCTTTTTCCATATTTCCACATCATAAAAACGAAACCTCGGCAAATTTAACCCCAGAGTTTAAAGGTTTCACCTCAGGAATAAATAATACGAGGGTTGTTCAAAAAAGTACCCATGTTAGGAATGGGAAAGGTGTAACTCAAATTGTAGCATTGTCAGTGATCATTTTAATTTTCAGAAATAATCCATGAATATGACGCTTTTCACATCCCAAAAAAATCATCGCCATAACTTTTCCGGCCGATGAAGCCGTCTTCTCTGAAGCAGATTCATCGAAAGCAACCAATTGTTTAAATTGTTTTTTTTTTTTTTATGTATGATGCTGAATCCAGGCATCACCGTAATAACTCTATCCAGGTAATAACTCTATACGGTACCAATCAAGTTTTGATTTAACGTCTAAATCAGTGTTATATTCATTTTGGTGCCGTTTAACGGCATACAATAGTAACACACCTTGGCAACGCCATCTTGTCGTCAAAAACAGGTACTTTTTGAACTCTTCGTAAATTACTATACTGAACATAGTTTTTCCACACTCTAACTCCTTGCTTAAATTTTTCAACACAGAGTTGTCAATCTACTTGAAATCAAAGAATGGTCAAGGCTCAACCATCCAAACGTCCTCCGCTTATTGGACACGATCTTCAACGTCGATGGAGTCGTTATATTTGTTACCGAACTGATGCAAAACAACCTATTCATGCATCTACAGGACAAAGAGTTCAAGCACGACTCCCACGCACCAGATAAATGTCGCCAATTCGCGTACCAAGTATTGAGTGGTCTAGCGTACATGCACCAAGAGAAACTTTGCCACTTGGACTTGAGGGCAGAGAACGTATTTATTGCCAAAGATGGTCGAGCGGTAGTAGCCGATTTCTCAGGACTGAGCAAGACGAACGAGTTGAAGAAGTTTTGCCCTTTACCTCATTCACTGAGACCGCCAGAAATGCTGACGAGCAAGAAGAAAGTGCAACCTTTGCCCATTGATCTTTGGGCTTATGGTAAGTAACCATCGAAGATTTTTTTTTTGTTATCAAAATTCGCGTGTCAGAGACGTAATACATTTGCGAAACTCAATTCGCGTGTTCTGTTCTCCAAATGATTTTTGGGCCTATGGTAAGTAAGCATTGGAAAGTTTTTGTTACCGTTTTCATGTCAGAGACATAACTTACGGCTAAAATTCATGAGTTTTGATTCCAGGGAACAATTTTCAAATACTCTTGTTATTGTTCATTCATAATTTGGAACGGTATTTCACAAATTAGTTATTGTGAAAGTTATTTAAATCCATTATGTCACTAACTAGAGAAAAAAAAAGTGTTTTCAAAAAACGGAGATCAACTAGAAACAAATGTATAACATTGCTTTAATGTAGAATGAGACAATATCTCCGAAATATTTTCGAAATAAGAGCTCAGTAAACAAGATATATTTTTTAAATTGCCACTCTTTTTTTTAAAAAAAATAATATCGGAGAAAATCATAGTAAAAGGAAAATTACTTTATTTTTAATAATTCTAAATGTGAAAGTTTTTTTTAACACAGTTTATTGCATTTATGCGTTCAAAAAAATTACAAATTCTCTTTTTCTTCAGGAATTTGTTTTCCTCCTCTGGAGTACAATTCTTTTTAAATTAGAATTTGAACTTCATAAAAGTTTAATTGAAATTTAAAATGATAGGTAAGGGAAGATTAGGGAAAGTTTTAACAATATAAACATGTAGATTTTCCCTCCTTTATTATGACTTTGAAGAAATTTATAATGTAATAATTTTTTCAAAGATGTCTGAAAGGAAACAAAAATTAAGGAGTAGCCCAACAATTCATTACGATGAGATCTATTCCTACAATATTTTCAAAGCTTATGAATAATTATTTACAGTCCCCCCATTTAATATTTCGTTAAGTTTAACTTTATTTAACAAATCATTTCAAATGACTCTAAATGAATAGTTTCTATTTAAAAATCATTAAAAAACTTCTTTAAAAAATTGATAGATTTAATTGAAATAAGCAAAAAAAAAAAAAAAAAAAAAATGAAAATTGAAATTGACTTCGCTTATTTCATTTTAATATGCGTTACGCTAATTTCCTGTTGAGTTCTCGAAAAATTAGAATTATTCAAAATTAATGTTAATTCGCGTAAAGTAGGCGTACTTCCGAGGTCCAAGCTTCAAAGAAGCAATTACTATTAAGAAAAGAAAATGTCTTCTTCAAATTCCTAAAGCATCTTTATTTTCTTATGTACAAAGACATCGCCAATGTTAACAATAAAAAGAATAGAAAGAGACGATTCTTCCATAAAATCAATTATTAAATTAAATCTCAAAATAAAAGCAAACGATAAATGATAAAAGTAGACAATATTCTGTTCGAATGCTAAAGAAAAACAGACGATAAAAAATTCAATTAAATATATCTCTTAGATGTAAATATACCTTAAGCAAACTAAATGTAATTATTTTAATCATAATGTATTACGTCATTTTCTCAAACAACATGTTGACACATAGTAAGAGAAGGAAAAGAAAAAGCGAAACAAGAGCCTTTTAATAAATTATACGGTTAAACTACAGCAACTGCTACTAAATACAACTAAATTCTGTTTCTTTTTTCAAATATATATTTGGTATGACCCAAACGTTACATGCATTTTCATTATAAAACTTATGAAACCAGCTTTAATTGTCTTTCACAGGTCTGGTTTTAGCTAACTTGTACCTCGGAAAAGGCTTCTATCTCTGTACAGTGAAAAATCAAAAAGCTGGTCAAATCGAAGCTGTTGTACAATACACGGGATTATTCCAATGCCAATCCTACATTCACAACTTCTTCACTCAAACCTATCCGAACAGCAAGATAACTGAAGCTCGCATTGAAGAGGTGATGTCTCTCATAGATAAATTTCTTCAAATTAATCCAGAGTCGCGAATTCCAACAGAAGAAGCCCTCCAGGACAATTTTTTCAGCTCCTTGCGCGAGGAAACAAAGAAGTTAAGTCCAAGTACTTCCGGAATATCAGCAAAGAAAACTTCTTCCTTCTCAGCAGATACGGTAAGGTGCTTTTGTTTAATTCTCTTACGCGCAAATCAACAAGCCGTATCTCGTTTGATTATTGAATCTTTTTGAAAATAGTGTACAGAGAGAATCAACAGGTTCTCACAAGAATGCTAAATATGTATTATGCTACTGATTTTCATTGTTCATAAAAAAAAAAAATTCTGCATTATATTCATCATTACATCTTATGATGTATTTTTAGAATGGTAGAGGGAAAAACCCCAATCCATTAACAACAAAATGGCGGCAATGCGGGCGTTTAGTGTATCAAATTCGAATTTTTTCAACATTTAGAGAAAGTCGCTACGTATACATTTCTTCATTTTAAATATAAAGGAAGAAATAGAACTGATGCAATATCCACTCGGATAGGCATTTTTCTTTAAACTTTGAGACATAACTAAATGTTATTCCAAGCCCCGTGCATGCAAATCGCCATGTTACACTTTGATGCTGCACGTATTAAGACGGCAATAATAATAATAATAAACCTAGCTTGACGTCCGGGCGTATGCTGCGTCTAAATCGAAGAAATGTAATTTAGAAAAAAATTAATTCAAGCAGAAAGGGATAGTTAACCTATAATTCTGATAATAACGTCCCTTCTTTGCAAATGGAAAACCTCTTAAACTTAGGATACAAGAAACGATTACAAATTCCAATATTACAAAGAAATTTAAAAATCCCAGATCAGTTAATGTTTAGCTATTGTCTGATCATGTTGGCTTTCTTCAATATTTAGCGAGCGGCTAACCGTTATTTTCACGTTTGACCATGTCACGAAAATTCCAAAACAATTTACTGTATTTGGACTAGAGAGGGAAATCGACTTTTCTACTCCGCAATGTTTGATGAATTGAATGGTTGAATTGAGGTGAAAGGGGAGGTGGACTGAGAAATGTGCTTTGATTGGTCGAACTGCCGAGACAGAAGCTAGAGAAAATCTCCGGTTAAGATTGAAGAACCTCGAAGTGAGCAAAAGAATTGCTGGCACCTGATTAGTTCAGCCAAAATGAAAAACCAAATGGGAGGGATTTCAGAAACTTCTTTCCAACAATCCGGGTCAAGATGAAATTTGATTGAATTTTAAATTATATGGAAATAATATGCTTTCAAAATATTATCAAATAAATTAAGATCTTAAGGCGACAAAAATTTATAATAAGAATATTAAGAATGTACCCGTCAAAATTTTGTATTTATAAGCAAAATAAAATAAGCGAAGAATGTAATTTACATTTTAATGGTGATTTTATTAAGACCAAGAAAATATAGCCAATCTATCAACTTAAATTTTCGTCGCCAATTTGGAGTGAAGTATAATAATGATTGAAACAATTACGAGAGAAAATTAGAGTTCGGGAGGAGCAAAATGACAACGATTCTCGCCAATTGGTTTCCAAACTATGTTTCTTAAGCCAAATCTTTACTGCAAAATAAAGTAAGGATAAAACTTAATGCATATAACCCAGCCTAATTTTTACAAAAGGCATTTTAAATAAAATTTTATCGCTAGTGTCGCTTCTATAGTTTTTCACAATTAAGAGAATTAATTCATCCAATCGTTTTGTCCGTTTTTCAGAGTGCTGGACCAAAGTCGTTTACTAACTGAACCGTTGAAAGTCCAAGTTTAACCACTGCAGATCAAACTTTATGCAGTCGACCCATCTATAAAAAGTGCTCATAACTTAAATTTAGTTATTTGAATTAATTCAATAAATGGATTCAATAACTTACATGAATACATTAATTGGATTAAAAATTTGAATCAAGTCAATACTTGAATTAAAAAAATTTGGATCTATTCAATCATTACATTAAAACTTGAATCAATTGAATAATTGAATTAAAAAATTTAAAACAATCCATTAATTGTAAGCTATAATTTGAACCAAAATTCCGTCAGTGTAGGTAGATAATGCATTAACATAAATTTAGTATGTCATGAAGTTAATTTCTTTACATAATTTATATGTTTTTTTTGACAGGGCATTGAAAAAATAGTATCACAAAGCTTGGACATGAAAATATTGCAACAGAGCACAGGCCACGTAAAGCCTATAAAGAACAAATGGCAAAAATATAAATTCAGACTTGGAAAGTTAAAACTAAGCTTAATATCTTCACCAATATTCAAAACAGAAAAGTCAAAGGCTGAAGAACAATCAAAAATAAGGAAAACCAATTCTTCCACAGTATTTTTCATAAAATAAAAGTTCAGATTCGTAAAAAAAGTTATTGTACCTTGTTCAAAACTGACAGTTTATCACACGTCGAATATTTCTAGTGTATCATTACGATTCTTTCGGTGTAATATATTTTCAAAATTAAGTGTGATCAATACATTTATGGGAATTTATGGTTTTAAAACTTGAAAGAATTCCATGTTAAGCTTTTTATCCAAATAAATATTCACTTATGGAAAAAGTAAAGTACGACTTTCATGCTTCATCAAGTTTTGTCTGTTCAAAACTTGAAATATATATCGAATGCGTAAGAAGCAGGTGATACTATTATTAAACAACTTGATAATTACCATTTTCAAAAATTATTTTCCATTTAAAAATGAAATGTAATAAAAAAAAATGTTAGCACTAACTCAATTATGTAAGCAAAATTTTATTATCATGAGATTTTTAATGTGTCTCAGGCAGTGAAGTAAACCCATTTTTAAACTGGTTTATTGTTCAGTCAAACACTTGCTCGTAATTGCGTTCCATGCATTTGTTTTAAGAAGAAACCATACGTGTAATCCCTTATAGAATACAGTTCCTTATGAAACTGTCACCTTTGGCATTCTAGAGTTTTTGGCTTAGATGGAAAAAAGTTAAAAGTGAAATTAAAAAGAAATAATTGTACCCAATACATTAAAAGACAACGGAGGAAATTTTTAACAAGAAAGCCTTTAATTATTAGACTGATGATTGTCAAAATCACAAACTATCACTTTGTGGCCAAGGGGAGTTACTCCTCTGTTTCGCGAAGCGAGAGAAATATTTAAGACATACAATTTTCCGATATTATATAATTCATTACCTTAAAAATACTTATTACATTCGAATGAAGAAATTTTTATTTAGTCTGCGACAAATCTTGAACTCATAAATTTATACATAACAAAAAGCTAAGAATGATTTGTTTTAAATATCTTTATAGAAAAAATTAATACAAGAAGCACGACACACACGCATGAAATAAAAAAAACTTACTACACAATTTCATTTTTCAAAATAATTCTCCATTCAGTTGCGCTATATATATATATATATATATATATATATATATATATATATAACACATCAATCAATAACTCCTGAGACTAACCCAGAGATGGCGCTCGTAGTAAACCAGTAACCAGGTCTTTCTAGAGTACGAACCTTTGCTTGAAACGTGTCAAAATTTTAAGTCGATCGGACCAGAAACAGCTGAGTTATCGAGGTTGGAGTAAAGTCGTTTTGTAGTTTGTTTAAAAAATGGAAAAAACCGAGTTTCGTGTTCTGATAAAACATTGTTTTTTAATGGGTAAAAACACCGTGCAAGCGAAACAATGGATTGAAAAATGTTACCCGGACTCTTGTCCATCAAAAGCAACGATTTGTCGGTGGTTTGCCGAGTTTAAACGTGGTCGTACCGACACAAATGACGCGGAACGCTTGGGTAGACCTGTGGAAGCCGTTACACCGGAAAATGTGAGTGAAGTGACAAAAATTATAATGAAAGATCGTAAAGTGAAGCTCCGTGAGATTGCTGAGATGACACAGATATCATATGGAAGTGTATTTACTATCCTTCATGAAAAATTGAGCATGAAAAAGGTTTTTTCCAAGTGGGTGCCGCGATTGCTTTCGATGGAACAAAAACAGCAACGAGTCGATGATTCAGAAAGCTGTTTATCGCTATTTACTCGCAACAAAAAAGATTTCTTGCGTCGTTACGTGACCATGGACGAAACATGGATACATCACTACACTCCAGAGTCGAAGCGGCAGTCATCTGAGTGGCGCACAGCTGGCGAAAGCCGTCCGAAGCGTCCGAAAACGCAGCAGTCAGCTGGCAAAGTCATGGCGTCAGTTTTTTGGGATACGCATGGCGTGATTTTCATTGACTACCTCGAAAAAGGTAAATCGATCAACAGTGATTATTATATTGACTTGCTGGTGCGTTTGAAGGAGGAAATCGCAAAAAAACGACCGCACA
>BMAW01062443.1:0-13472 GCA_019974015.1 Nephila pilipes
TAAATGAAAATTATAAAGGAATATTGAATTCACACAGGCAAAGGCATTGTCTTAAGGTAAACCTTATATAAAATTTTAAACTTAAGAGTATGATACTTAATTTATAATTTTTATATGTATATAGGATAAAATTTTACTTTATTCTCATTTCCACTGGAATAATACTGGAGAACGAATTTTTGAGGAAATGACATGTAAGCGACCAGATGAAGCGTCGCTTCCAACTACTTGTGCGCAAAAAAGCTGAAAATTTATATTTTATGATGGCAAGATTAATATATACCATTTTTTATATAGAATTAAAGAAGTATTAAATTAATTTACTCCTTAAGTTATATATCGATAACATTGTTTGCTTACCGAAAGACCAAGATACGCCACCACTGATTAAGGGGATGATGCGTTTAAGAATAAAAAAAAATATTGAAATTACGATTCAAATACCTGAGAATATAAAAAAAAATAGTTTGCGTTTAAACTTGATGTACATTGTAAATAACTGTAACTGGCAAAAAGATAATTTGCACGTGGTTACAGATCAATACACTCTCATAACCTTATTCGGTCGACAAATCAGTATTTCTTAGCATGCAATTTGTAAAGGTAATAGATATTTAATCATGCACCGTAAAGCATTGAAATGTTACGGTAATTCGTTCAGTGATATAACGAGATACACTGACCACTTTCTTATCGTCCACGCAAAAAATGCAGATTACAAAGGAATACACGATGAAGATAGAAATGAGCGCACAGAGTTTAGGAAATCTCAACATAATGCTCAGAAAAAAAGGACATAGTTGGGAAGAAGAAAAGAGGCAAAAGAAACAGAAAGGTAGTCTCTACAGCAGATCACGATAGAAATTCGCCTATTTCCAACAGATTAGATGATGAAACTACAATCCTTTTCTTGAACAGGGATAGAGATGACACCATTTCGCAAAATTAGTTTAAAAGCTCCAAAAATTCAAATCGGGGAGTGTGTCTACAAGTGTGAATCCTGTTCGAATGCATTTACTCGTAAAGATCACTTAAAAAAACATCTTCGATTCACACTGGATTAAAATCTCAAAAGTGTGACATTTGTGTGAAAGAATTTTCTCACAAGTGTAACCTCATTGCGCATCTTCGCACTCATAGTGGAGAAAAGCCCTATAAGTGTGATTTTTGTGAGAAAGTATTTGCGTTGAAAGGAAACCTTAGTGCTCATAGAAATAGTCATACTTATATAATACATATGTAAATATGATTAGTGTATTAGGTAGTTTTGCTGAGAAAAAGTCTTTTAAGAAAGCGATTTTTCGCTGTAAAAATGATCAATTTATTATAATGGAACTACTTTGAAATTTGTTCATGAAGGAAATAATGCTTGAGGGGGGCACATAAAGAAAATTGTTATAATTCGAAGCATGAGGTAAAGAAATTTCCTTTGTTTAGCAACTTTTTTTGTTCCAATCGCTTTCGTCGGAGCGATATGTGTGAGTGGTGAGTAGTTTGTTGAAAAATAAAGATTTTCATGAGATCAAATGAATTGCTGAAATATTTTATTCCGAAGATTAAGCAGCACGATACCAAGTTCCTTCAAATTGATGTTTTTCAAAGAACTGTGTGCGTATTATATACACCAAAAAGCACGATAATGTGATGAATGCTATCTAAAATATTGTACTGGAAATTTTACTTTTGTTTTTCTCCAATTTTTGAATATTGTTTTTTAGAGAAACGAATAATATTTGACTGATTCGTAAGAATATTTGTTATTTAATAAATAAAAAAATATTTTACTCTAATTTGGGTATTCCTTTTGAAATCGCCGATAGTGATATTGATGTTTGATTAAAAGATAAGAGATTCCATTCCGTATTTTTTTCCACATATGTCTTTATTCAATAATGATTGTTTTCATGATTAATAATTGTATAGTTTTGTGTTAAACTATTTTATATTACATATGTACGAAGAATATTGCTAACTTCTGTATAATAAAATTAATTTTTCAAACTGATAAAACATTTATTTTATGTGCTTAAACTATTTTTAACACGTTCGTGAAAAAAAATTATATTTTCAGTTATTAACCAGTTATCATCTACATTAATGGTATTGTTACATACGATGAAATAAGTATTTTGTAATAGGACTTTTAACATATAAATATCAAAATATCACGTAGCCTTTCGTGTTAGTTTTCAAACTTTTTATCAATCTGCATATTTGATTCAATATTTAATGTTTGCAAATTTCAACCGTAAACGAGATTTAGTAAAGGGAAGGTATTGGATTTTAATTTCACAGGAACTCCACTACGAAAACAACTTTGAATTCGCGAACATAAAAATTAATTAACTCCTCTCCTTTGGAATATTTTTTGATAAATAAAAGATCGTGTGTGTGCGTGAGAGAGAGAGAGAGAGTCTTATTACTTTCATACTGACATTCTAAGCTATTTCGCTGTAAAATTTCTTTCAATGCTTGAAATTAAGTTCCCATTTTTACGTAATCTAACATTATTCTAGAGCAGGTGTGGCATTGGATGATTACAAATGATTCTTACAAACAAACATGACTATTAAAACTTAAAACAAAAGTTCTGGAAATAGAATAAGATTCAACTTTTACAAGTCAAATATTGAGTGATTATTTTTGCTAAAAAATCATATGACTCTGATTGATTGATTGTTTATTTAAGTCACGATAAGAAGTAATAGGATGGCGGTTGGCGACACATCTCGTTATTTCGAACTCGGTGAAGTGACGAGGACGCTACTTGAACTGGCACCTCCCTCTCTAAACTTCCATACCAAACCATAAGAAAGATTTGGGATTTCAACCCAATTTAACGTGAAGTTGCCCCGCTACACGGCTGGACTTTAAGAACATCAGAGCTAAGAACTACAACTCGAAGAAATTAATGTCTTTTGCGATTCCTGAATCATGAATTAGCAGATTCTGTTCTGATTTCTATCGACAAACCCCTAACACTAAATGCTAGACTGAATAAAAACTGATCAATTTATATGATATTTGATCTCAGCTGTCCAAAAATTTTCGCAATGTTTGGAAAAAACTGACTACCCTTGCGCTAGAGAATGATTGTCTAAAGTGGGGACCAAAAGTCTTTAAAATGAGGCCCAAACGCAAATTATGAAAATATTTAAATTAACACATTTTTATTAAAAAAATAAATGTTTGCAATATTTTTTATATATAATCGATTCTTCGACATTTATTTTGAAATAAAAATTTCTAATATCAGTTTATCACACCAAACTATAGCCACAAGAATTTTTCTAAATCAGTTTATTACATCAAACTATAGCCACAAGAATTGAAGAGTTGTGGAATTCAGTTAAAAAGTCTTTAAAAAGCAGTTGAAATAATTTTAAATTTTATTCTTTAGCCATGGATGAAAGCAACGAAATGGTTGTTTTAGTATCTTTAAAAGACACAACCAAGTCTGAATATCTATTCGATGCAATAAAAATGACGATGAAAAGATTTTCCTTATCTATGAAAAATTTATCAGCCATCATAACCGATCGGGCCCCTGCCATGGTAGGTAAAAATGGGAACTCGTTAAAATGGTTAATGAAGCCGCTGCTGCCGGCAATTCGATTTTGGTGGAAAATCATTGTATTGTACATCAGGGCAATTTATATGGAAAAATTTTAAAAATGGAAAGTGTATTAAGCATTCTTATAAAAACCATTAACTTTATAAGAGCAGAAGGACTTAATCATAGACAATTTGAAAAGTTTCCTAAATTAAAAGGCACTGAATTTACAGATGTGTTATTTATTATACGGAAGTAAGATGGCTCATTAAGAGGAAAATGCTCAAAAGATTTTACGGTTTGAGAACTGAAATAAAAATATTTATGGAAACAAAAGGGAAACCTGTGAATGAATTTGAAGACGAAGTTTGGATTTTAGATTTAACATTTTTAGTTGACTTAACAAAACATTTAAATCATTTTAATTTGAGACTTATAGGAAATTTCATTTCATTATTAATAAGTTCCAAATAATAACAGCGTTTAAAAGAAATTTAAAATTTTGGCGCAATTAAATAAAAGTAAAAGATTTCGCACATTTCAGTACTTTGGCTGCACATAAACCTGTGATTTACGAAAAATATGCTGCATTAATTTTTGATTTGATTCAAGAGTTTGAAAATAGATTTCAAGATTTTCTAAAAAATGCAGAGTATTTCAACGTATTTTCCACCGCAATTTCTCTAGAAATAATTAAATAAATTACCTTGAAATCTTCAAATGGAATGCATTGAATTGTAAAGTGACATTCAACTGAAAGATAAACTTGGGAATGTTTCTTTTCTGGAGTTTTATAAAGATTACCTACCCTGCGATAAATATCTTAATTTTCGCAATCATACTTTATTAATGTCTTCAGATTTTGGAAGAACCTATATTTGTGAACAATTGTTTAGAAGAATGAAGCATACAGAAAACAAAAATTGGACAAAGATTACTGACAAACATCATAAAAATGCAGTAAGAATTGCTACCTCGTTCATTGAACCCGATATCGATTTCCTTGTTCAACAAAAGCAAATTCATTCATCTCATTTATTCGATTTTTTTCTATCTTAAAGAAATCCAAACTAAATGAAATGAAATTTATACAAATTTTAAATAAATATGTATTAATACATATCTAAATCAAATTTAAAAAAAAATATTATAAAAGTAGTTAATTCATTTTAATAAAACTACATAAAGTTAATTTTTATTTTAGTTTGTTGAAAAAATATTGTATGTGAGGCCCTGGAAATTTTATTTTTGCAATGTGGCTCTCAACCGGTCACAGTTTAGACACCCATGCCCTAGAGTATTCAATGCACGCACTACGGCTTCTGTAGCTGGGTGGTCATGGTCGCGAATTCGAGGCCAGCGTTGATGACGTCGAGGTTAATGCCACTTAAGACCCATTGTGTTCCTGAGTTGATGCAACATAGAGTATCGAGACCTTAGTACTTCCGCTAGTGTGACTTGGAAGATTGGAAATTAAATTTTAGGTCTCTTGGTTAAAATAACGAGATCCTTTACCAATAGACTTCGTTTTGCATCAAAGTGTGATGTTGATAAACAAGTTGCCAATCGTTATACGAGTATCGAGTTCCTTTAATTTGCCAGTACAGTTTGAAAACAAGATTTTGGGTCAAAATAAGGATTTTGTTTTAATTGTTAGTCTGATATTAAAATTAAATTTTTTATCTTGAAAAATAAGTTCGAATTTTGTTTCTACCTTATTCATGTAGTTAATTTTATGGCTGTTTCTATAATTACTAGATCACGAATTTAACTGACCCGAAAGAATGTAATAGAACTTTTTTGAAAAATGTTTCATTTCTGTAAAACACAATACCGCAAAATGATAAGCATCAATGAACCGGAAATTTAGAAGTATATATTTCAAGTACTTTTACATAGACTAATATTCCCACCGTACTAGGAAGATTTATATGTAAAATATCGCACTAAGAAGTAATACAAAGGAGTTTGGTGACAAATTTCGTAAAATTTATACGCTTCGAATGAACGAGGATGACATTTGAACTGGCAAATTCCCTGTACATTCCTCCACACCACGACAATGGGAAGAATATGGACCGTAACAGATCAAATATGAAGTGAGAATTGATGAAACAACGAGAACTGTTGGATTCGACATCTTTAATCACAAGAATAACATTTTAATAAATAAATATTGCTATTTCTCTGCTTTTAATTAATCGATTTTATGAGGTCAGAAGTATGTGAAAGCCTCTCGACTCTACAGGTTGACACAGTGCTTTAAACAAAACTTATTTACAAATTTCTTTATTCAATTATTAAGTATGAAACAAGAAAGATACTTAATGTGAAATTATATCCTGATTTCCTTTTAACAAACAAAATATAATTTAAAACACGTGTATCAGGATTTATCCTTCCTTTAACGCGTTTTAATTAATATATAATATTAAAAATGTTTTTGTTTGCTTTCCTAGATTCAAAACAAAGGATCATAAGAAAAAATTACGAAATATCTAATGAGGGATCCAAGTAATCGAAAATCAGTAGCATTCAGCAAGTCAGATTCTTCATACGTAAAGTTTAAATGAGTACATACAGTGTCCTCTCACGATGTCATGTTAAGGTGCGTAGCAACTAAAAACGTTTACAGAGTCGGCTGACTATGGGTTCGAGATTGTTAGGTTCGTAGTCAATAATTCGTTTCCTTTCTGCAGTGCGACGTTAATACATGAAATGTTTCTTAAAAAATAAATTCCTGGATTTTTGGCCACTGTACGATAAATTATTACAAGAAATCGGTCAAAACGTAACTCTCGAAATTAATTAAAATAAATCTGATATATTTTCTTAAAAATTTATGCACTATAATGTTGGATAAATATATACATATATATATGTATATTTCCTCAACAAATTGTACTTGATTATTATTATTATTATTTTCTATATTTTATATCCACTATAGTAGCGATTCCACAAAATCATACAATACAACTCGTAAAAAAAAAAGTATGGTAAAAATAACTTTGCATATTTTATAAGATGATATGTCAAAATATTGTATTTTGTATTTATTTTTAAATTTACGAACTCTTTGCTGTTCATTTTTCTAAAAGAAATTTTTTCTTATATTTCGCTTTGTCAGAACTCACCGAACACTAAAATGAAATTTTTAAATCGCAAGATTTCTAATATGACGAAAATTGTGCTTCAGTTTGTAATTTCTTAGTTTCTCGGTAACAATTGCAAAGAAAGAATATATAAGTTATTTTAAATAACTTGAGATATTAAAGCAATAATTTATTTCAATATATATTTATTTCATCTAATGTAAAATGCGGTAATTCAATTGCTACATTCTTGCTTGGGTGATTAACATACCGGACAGAATTTTACAAAACTTTAATATTCCGTACTAGCCAAACTTACGAGATCGTTAAATCAAAGTCAACCATAATTATGTTGAGCAGTTGGTTTGAGTTCAGTTTTTATCGAAGCCTGCCATGTATAACAAAATAGGAATTCTGAATTTAAATAGAGCTGATGTGATGCAGAAATAAGATGAAGTTAAAAGATGCAAATATCCCTCCTTATATAAATAATTTGAAAATGCATTCCTTCCACAAAAGAAAATTTTCCAAGTATAAAAATACAAATCACAGAAATAAAATAATTTGGATTTTGTTAGATGTAAACTTTGAAAAATGTAATCATTTTGTGCAAGTTAAAAGTTTTAGTTACAATTCTATTTATTCAGGAAGTTGACCATTTTTAAATTAAACATTAAATATGTGAAATTTCTTTTCAAATATTCTCTACTTAGAATACTAAATTATAATGTTATTACTTTAATGAAAATACATTTTAAAAATCTATGAAATAGATACAATTTAGTGTGGGTTAGAATTAGATTTTAAATAGAATGAACCAACAATGCATTATTTTAAAAATAAACGCTAGAAGGAACGTTCCAGGAATTAGAGTTTCATATGTAAAAAACTATTTCTTGAAATTAATTCTGATCATTTCAATAAATGAAAAAATTTGCTTTTAAAAATAAAAAAGTAATATTTAATCTAAATGGGATTAACAACTTTACAGACACATATACTTTCTTTACTTTCGAAACTTGCATATAAATTTACTAATACACATATATAGGACTTTCAGAATGCAGCAATCGCAATGTTTTGTTCCTTGTGTGTTTTTATATCCTAAACAGTTCATAATGATTAAAATCTGAAGTGAGAAGATTCATTAATAAAATTAGCTCAATTGAACAATATATATTTCATTTTCTGGCTTCTGTTCAAATACACGTTACAAATAAGTATACTTAAGGAAAAATGAATTACATGAAATTTAGAGTTTAAATTTCTCTTTTCGTCACATGATTGTCACTTTGAATATTGAGATTGCATTTCAAAGCAAAAGTTTCAGGAATCTCACCTGAAAGTCGTCTCACCCATATGAGTGTAAAGATGTCCATCTAAGGTTTCTTATCACAGTGATTGCGAAGATGTCGTTTTAAGCTACCTGTTTGGTTAAATTCTTTCCCACAGTAATCACACCTGAGAGGCTTCTCACCACTATGAATAGGATTATGTTGATTAAGGTTATGTTTCCGAATAAATTCTTTCCCGCAGATATCACACTTGAAAGGATTTTGTCCAGTATGGATGCGAAGATGTTCTTCGTATTTATATTTAGAAGTGAATTGCTTCGAGCACGATTTACACTTAAAGAGATTCTCACCAGTATGCAAACGATTATGTTGAACCAAATTTCCTTTATTTGAGTAGGATTTGCCGCAGGTCTTGCATTTATATGGTTTGTCGCATTCGCGTGTAGTTGATTGTCTGTTGGTAGAAGATGTCGTTTTGTTAAATTCCAAATCATCAACTGCTTTAATTTCGGATGCATTGCACTTGACGTTTAATACTATAGAACTTTTAACGTTCTTTTGCAAAATATTGTCATCTAGCTCTCTTTTTAAGAAAATTATTTTGGGTTCTTTAAACAATTTATTGGAATCAGTGGATCTTTTAATAGAATCTACAAGTGCGATGTTCTTCTTGCATTCATTCTTTGTAGGTTTCTCACTTATCCTATCGGAATCATTCGTTATACTAATGGAATCTACAACCGAGATATCCTTTTTGTATTCATTCATTCCTGTTGAGTTTTTAGTTATTCTAATTTGTTTTGAGCAACTTTCTTGGGATTTATCTAACATAGTACCATCATTTCTATTTGAGACGTTTGTTCTTTCCTAATCTGCGCTTTTGTTATGGAAGATGAATACATGGGTAAAGTATTTCATATAATCAATAAACGTTTTACCGCAACATTTAAACATCTTACGATTCATTTTGCAGTGTTGGTCTAATTCTGGCACAACAGTTACTCAAAATTAGGTTTTATGCAGTTAAGTTACTTCCGAAACTGGAGAAAACGATAATAAGTAAGTGTAAAGCTGAAAAGGGTATTTTCAATCATGACAGTTACAGTTATGGAAAGCGTAGTCTTCTCAAATTCTTAATTGATTGATTTAATTTTTGTCAACTTTGCACTTAGAAACAACACGGAACTATTGTCGATGGTTCTTGTATCTTTTTAGCGCCTCTGGAGTGACAAAAATGACACTTTATAAATTATATATACTCCCTTTATAAATTTTCATACAATGTTATTTTCAGAATTTTAGAATAATTCACTCTGTGTATAAAAATAAATATTTTAATATTTCTCTCTTCCTTTTATTACTATTTTGTTTGTGGCTATTACTAATATCATCTGGAATGTCTTTGCTAGACATCTATGCCTTAGCCATTTTCCCCAGAATACCCAAGAAAGACGCAAAAATCGATGCAGTCAATTAGGTGACATTTGTGAGTGGAAATCCAATGCTAATGGGACAAAAAATGCTATGGAATGTTAAAAGGTAATCCAATGGTAAAGGGACAACAAAATGTTATGTAATGAAGCTGCAATGGCACATGTAAAACAATAAGGTTGATATCAAATCCACAGCATTGTACAACAGCTTAATTCGTGAAACAAAATTGACTTCATAGATTAGAAAATTGACTTTAATTATTAATGATTTCCTTACTATCACAAAATGACTTACGTTCTCCTTTGTGACCTCATAAGTAGTTTTCGATCCCTGATTCTGGTGTGAAATTCTAATTATTGTATTCGACATTTTTATTCTTAAATAATCGGGGGTTTGTCACCTTTCATCATTAAGGCAGTATCAGAACGGTTGAAATTATTGAATATGATAAGTTAATTAGCGTTTGCAATGGCCGCAACTGTCCTTACAACGTTAATTGTTTGTTTGTCATTGGAATAATTGGAAGAATACAGAATATCGAAAAGAATAAATTTATTTCTGACATCAACTTTGAATTTCTTCGTCATTAAAAAAGAAAAAAATGAAAGGATGATATTTTCTAAATGTAATTATGTTCTAAAATGTAATTCAAAGTTGTACAAAAAAATATTTTTATGTGCACTTATCTAAAGATATGCATCCACACCATAATTCTATGCTGAATAGTTTGAACTATTTCGTTTTTTAGGGTGGATGGTGTTCTTCTTACATCTGAGCACCTCTTACACCTACATTTTTAACGTCGCAATAGAAGCAACACTAGGGCTATTGACAACCGACCTCGTAATTTTGAGCTTTCATCAAGAGACGAGAATGACCCCTTAGCGTGCACTCCCCCTCTTGACTTCCATACCACGCCAACGGGAGGACTTTGGCCCCAATGGATTTAACGTGTATCTGCCTGGATACACAGCAAGGTATCCAGTTCCCAATCCACAAATCGTCAAAAACCGACGGCCGCAAGTCAAAGACAATGACACTATGCTACCAAGACAAGAAATGAAAATTAAAAATTATTTATATGATTCGAATTTGAAAGTAATATTAGTATGGAATCGATTTCCAAAAGGACAAAAACGATTTCAATATTCAAAGGTCCTATGGGTTTTAATGTGATAAAAAGTAGAAATCGTAACTAGAGTCTCTGAATCCTCAAAGACTACATAAAAATAGTTCAATGCATTATCCAAGCAATTTGTGTTAGGATTGATAATTGTTTAATAAAGAATTAGGGATACAATTATATAATAATTTTTTGTATTAAGAACTGTTTTTTTTTGAATAAAAAATTATGGAAATGGGAAACAAAATATTTATGATAATTTTGCTCCAGAAATGTTATATTTTAAAATAAACAGTTTAGTTGAATAATTTTAAAGTATTTTAATGTTCTATAAAATTACAATAAATATTATTTAAAAAATAAATATATTTTTTCGATAAAGGTCCCAAATGGGACATAAACGAGAGAACGCCAAATAGTTTTGCCTTTAAAATTTGTCATAATTTCTGGAAGAAAGTTCTCATCAATATAAACGATGCACCTAGTTATATTCCGCGTGGCATCGCCGTAAATTTCACAATCACTAAATCGCAACCTATTATGTCGTGATCTGTGGCAAATCAGCCAGGAGAGGTGCATGAAAAATGAAACCACACACAGAAATAAATAACTTTTACGAAATGATAAAATTAAGTTTTTGCTCACAAATGTGCTTACTTTTACACAATAAAAAACTTATAATCATCATAACCATTCAATTCTTTGAAAAATATCTCAACAACGAGGTATTAAATTAATTGCGAGAAAAAAAATTTGGAGAAGGGAATGGTGACGATAGTTCAGGAAGTTTTATTGCGGGACGGAGATCAGAGGCTATTCCAATAAATTTGAATGCTATTTTGAGCGAGGAAAGAATGTAATTGTTCCCTGATCTCGTTTAAGATGAGTAAGACACGTTGATTCGTTCCTAGAGAAGAATAAAATATAATAAGTATGAAGAAAACGAAAACTCTTTGGTAATCCACATGAGTGCAGTACGAAAGTCATCCAAGCTATTTAAAATATTACATCTTACGAAATGTTTCTCAAGTACGAGTAAGCGTCGCATGGTTGTAAAGTCACAAACGTTAAAGTTTAACTTTTAAACACACAAGAGCCGCGGTGTTTCTTCGAAAAACTACAAACATTAAATATTCTGCATAAAGACATTGATTTCCTCTAATATTTTAATCTCTTTTCTTTGTATATATTAATTACATGTAATGGATTTCTTTCTATGCAAATAATACTTTCTTAAAGCATCGAGTTTCTTTTGGTTTCACGAGAGCAGTTTTAGAATCGTTCTTAAATTTTCTTTTCTAATTTTCTTGTAATTATAAGATCTTGGTTAAAAAGAGAGCACACGCGAGAGAAAGGTACCCAAATTTCCATACATTTAATTTTGTAGTTTTCTATCATGTCTGAGACATAGTTATTTAATACACAACTATAAATGGCTTTTTCATAGTTGTGTACTTCGTTCTGAATCTATGATTCACCATTTTTAAAGAGACTTTTTTTATATGCGTTGGTAAATGTTCAGTTTGAAATTAAATAAATCTGTATAAGTGCGTGAAATACAGCAATCTGTGGATTAATTTTATTTTATTTTTTCGATACTACCTAAAAAAAAAAGTACAAAAGTTTTTCAATATGTTGTTCAGTTCCCTTCCAGGATTTCCAAGATTTATTTCTTTAAGATTGTTGCACTACTGCATTGGAGAAAAGTTGCCGTTCGATGTTTCAAATTGTCAAAAAAGGAGAAAGAATTGTCCTTACCAGAAACCACCATGATATCAAATGTTTCGGAGGACAATTGATTCATTTATACCATCGGACATAGCAACAGCACAAGTGCTGTTTAAACCATTGTTATTTGGACCTCCATGAAAGGAGGAAAACCTAGATCTGTAATATCTCTCACAATCTTACAGGCACATCCACACTTCTCCTACGAGAATTAAGTTAGTTATGTAATTTCCTGATCTTCACTCTGACTTACTCTATTGATGATTTGTTTAAAAGGAGTGCATCGTGTTTGGTAAACATATAGTGATGCGTCACCGGGTTGTAAAGATCTTCCTTATCAACCCAAAATGTAACCTTTTCTTCCCTTTCCGTTCTGTATCGATCATATTTTAAGTAAATCTTTTAGCATCTTAGAGATTTGGCTCTTGAGCCGTTATCTCTAATTATAATTCAGTACGTATTCTGAAATGAGACATGCTCAATTGATTAAAGTTCTTTCTGTCCTTCTAATGAAAGATAATCGAGTAAAATCAGGACTGGAACGCAAAATCCCAAAGACTGTTTTGTTTTATTAACGTAGCACTAGATGAAACACACCAGGCAATTGTTAATGGGCATCATGGTACCAAACTCAGTTAAGAGAAGGCCAAGTGACGAGGACGACACCTGAGCAGAACCTCACTTTCCTCAACTTCCACACCACGGGAAAGTGAGACTTTGGAAGGCCTCGAATGATTTACAATACGCAACCGGCACATCTACATTATCATCAGGGGATCGAACTCAAAGATTAGATGAAACCCCAACGTCTGCAAGAACGCGAAAAAATGATCTGGGTAACCGCGGCTACACAACTCCATAAGAACGATGTTCGTGAACTTGTGACTTGACAAAATGGCTACACAATGGTTGTAAAATCTGTTAGAAATTGCGTTAATAAATGTCTCAGCTTAAAAACGTTGCCCCCCATCTACTAATAACTAAACACAAAATACGAAAGGTGTTTCTTAAATAAAATTACCCATTGAACAGATGATGGGAATATATTTTTTTTATAATAAATAAATAGGAAATTACTTGATTTAAATGAAAGGCTTTGAGGATTTTAAACCAGACGTACATACAAGAAATTGAAAATTGTTATTAAAAAAATAAAATTTGTTATTTTGATATTTTGGAATATTTTTTAAAATTATTTTTTTATCTTATTAGACACTGCATGCAAAATTAAATAAACTATGAAA
>BMAW01062474.1:0-12431 GCA_019974015.1 Nephila pilipes
AAAAATCATTTATTACTTCGTTCAGTTTACGTATTGCTCAAAAATCAAATTTTTAAGGTATATTTTAATATTTCAAGCCTAATATAAAATCACTCCTCTGAAGATATTATATTATGTTACATTTGAATTGAATTCTTAATGCTTCAATACTAACGAATAGGAATATGAATAGAGGATGACTTGGGGACTTGTACTTTCACTTTGAATCAATAATCTTTACTCAATCTTATTGAGTTCAAACTACTTTTACAAACTTACTTACAACTCGTTTAAAAAATTAAGTTGTTAAGAAATATAGTAAATTTTTATTAGTATCTAAATTCAGTTATATTACGACAATGAACGAATTAGCATTTTGGGGCAGCATATCTCATTTAAATTTTCAAGTCTTTTTAACAATAAAAATACTAGGTACTTCTGATATGACCTTCATACATTTTATTTTCTTTATTTAAAAAAATATTATCCCACAAGTGAATTTGACTTGCTTCCAGGATACTTTTACAAGCTATTCAATATAAGGAATAAATAAATTTCATTATAATATGATATAATATATCAGACATGAATGTTGAATAATTGATATTAATCAGCTATATTGTCTTTATATAAATATATTAGGTTTGAAATAGAATGAATAATACTTTTAAACGAATAGGTAACTTTAAAGTAACTTGGGTGGATTTCTTCTAAGATGCTCTAGGTACAACTACTTTAAAAATCATAAAGGAAGATATAAAGGAAAAAAATCTACTTGCATCGGTTGAGAGATTCATCAGTATTTTCTATCATAAGCTTGAATACAGTGGAATCATTTTTCTGGGGACTCGATTATTATGTTAGAGCCTTTTGACACATAAACACAAGGTATTTATTAAGAATTCAGTTACTCGGTAATGTTTTAAGTTACACAGCTATTCCGAATCATTTCAGTGCCCTCGGTTATGATAAAGTCAATTTTTCTCGTGAAATATTTAATACGGCTGCATGTTTGCAAATTTAAAAGTGGATCATACAATTACAACTTTTCCCTGAAGTTTTGAAACTCTTAGACCTGAAAACCGCATGTACCTTGAGATTTCAATAATTCTTCCATTTTGAAAAGGTTGTCTGGAAACTTTGAGATTTTGAAATACTTTGGTAGCTATTGCAGGCTTAAATGCATTTGAATTATTGTTGTGTGGACCTCGATTACAGAACGAGAGCCTTTTCACACAAAAAACACAGGGCATTTATCAAAAATTTAAGTACTCGGTATTTACCCAGTTACAAAACTGTTCCGAATCATTTAAGTATCTTTGGTTATAAAATAGAAAATTGTTAATTTTTCTCACGAAATCTTTGATGCGACTACATTTTTACAAATTTAAAAGTAACACAGACTATTATAACTTTACCCTGAGCTTTTGAAAACTTTTGGACCTGAAAACAACAACGCAAATCTTATGAATTCAACAATTAGTTCATTGCGAAAAGGTTGTCTAGACACTTTGGTACTTTGAAAGAGATTATGGAAGGATTGACAAAAAGTTTTAAGATCCATTGACACAGGATGTTTCTTAAGAATTAAGTAATCATATTATGGCTTCCAAGTTGTGGCGCCTTTATAACACTTTAACTGTAGAGTTTTCTCAAGAAATTTTGAATATTTCATTAAAAATTAAAGTTTAATAAGAAACACACAATAATATGTTGAAAATTACTTATTGTTTTGAATGTATGTGACTGTTAATAAATTTTTAAAGTTTCTAGAAAGTTTTCAGTCATTTTCAATCAAAAATATTAAAGTTTAATTAAAAATATATTAATCTGTTGAAAATGACATACTGATTTGAACGTTTTAAAAGTTTCTTGACAGTTTTCAGTCATTTTCATTCAAAAACATTTAAAGTTTAATTTAAGAAACAATAATCTTTAAGAAATTGTAAAATTTTTATAAAGTGTGTCGTTTTATTTAGCTTTTAAAGTTTTGTTGAAAGTTTAAAGTCAATTTCATTAAAAAAACATTAAAGTTTCATTAAAAATATAATAATCTTGTTGAATATTACATATTGATAACTAAGTGTATGATTTTCATTAATTATCGTAAGCAATATTTAACTTTTTATTGTTAGCGGAGGATAGCTGTCTTCAAGTTTTCATCGTATAATCGCTTGCCAGCACTCCAAAACGAGCGTTCCCTAGAGCGCGTATCGCTCCAATGCCGCCCACTCGCACATCAAAACGTTATAAAAAATTTAAGCAATCAATCAATCAGTACAAAAGATCGACTTCTATCTTCAGTTATCTGATTCCGCCTACGCTGTGTCAACATTTTGGGGGCGCTGCAGTGAGCTTCGAGAAGGGTCGAAACCTTTTTCGGAACCGTAAAAATCTATGGGTTTCAATAAATTTTTAATTAAAATATTTTAATATTGTGCTCTTCGAATATCTCCAAATTAGCTTTTTCATGGTTATTTTCATTCATTTTTGTTTTCAATGCCTTTAACTGAAAGACACAAAATATTTCTAGGAAGTTAAATAATTCTGTTAAAATTAGGTAATATAATTAATCTTACTCAAAATTATACAAAGATCTACCTGCATAAGTTCAAATTAAAAAAAGATAATGTATGGTACTTTTCCAATTATGTTTGAATTATAATTTCATAATTATTAGTCTAGAAATTTAAAAAGAAAATTACAATACTATTATGTATGTATGTTTATATATATATATATATACAAAGATAGATAAGCTCAACGTATAGATTTTTCAATTAAGTAACTACATTGAGATTTCAAACTTCAAGAACATTTTAATTACTTTTTCTATACTATTACTTATTATTTTTTCGAGAAATCTTTCGCATGGAACAATGTTTTAGAGGTTACTAATCACTCTAAATTTAACTAGAGGTATACAATTTTTTTAAGAATAAACCTACTTTTCATTATTGTAAATGCGTGATCCAAGTTACTGAGCTATTCCGAAGCATTTTAATTTTCTTGGCTATGAAAAAGTCAATTTTTCTCAAGAAAATTTTGATACGACTACAGTTTTACAAATTTAAAAGTGGCACATACAATTATATCTTTTCCTTGCTTTTGAAACTTTTAGATCTGAAAAATATAACATATATACCTTGAGAATTCAATACTTATTTCATTTCGATTATTTTTCCAAATGATTTGGTTATGTCAATAAATCGAAATCCTCTAATTATACATGATTCTCCAATGTTTTCTATTATGTTAATAGATTATACTATTTGCATTACTCTTTTGAGGTACTTTTTTGAAACAGAACTGTTCCCATCACTTTATCTTATCTGTATATGTTTTTATCACAACGCTTAGTGACAATAGATGCAGTACATGTTCTTCGAATGTTCGGGTTCTTCCGGTTCGATTCTTGGCCGCTAAAGACCCGAGTAAAGTAGCCGAGGCTAATGCCCGTTAAATCTGTCGGAGCCTAAAGTCCTCCCATCGGCGTAGTGTGAAAGTTAGGAGAGAGGGATGCCTGCTCAGGTGTCGTCTTCGTCACTTGACCAAAGTTCAAAATTACGAGGTCCGTCGCCAACAGCTCTCGTGTTGATTCTAGTGCGACGTTAATAAAAACTAAAATTAAAGTCATATGAAATCTAGTTTTTGGATAGTTAGTTCAAGTGCTAAGAAAAATTAAGAAAAGAAAAAATTCTCATTGCCATATACGTATAAACTAGTAGTTTTCATATAAGTTTTCCAGGAAGATGTTAAAAATTTTAATAAGCTCAAAAAAATGATAGCCTTAAATAATATAGTCTGAATTCGATTGTGAATTTTTTTTTCGATTCAGAAAATGTATTAACTTACTCATCATTAATGATCATTTTAAATCTTTTAGAACGAATAATAAAAATGCGGAAACTTTGTAAATGTTTTTTTCTAAAAAAAAGATAAGCACGTAGTAAAAAGAATATAATATACCAAAACAGCAAAATATTCAGATATTAAAGAATCGTATGGCAAAGTTTAAAAAAAAATATCTTGTAGAATAGCGTATTCATTACAGAGTTTTCTAAAATGGCAAAATATAAAGTAATAATGCTTACGTAAAATGGTAAACGTTCACAGTGAATTCCAAGATGCTTGTGTTTACGTAGTTTCTTTTCAGTTGTAAAAAAATAGTAATCATTTCGGTATCATACGTTTTACGCTAAAAATTAGCTTATACTTATCGTTATTATTCAAAGCTTAAATCAATTTTTCCGTATATCAGAAAATTTACAAAGTAATATTTCGAATAAGGTTATTTCAACATATTTATTGTTAGTTTCAAATAATATAATCAAAACTGGATATTCGAAATTAGCAATATTATAAGAAGTTTTTTCAATAAACTTATTGTAGATCATTGTAATTATTTCATAATTTATGTTTTTAATATTAAATAAAAGAATCTAAATTTTTTCTGAATATATTAATTAAGAATATTCCTTTAACTAAGAGGAGAGTGGCTAGGAAAATATGCATACATAGAAAATATTCTTATTAAATGTTAATGTCTTAAGAAAATATTCGGCGGCCGGTGGTTTCCCAACCCGTGGTCGATTGGTCTTGATGCGGCAGTGTTGTTTCGAACCCTGAACCAGTGGGTCGAAAAATTTTTGTTATGCCCTAACCAACTAGGTTAAAGAGAACGCCCTATTCAGAATAATTTAATTTCTGGCGCTCTTGTAGAAGACAGTCGCTGCAAATGTAAGAAAAAAAAAGGTATTCAAAAAGCAAAATAAAAGAAGAAAAATTAATATTCAAGTAAGTAATAATTAAAGAAAAAAATAATGAATGACCAAAAGAAGGAAATTTTTGCTGTAAAATCCTTTAAAATCCAAACCTCTGAAAGATTTTCATTATCTTAAACAACAAACTGTATTAATCTTTAAAGAATACGTCTAGTAAGATAATGGGTTGGGGTCCTTATCATTTAATAATAAGTCATATGGATGACTTGTTCGGGATATCCCCAATGCAGAAGAGGAGGTGGGATGAGTTGATGTCACTTCCGTCCAGCATGAGCATGCTATCGTGATGTTGCTTGTATTATTTTTATTGAACTTCCCTTATGTAGATCTGTCATCAGAAATACGGTAAAGTTCAATTTAATGAATTGAATGCATTAGTTCAAAATTCATTATGAAGTTCAGAGTTTAATATGTATATGATTGAACGTTGTGTACTTTTGAATGTCACGTATTCTTCATTCAACGGAGATAAGAAATGCAATCTGACAAAATTGTACTATTTGCTCTGACTGAATATAAATAAAAATTAGATGCAGACAATTACAAAATCAGAAACTGAAAAGTTTACAAAAAATCTTTCAACTATTTTAAAGCATTTGATATAATGATATTTAGTGGCTGCGAGTAGCCTAGCTGGTCATGGTTTCATTCTATTGGCCGCTAGTTTCGTTAGTCGAGTTCGATCCTTGGCCACAAGACCCGCATGTATAGCCGGGGCTGATGCACGTTAAATCGGTTCGGGACCCAAAGTCCTCCCTGTTGCCTGGTGTGGATGTTAGGAGGAGTGCTCAGCTCAGGTGTCCCTCGTCTTGACCGTGGTACAAAATTACGAGGTCCATCGCCAATAGCCTTCGCGTTCCTTCTAGAGCGACGTTAATAAAATTAATATATTTGAATTCTTGAATATTTTTGATCATGGTAAGAAATGGATTTGAAAAGGTGCTAGTGAATTTCGTGTTATTATCTGAATATAAGTTGAAATAAAAATATGTTGGTTTATACATTCTCCTTTTTAATTTTTTCAGAACAATTTATATTTTTGTTTCAAAATTTCAAGACAATTCTTAGTATCAATGAAAAATTTCAATATTTAATAAAACAAAGACAAGTAAAAATATTTTACATTGTGAAATATGATCTATCCATATTTACAATTCATATAACTGATATTATATACATACAATTGAAGACATAATTTATACAATACTTGGAATTAAAATTAATTGCATAAAGTAAAAATATAAAATATTTACTAGTAACGAAATTATTAAATTATTAAAAGCAACACTTTACCTTCAAAACATATATTTATATTGTGGCGTAGAATGAAAGTAAAGACTACGAGATTGAATCTCAACACTTGATATTAAAATTCCATTAGTATTAGACTGTTTAACTGGAACAAAAAGTTTGATTTTATTCATGATTAACTAGCAAGCAGAAGATAGAAAAACTTTCTCAATTTCCTTTGAGGATGTATATAATCTGATGAAGAGGATGTAACTTGTTCTCTGTTCTCTGCTCAAGAATAAATATGGCTCGTGCAGATAGACCTCCAGTTGAAGGTAAACATTGTTAATAGAATGCGGAGAATTTGTATAGGTTAATGGCGCAAGAGCTAATTCTACATATCGCATCGTAATGAAACTAATATCACTGTAATATAAAATATAAATGGCAAAACTAAAGAGCTCTCGTAATCTTCGAATATAAAATTATTAATATAATAACGATTTTTTCCTTTAAACATAAAATATTTAGACGTACTTTTCTGTAGTATTATTTTGGAGATATTCCAAGACTCTTGAATTTCAAAACTGCACTACTCTTTGTAATTGGGAAGCGAATATTAAATTAAGTTTAAAATGTTATGTCTAATAACTGTTTACAAAATTCGTAAATCACATTTATTTTTAATTCCAGATAAATGTAAAAACTTTGGTAGTGTTTGATAAGTCAAAATATACATCTTCCTCTTTATTTTTAAAACTGATTTTAAATTGTGTAAAATATATCGTAAAATGAGATAATTTTACTTCAAAACGATATCAACCCAAGTGAAATTCTTTCAAATAATTCTTTCTCCCAAATGAAATTTTTGAAATGCCTTTTTAACAAATTCATCTAGAACTTAAAGCATAATATATTTGTTTGTAAGAAAAATAAGAATTCAAAAATATTCTTCTTTATTTTTTGGATAATCATTTTATTTTAATTCACTTATAGAAGCGCAATTAAATGTTTCTCGTTATTGAAATTTTCAGTTTCGTATGTTAAAATATTCCAAAGTATAGATACCTGTATTTAAATAAATAGAAGTGTACCAGAAATATTTTTGTGCCCGTTACTCAAATACTTTCATAATACAAAATATGTAACACTAAGTAGGAGTTGAAGATGGATATTGAAATTCGGTAATCAGTAAGTGAAATATGGGATATTTAAATCTAAACCACTATTCATTACGTAATAGTATTATTAAGTACTTTTAATAATATGTCACATCTAATTACTAAGTTTCAAAAGACTCTGAGAATATGCAAGAGATCGCGTTTGCTTACATTCGTTCATGATATCACTTTATTCACTTAAAGATAATTTTTTTCAATGACTTCGTCACACAGAATAACATAGTGTCAGTAAACTATTTACAATAAAACAAACACATATTGAAAAATCAGCACGAAAGGGCACTGGTATAATTGATTAATGTTATCAGCACTAGGTTTTAGTCGAAACTTCTATATTTTGTGGAAAGCGTTTTACCTCTTGCTTCGGTACTTGCAAGCTACGCTGCATTTTCTCCCTTGAAAATAGCGTCCCTCTGTATAGGGTTCTACATAGGCCTTCGTCGGGGGCATGTCATGAGTCCTGAATAGATTCGATTGCCTAGCGACTTTCTTCGGTGGTTAGATGTACTTCCTCTGGGATTAAACACGTCAGAAGCAGTAGAATAAAACGGAAACGGGATTTAAACATCGGGAACATTCAGTATGTCTTGAGCATGCTGCGGAATGATGGTTGAAGTGGTTTCCGGGTCCGCCATCGATTGTCTACGGATGTGTCGTTCCACGCGTGCTGACCTACCGCAGACTGCACCGGCGCCCCTCAAACTTGCACCATTTCCTTGTTCAAATAATCTTCGCCATAGCAAGTGCACTGTGAACGCATCCAAGTGTGTGTCAGGTGAGATCAGTGGAGGTGAGTATGGGCCATCCTAAGGGTAACACGCCCATTTAAATGAGCTTTCGAAACTTAAGATTGAAGGGACCAATTGAATTTTCAATTTTTAACCGAAACAAGTGCTTTTATCTTCAGAAGTAGAAAATGAAATTATAATAGGAAAAGTTGTTCTACTTTTAGGTGATTTATTCGATAAGTCATAGAAAAGATATATTTCGCATCTATTAGAATCTCAAATAACTTATTAAAAATAAACCCTTTTTCTTTATTTTATCGATATTAATATTTGAGAACAAATTCATATTGGTTTTCTAGATTTTCATAAGTGATAACAATAACTATATACACTTATTGTTAAGTACAGTAACCACACACAAAAAATACTGATCAGTTATTTTATTTATAAATATATAATTAACAGTTTACAGCTTCATGAATATTAGTACATAATTATGAATTCAAGTGGGATTCAACCCAAGACTGTCTTGGAGAAAATAAAAACTATTGCTTGATGAATTGGATTCATTATTCTCACGTTGCAAGTCATAGAAGTTCGGTGTAAGCGAGCAATAGAATGAAGTTAGCTTCATTGTATGAGATATATTTAATATGGATTAATACAAAATAAATAGAACGAATGATCCTTTTCAAGACAAAATATATCTCAAGTTTTATCGTATTCCCACGATTAGTTATACTGTGGTTTATTTTAAAGTTGTCAATAAAAAAGAGAGAGAGAATGCATCCATTATTGTAACGATCAGCACTCATACAAAACACATGCAGTCAGTCCGTCTCTTAACTTTCCAGACATTCAGTATAATGATTTCGAGGGATTCGTTAGTTTTCCTACCTTCCCTTTCGATTCACAGAGGATTTAATATAAGATTCGGGACTATTTTTTCAACTTAGCTACGGTGCCTGGTATCATTCATTGTTTAACTGTATGACGATTTCAAAGGGACAGATTTGCTAATTCACATTTAGCTCTTTAGACAAGCTGTTAAAATTATTATTAATTAATGCTAAACCACTGTCTAAGGATGCAAAAAAAATGTTAGCCTATGTTATTAAATTTCCTTTATTCTTAATTCTCAAAAAAATACACCCAATAACGGAAAGGTAAAATAAAGAAGGCCATAATAATACTTTATATAGTTTCTGTTTTTGTTCAAGATCATTACTTTCCCGCTTTTCAGCAAAATATCACTGTTTCGTCAGACATTACAGTTTGTAAGTTCAACAGATCAGAAATTAAATTCTTTTTTCTTTTTTTAGGAAGAATATGCAAATCTAACAAAAATAAACAATAATAAATAAAACTCTCAGTATATTATGATTGCTAAAATTTTTATTATGTCATATGTTTAAATGTTTATGAGCCGCTTAGAGATATAAATATTATTAGATATACATATTTTTCCTAAAAGGATATTAGATATACATATTTTTCCTAAAAGGATATTAGATATACATATTTTTCTTAAAAGGATATTAATTTTCCACTTTCTTCTGCTCAATAGAGAAGTTATAAAATCTAATTCTTATACTTGATTATAAAATTAGCAAATTGTTGGATAGACATACAATATTTCATAAAATGTTTTCCTTTTTTCTCTTCCAAATCATATGATTGTCTCAAGCTAATTAAGTCAAATAGTCTGCTTATATATATTAACAGCTCTCTATTGACTGATTTTGTAAATGTTAAAGGGATTTACTTTTAAATTTAAACAAACACACATGATTTAATAAAATACGTGCAAACTCACTTATGTGTGTGAATATATATATATACATGAGGTATATTCAGAAAGTAAGGAACATTTCCATCTGACGTCGCTAGGCGAGCGCCGATCACGTATATTTTGGTGTCTGCGTACTCGGCATCTCAGTCGGTGTCCAGTCATCATAACGGGAGCATTTCCACGCTGCCCGTTTTTTCGATATTCAAATTTAAAATGTGAGCTGCAATTGAAAATCCCGCCAGTTTTGAGGTGCGGTCTGTGAAACGGTTTTTGTTGGCAAAAAACCTAAAACCTACGGAAATTTAACGGAAAGTGTGTGAAGTGCACGAAAATAAAGTAATGAATGAAAGTTCAATCCGGAAATGGTGCATTCAGTTTAAAAATGGCCGAACTAACGTTCACGATGAAGAGAACAGTGGACGTCCTAGCATTGTGACTGACGAACTGGTCGCTAAATTTGATGAAAAGATTCGTGAAAACCACCGTTTCACAATAACGGAGTTTTCGCTTAGTTTTCCACAAGTTTCACGGACTTTGTTGCTTAAAATTGGCGGCAAAATTCTGTGACGAATTAATTTCAAAGCTTGTCCACCGCTATGATAAGTGTCTCAATTTGTTTGGTGACTATGTAGAAAAGTAGAATTTTAGTCGGTCTTTTTGATGTATGTAATAAATTTTTTTCTTGTACTTAGTTTCTTTTTAATTCCAAAACGTTCCTTACTATCTGAATAGCCCTCGTGTATATATATATATATATATATATATAGTAGCGTAGACTATAGATAATCCCCGTCAAAGACTTTTGCATTGAACTCCCGTTTTTTTCCCAACTTCCCATTCAAAGTCATAGTAAAAAGTTTATTGCTTAAAAGCAATAAATGAGCAAAATCAGGTGGCTTGGATCAGCCACATTCATGAACATCTGACTCTGTTACACAGGTGCAGTCGAGTTGAATCCTCTTTGTGAGGTATTGTGACCCATGGCATTGATATATATGTCATTTTAGGGTCTAGCCGTGTGACGGCCGACATCTGCTTGAACGTGGGTTAAACTGACATTGGCCGATAAGAGCGAATGATGTTGCGGGGGACAAAAACGGAGTTTGCTTTGATTGGATAGTTCATTCAAAAATGAAAATAAATCAAATGGGTGAGTGAGACAGATATACTGCATTTAATATTAAGCTATTGGTGGTATTTGAACTATATGTGTTCGGACTTTGTGCGAATAGAAACCAGGCGGAAACGTCTAACTAGAATTTAATCCATAAATTATATATATATATATATATATATATATATATATATATATATATAAACTGCTGTTTGTAGAAAATGCAACACCATGAAGGAATCATCAGAATCAAATGAAATTCGCAGCAAATGTCAATTATAGGATATTATGCAAATTAATAAGGTTTCAGAGCCATCGCGCGTGCGCGGCGCGCGCAGCGCCCTCTGAATTGATGCTGAAAGCGTATAAATAAAGTGCTGTAGCGGGACGTTGAAAAAAGTCTATGATTATTTGTTAGTGGCAAACGTTTAGTGAGACCTGTTTTTTTTTTTTTTTTTTTTTTTTTAGAAATTCAAGCAACTTACGGAGTTTGAACGAGGGAGGATAATCGGCCTTCGAGAAGGAGGATTTTCCTATCGCGCAATAGCAGCTCGTATGCAGCGGAACAGTTCCACAGTGATGCGAGTTTGGAAGCAGTGAACCGACGAGCCCCGAACAACTCGAAAAACAGGCACTGGACGACAGAAGGTGACGTCAGAGCGCGATGATCGACACCTGCTCCGCATGGCGGTGAATGATCGCACAGCTTCCTCCAGGCAGCTGGCAGCACGTTGGTCTACTGCTACAGGTGTACAATTGTCGACTTCGTCAATTCGTCGTCGTCTGCTGCGCCGTGGATTGCGTGCAAGGGTGCCTTTATACAGGATTCCCCTCACGGCGAATCATCGACGGCTGCGTCGGCAGTGGGCTCTTGAGCACAGAGACAGGCGAGCTGATTGGCACCAAGTTGTCTTTTCAGATGAATCACGCTTCAATTTGTGGACCCATGATGGCCGTGTTCGTGTTAGACGTTATGCCGGTCAACGCTGCCTTCCTGAGTGTATTATTGAACGACATAGTGGTCGAACACCCGGAGTTATGGTCTGGGGTGCGATTTCGTATCATGGACGATCCAATTTGATACGAATTGAGGGTAATCTCAATAGCAACAGGTACGTCCGTGAAGTGCTACAGCCCGAAGTCGTTCCTTTCCTTCAAGGCATCCCTGGAGCTATCTTTCAGCAGGATAATGCACGCCCACATGTTGCGCGGACTGTTCGAGACTTCTGTTCAGCACAACGCATGCAACTTCTTCCTTGGCCTGCTTATTCACCGGATATGTCGCCTATTGAGCACGTGTGGGATATGGTTGGTCGGCGTCTCGCTCGTGATCCGCGTCCTGCAGTTTCCAAAGACGAACTTTGGTTGCGCATACAAGCGATATGGAATTCTCTTCCTCAAGCAGATATTCAACATCTGTTTGACTCCATGCCACGTCGTATAGCAGCACTTATTGCAGCGCATGGTGGCTGCACCAAATACTGATTTCGGACGCTTAATTTGTTTCTTTTGTTTTGAAAATTTCATCATTTATTTGTATCAGTACAAGTCGTTTCTGCATTAAATTTCATTTGATTCTGATGATTCTTTCATGGTGTTGCATTTTCTACAAACAGCAGTATA
>BMAW01062475.1:3117-21867 GCA_019974015.1 Nephila pilipes
TATATATAAATATATATATATATATAGTAGTAAAAAAACTGAATTGTACGTATATATAATGAAACAAAGCAGAAAAAGGCTTCATTGACGGAAGGGAGTTAGTAAAAACTGTTTTCTGGCAATGGAGAAGAACAACAAACCAAAGTCCCTTTGTAAGGGACATGACCTCCCCTAAATGCAATTGGAATTCTTTACAAAAATAGTAAGAAGATAAACTTCCAAATATAAAAGTGTACAAATCTAGGCATAAAAAATAATGAAAACCAAGGAGAGAAATAAACTAAAAAAAAAAAAAGAAAATGAAACGAAACATTTATAAAATCTAAATCTAGCTTATGACAGATTTTAAGGCTTAACATGTTTTACACGCCCAACATTCCCTTTTGAAAAATGTTGCAAAAAATATGGAAATTTCATAATATACAAACAGTACATTATACAACAGAACCACATTGCAGCAGAAGAACCAAATAATACAAACACGCGCACACACGCACACATGCGCGCTCTCACACACACGCACACATGCGCGCTCTCACACACACGCACACATGCGCGCTCTCACACACACGCTCGCACGCACACACACACGCACGCACATATTTATATTTAAAAAAAAATAAAAAAAAAAAAAAACTTACATGAGACAAATGCCTTGCAACAAAAAACTACAAATTTCATTTCATTTTACATATTCATTTTTCCGGCCGTCTTACAACCAGAAATGTAGCATTACACTCTATCAGAGAGAAAGAGAACTAATGCAAAAATTTTTTTTAAGGACATTAAGAAACATCAAAATGGGACAAATAAAAAAAGAAAAAAAATTCAAAACGTAACAAAAAGAGGGAAAATACCAATTTAAAAACAAAATTAATAGAAAATTTAATTTTCTTAAAACCGAACAAAAAAAAAACTGAAAATTATAATTATTATATTTTAGATTACTTTTAGTTAAAAATTTCAGGCAGAATTGCCTGAAATTTTTAATAAAATTACAAGCAAAAAAAAAAAAAAAATTCTTAAACTTATCCAGGTTAATGTGAATATCGTGTGTTTTAGATTTAAGTCTGGTATTGAGCAACATTTGATTATAAAATAAATTTCAAAAAATATTCTGGCGTACTGAACTTCCCCATATAACTAGGTACTTTGTATACTTTGTGAATCCCAAATGTATGGGTTTGTAAAATACAAAACTTTTTTCCTTTGAGATTCACAAAGTACCCATACTTATGGATCCAATATATATGGGTACTTTGTTCCCCATATGGGTACTTTGTGAATCCCAAAGGAAAGAAGTCCCTTTCACCATCTTTATTTCTAAAAATTTTATTACTTTTCCTTTTAAAAAAAAAATCTAAATATTCCACTTTATTTATATTAATATTAGTTTGCAATAAATTTAAATATGCTGTATAAAAAGATAAAAAATGTTTAACATCTTTATTAATATTAATTTGAAAGAAAATACCATCATCAACATATCTAAACATCTTAAAAGTACTATAATAAAAACAACTATCTTCATAAAAATGTAAATAAATATTGGCTAAGCAATTCCGGTAGGTCCACCTTGTGGGGTACTTAAATCTGTGTATAAATCTTATTAAAAATATAATTTTCTTTTAGAACTAACATAACTAAGTAATTAAATTTTTAATATGCAATAACATCTAATTAATATTAAATTTCTTCTAAATATCTTTTAGAATTGTAATAAGATCTCCAATGTCAATATAATTATAAATACGTTCAAAATAATATCTGTAAATAGCATAAATCTGTTTATCATTAATATATTTGACAAAATCCAATCTATTTTTAATATTAGCAGACTCTTCTACTTATCTATAATATTTTGTAACTTTTTACCAACAAGGGTAATATATGTATTCGAACCATTAGTAACTATTTTAAATTTAAGGGGATTGCTATTAAATTTAGATGTTAAAAATGTGAAATAATTTAACCAATTCATATCAATATTCATACTAATTTTCTAAAAAAACGATAATTCTATTAGACATTCTACTATTGGTAACAGCTCTTAATGAATTATTATTGTCCAGATGCTTATTAGATAAGTTAAAGTAGAATTTTGTTACACATAATAGATAATTATTAGGTGCTTAGTCTACACAAGTGATAATAAATATGTCCTTAAATATCTATACTCTAATTATATTTAATTTACTAAAGACTAATTTTTTAGTATCATAATTAATATAATATTTAAACTGTTTAAAGCTTCTAATGGAAGACCATAGTTAATTCGAAATTTAGTAGTAAAATTATTAATACCTAAAATAATTCATTTCTAAATATAAAAACAATTTTTTGCAATTTTAAAGCTAAAATCGGTCATATGATTCATTATATCTCTTAATATTTTATCCCCAACGATATTAAAAGTACTTGCAATCACATGTTGATATTCCCCTGGTTAACATTACACATTTGTAAACATTACACTTGCAAATATCATCATTTTTTAAATCTAAGTTATTATTCTAATGAAAAAGAATACGACTAATTTTTTATTGTATTTAAAAGCTTTTTTGTAATGTTGAGATTTTTAATAGGGGTTAATTTTTATTTTCATGAAGAGGATTTTAAAATGAATTTCATATATAAAAAATTTATTAATATATTTAATAGTATAAAACTCTATTTATTGCACCTCGAAACTATAATCTTTCATATTGTATTTATGGAACAAAGAGAAATTTATATTCTCAATTGAATGAATACACGTACTGTCAAATATTTTATCATGTAATAAATGGTCTTTAACTAAATAAATTTGTCTTTTTTCAATGCAAAATAAAAAGAACTTAATATTTTTAATATTAAAATCTTTCTCAACTTTTTATTCCAAAAAAAGTTTTAATTTTTTAAGTCTCGTCTCTATGATCTATTTTATAATGGCAATTATTTTTGTCTTCCTAGCAAAGCTTAATCCTATTTCTTAACTATCCATATTAAATCATCATCTAAACTACCAAAACACCTCACAAGAAACTAAAATGATTAAATAAAACAATTATACAATACCTTCTGCTCAAGGTAGTGTCCTCGTTTCTTGTTCAAAGTTCAAGACTGCGAGAAATGTGGCTTATAGCCCTCGTTTTACTTTTATGTGCTAAGTTAATAAAACATTCAAAACAATATGCTACCATTGGCGTGTTGTGTAAGTTTGGGGAATGTGACTGTCATTTCATCAGGGCTCAAAATCACGAGGTTTGTTACACCGTATTGCTTCCAAGATTGAAGTTGTAACAACCACCCTTTATTATTTAATTCTATAGATGTTATAAAGTTCAAAGAAAGAGTTAATAAGGTCAGAAATTGAATTGAAGAGGCGTCAGAAAACAGAGAGCACAGTTTATTAACTATTTTCGCGGAGCCTGTAAGGTCGCTCCGTCTCGAATATTTTAACTCGCCTACATCCTATCAAAAATTGAACAACGAAGTCTTAGCTTATCAATTCACTCACACCGAATATGGCACTTCGATACCTATTACTCTAACCAGGAGTTATTTCTGACCAATTCCGCTAAAGATGATTAATTGTAATAACTCAAACATCTATCAATCTATCGTTATCATCAGTCTCTCCATTTATTTCTTTCAATTCTATTTCGCTCATCATTATCCCTAAATCAGTGCATTGTGTTTTCAACTTCCAGAAATTTGCCTAATCTCGTTTCATTTGGTAGGAAAGGAGTTAAAATTTCATGCAATTCAAATTACGAAAAGTCTTATTGCAAATTACGAAAAGTCTGATTGCTAGTGAAAAGAACACCACGAATAGCCCAACATCAAAAAGTTACTAAATGAATAAAGAGATCTTATTTTTTTAAATAGGAATATCAAAAAATGCAGAATTCGAAACATTTTAGAGTCTCAGTCACCTTAATACAGGAAAAAATGGTTTCATTTAAACAGAAAAGAGAAGTACTGTAACACCCCAACAATACTGTCTTTCATTCTCAATATGCGAAAGTAGCAAAACCACACAGTCAAATCAATAGAAAGTCATACTGTGCTAATAACCAAGTTATTTTACCCAGAAATCTATGAATAAACAAAAATCAATCTCTTGCCTTCTGCATCAATGTGACTGTCAATACTCTTTACACCTGTCAATACAGTCACTCTCTCTTTACACCTATCAGTACTCTTTACACCTGTCAATACAGTCACTCTCTCTTTACACCTGTGATTTGAGTACTCTTTACACCTGTCAATACAGTCACAATTCCTTCTTTGATAGCTGTCTCTTCTCTCTACGATTAACGAGCTTCGTATTAAATTCTTCGTTGTGTTTAAATGCAATTTGTAAGATATCTCCACTACGCTTCAATAATTATAATCTAAGAATCCTAAGTCCCATTTCATCCACTGGGGAAGATCTTCAATTCAAACGACATTTGAAGACCCAAAGTGTTAGACGAAGAAGAAAACGCGATATAGATCCCGGTACAGTACGAGGGTGGTTCAAAAAGTATTTGTATTTAAAGACAAATAGCATCATTACTCAAAATTGTTGTTAACATTACGTGCTGTCATCTATAAAACGGAGCCGAAAAAAATTTGACATTGATTCATAAATTAGTTTTGATTTGTTAGTCATTTGCTGCCAAATTAAGATTTGAATGCTACCGCATCGAGTTGTCGACGTGAGTCAGACCTGGATTCAGCATTATACTCCGGAAATCAAGCAAAAATCAAAACGTTGGGTTTCTTCTAGTGAATCCACTAAAACAAGGCGAGGATGATATCATCAGCAAGAATAGTAATGACGAAGAATTTCTGAGGTGCGAAATGCGTCATGATCACGAATGCGAGTAATCGAAAGCGAGACATGATACTTATTAAAAACAAATCATTTTCGATGCTACGAACACCATCTCGTGGACTTTCTAATTTTTAATAGAATGACTCTCATACAAAATAAATAAAAGAATTCTGTTCTCTATAAGATAGCAAAGTCATAGCATAAGTTTCACGTCGGAGCATTTTTCCATAAGAAAATTTTCATGAGTTGCAGAGCTATTCTGTAACATTCCGCTAGGACAGCCTAAAATCAAACGCATTAACCTATTCCAAATCGAACCGATAATGTTGTGTCAAATATAAATCATTTACCTCCTTTGATATATAAAACTGTTTACTATCAATGATAATTGATTCACTGCATTGGTCAATACTGGTAATCAGAAAACAATTCTAACGAAACATTCATATAAAAAAAATTAGTTCACCACTTTTAACTACTTTTCATGAGTCGCTTAAACCGTTAGGTAATGGATACATTACACCAATCGGTAGCTGTATACAAGAACTTACAACAGATAATCAGAAATTTATCGCTAACTTTTGTTTTTTTAATAACGAAACTATGACGTCAGATGCTATATTGGCATGGATATCTTAACACAGGCCGAAATAACAATTAACAGAAACGGTGTCAGATTAACAAAAAGTTCGGATACTAAAATGGAAAATGCAGAACAATTTTCGATCTGTAACATCTCAACAAATGATAAATTGGAACTTAAAAACGGATCAAATGTTATTAAAAATGAAAAAAAAAAAAAAAAATCTTGATAATTTGGTTTCAAGCTATGAGTCAAATCAGACTAAAACTACCGATATCCAAATGTCTATTAATTTAACGAAAGAAACACCAATAACACATAGACCACAACGATTGCCTTTTGTTGAAAGAAAAATTGTAGACGACTAAGTGATGAAATGGTTGGCTGATGGTATTGCTGAATCATGCTCTTCTGATTTTTCTAGTCAAGTAATTGTTGTCAGGAAAAAAGACGGATACCCGAGAGTTTCTATTGATTATAGACAACTTAATAAAAACATTGTAAAAGATAACTATCCCTTACCTTTAATAGATGATCTGCTTGATAACCTTCAACATACAAATACGTTCAGTACAATTGATCTACGTAACACAATTTTACATTTAGAAATAGAACCAAATAGCCGACGATATTCATCATTTGTGATTATTATGCACAATTTCAGTTTCTACGCTCTCCTTTCGGTCTTTGCATGTCACCAACAGTGTTTCAGCGGTACATAAACACAATATTTAAGGATTTGATTTTCAAAGGTCGTGTTTAATTTACATGGATGATGTCATTATAAGACTTAAAAATACAGAAGAAAGTCTTGAAAGACTGGCATCAGTGTTTTCACTCGCTTCCTCTTAAGGATTAGACATAAATTTTCGAAAATGCAAATTTTTTAGTAAACAAATAGAATTTCTTGGTCAAGTTGTTAAAAATGTTAAATAGTACCCACCACCGCAAAAATTCAAAGTTGTTCTATATTTTGTTGAACCGAAACGCCAAAAAGACTTACAAAACTCTTAAGAATCTCTCTTAAGAAATAGTGAAATAAACTAAATGGCTCAGGAAATATTTCTTACATATTTTTTTATATTGAGATTATTTCCTATCTTGCTTTTTGATAGTTTAAATCTTATGATAGATTTGTAACAGATTTCTTACTGATTTTAATTTATCCCCTTCATCTCTCATGTTGTTGATGTTTGGTTTGGTTTTATTAATGTCGCACTAGAAGCAAAACGATGGCTATTGGCGATGGACGGCGTAATTTTTAGCCTCATTGAGGTGACGAGGACGACACCTGAGCTGTCTCCCCCTCTTCTAACTTCCACACCACGCCAAAGTGAGAACTTTGGACGAAACAAATTTAACGTGCAATCAGCCATCATAACCCCGGCTACATGGCGGGTCTTTTGCGGCCAAGGCTGAACGAAAACGACGGCCACGAGTCTAAAACATTGATCTCTAGTCTACCGCAGCCATTATTCTCATCTTGTTGAATTTTATCCTTGCGACCTTGTTAAATTTTATCTCCTTTTAAATTTGTACTCTTTGTCTGTTGGCCAAATTCTTGTCTCTGGACGGAATGTCTCCTGACAGGGAATAGACATTCTTGTCTATTCCCTGTTAGACAGTCCGACTTTGCTGGTCCCCATTGGGTCCTCGGCGATTCATCTTTTCACCCACACTTGGTTTAGCCGTGGGGGTCCCGACTGACTTGATTTTTACTTGTTGCTCGACCCGTGGTTTTTTTTTTATTTATTTACTTTTATTATCATCTAGGACGTCCCATCCGTCCTGTCCCGTTGTCTGCTCTTGGAACCTCCCAACTTTGTGGACTACCACGGGACCTATTTTCAACTGCTATGGGATATCTAAATAATGATTTTCCCGGGCCTTGGTCTTTTTTCTCAATTGAGATGTTTTCGTCTTTTTTAGACTTCCTCATTTGTGCATACTTTTCTTATCTGAATAGGTGTATACCTTGCATTGTCTTGTGTTTTTATTAATTGATTTGTTCTCATTGTGTCTTTGATGTGATCTGACATGCTTGCCGGTGGAGACAATGAGCTGCTGCTTTTACCTTGGATTCCTCTTGATGATGCCTCCCCACTCGGCCCAGAAGTGAATTAGGCCTTCTTCTATCTCTATTTTCTTTTCTACTCGCCACCGTCCTGGACAATTTCTCATTGGGGCCCTCCCTGATTATTTGGACCCCAGTGTTCTTACTTAATGACGTTTTGTGTTGTGCACTTTTTCCTGGCTTGCAGATTTTAACTTTTGTATTTTTATCCTCTCGAAATGTGTTTTTCAGCTATTTTTTACTTTGTATCCTTGTATAATGTTCTATCTGTTGAAATAAAAATTTTGAAATTGATGTTTAATTACACACAAATATGAAATTATATATATATATATATATATATATTGGGTCAGATTAAATAAATCAATATATAGTCATTTTGATACACAAATCTTTGAGTTTTTTTATGTAAAAAATAGAACTATCGGTAAAAATATTACAACAGTTAATACAGAATTAATGAAACTTACATTTGTATGCAGAAAAATTATTTTCATTGAGGATTTTTTGAAGAATTTTAAATGGCTTGAAACGAGATAAAAGTCTTTTTATAAGCCTCCGAAAGGGCTTTTGATACTCGTACACAAACAAAACTTCTCCCCTGACCAGTTTTTAAATTACCTTGTTAAATACACGTGATTTGTTTACTCTAATTTAATTACAAAAGATCCATACAGAAGCTTGAATTCCAATTGAAAGATAAATAAGCTCAGTAATTTCCTATCATCTTCATTTACGACCTATAATACTTAATATTCGAGTCAAATTAGGGCGAGATAAATAATGCGAGTCAAATTAGGTATAATTAGAAATCGAGTACATAACTATTTTTAATCAAAATCTTTTTTTCTTATATTATTTAAAAGGAGAGTAACAAAAAATGTAACATTTGTCTATTAAATAGATTTTATTTGTTTTCAAACATAAAACTAAGCATCAACGCGGGTGCTATTGGTGACGCACTCGTAATTTTGAGCCATGGTTAAGTAATGCTTACGACAACATAGATGGCAAAACATTTTCCAAATTTCAGTACCCCACCATGACAAAAATTAGAAACTCGACACATTTAACGTGTACTAAATCCGTTATACATGGGTCATTAGTGGAATGAAGACTCGAACCCATTACCGAAAGTAAACAATATCAACCGCGGTATGTAGACTGTTACTATTTGGCTGCAGCGAAACAACATAACATAAAGTAAATGTAAAACCATTTTACATTTACTTAACTCTGAACAAAGAGGTATAAAATTAAAAGAAATAAATTAATACACGCTTATATATATATGTTATGACTTAACTTTAAATTAATAATATCTCTCAATAATAATTTAATTTTCTATTCTGTCACATTCTCTGTCCCTCTAATTCAAAAACAAAGAGTTCATTTTTAATTCCTGATACCATCCCAATTTATGCATTTATTTATTAGATTCCACGCTCTTAAAATTTATTTAATCGACTTTCCGAAGGTTGTAAATATTGCAAAATAATCCCTACTAGACTCCCTGTCTTTTGTTAGAATTCCCTAAAATCTCTTATCCTGTGCTAAGTATTCTATGATATTTATTAAGGAAAATCCCTAATATTAAAATCAAGAAAGGGGAACATTCTCTTTCTTAATCTCTCCTCTCTTCTCACCTCTACTCTAATCTTCATATATTCTCACGCTTCGGCCTTGGTGGCCGAAGCCGTACTAAGTTCATCAGTGCTTAACGCTCTCTCTGCTAGAATCAATAAATATTCTTATGAAAAAAAAGACTGTTCATTTCGGCCATGCATTCAAAATGTGTCATTAATGTTAGAATTTTTTTTTAATTCCTTTCATCATAATAGTAGACAGGATGCTTAATAGTATTTTGTAAAGCCATCATTATATATATATGTTACGGTAAAAGTGGGTGATTATGTATAATTACCGGTGATTATTCATAATCCCCACTAAGCTTGGTAAATGTGATAAATTATTGAATATTTATCATATCTTATAAGTTTATAAAATCCCCAACTCGTAATGGGGAATGTAATAAATTCAGATTAGTTTATACATTAACAACATTTTAATTCGAAGTCTAACAACAAGTCCTTTCTTGAGTAGCTTTGACTTCATTTGACAACTTTCACAGACAACACAAGTTTAAGTAAATCATCACTGCTTCGGTAGTAAGATTTTTGTACTTTTTCTTTTAACATTCGGTTTCTATCAACATGGCCAATTGATAAATGCGCTTTATGGATTATAGTAAAGTATTTCAAAGTTTATTTGTTAGGAAAATAATTTTTTTTTTTTTGCCATTAAATCCTTAGTGGTTGTGGGTGATTGTCTCTTGGGAGGCAGGTTTGTAGCTCTAAGCACATTGGGTCATCTTGATCCCTTGGATATCCCTTTCCATTACTCCTCTTTTTGATTCCAGGTAAGAAGTAGATAAGCAATCAGTTTTTATCACTAATGAGTATGAAATAAAAATAAATAATAAATAAAAATTTAAGAAAAAAAAATACTGTTAATAAAAAATAGAATTCATAAAAAAAAAGATTCGAATTCAAAATACATCAAAGTGAGCAAACAACGATTTATTTGTCTAACACAGAAATGAATGTATCAATACGGATACAAGTAAAAAGGCATATTCTCTGTATAAGCATAGATTTATCGTGTTCTAATAAAGCAATTAAAGTTGATTCTCAAGCTTTAAAACTTAACAATCTCTTCTTTCATCATACAAAATTTTTAACATAAACAAGCAAAATATTCACTAAATCTGGTCGTTATCCCAAGTCCTCCAATTGACTAATTGTTGAAATTTGGAGACGAAGATACCAGAATAGATGTTGTTCTCGTCTGTTGAACTCGTTTTGAAATTACGAAGTCTGTAACCACTAGCCCTCCCTTTGCTTCTCAATGCGAAGTCAATAAACAATCATAAACAAAAACAAAAAAAGTGTTTTTCTTTTCTAAAATTTAGATTAAATTATCATAGTATTTCCTAAAACTATAGCCTATTAAGATTATTACGTTTTACGATCCGAATTTTCTAAAATCCTTGTCGAACCAAATTTTGAGGGTTGAATATGAGAGTGTTAGGTATCATCTCAGGTTTTATCTTCGACATTTATTATTTGATTAAATTTACGACGTCTGTCACTAACAGCCTACTTTCAACTTTAGAGTGAAGGAGCTCGTGATTTAAAACAAACCTGCAATCTCGGATACTTTTCCAAATTCTGTACGGTCACTGTAGCCAACTGGTCATTTTCGAGTCTCACGTTGTCTTCGCCGAGTCATGGATTTGAACCCTGGTGCCACTATAGTTAAACCATATAATATGGCTGAGTCACGATAAGTCTAACCGAGACCCCAAATCTTCACTGGCAGTGGTTAGAAAGTTTGGAGAGAGGGATGCCAGCTCAGGTTTCGTCCACGTCACTTGACTGAGGTTAAAAATTAAAAGACTATCGAAAATAATCCATTTGTTTTTTCTCTGGCTGACTTGATTAAATAATCATACACACATCATTTCTTTTTAAACATTTCTTTTTGTATGACACATGCAGTCAACAAACCCTTCAAGATGTCCTCTAAGTCAACATTTGTCTTTATAATCATATAATTTCCAGAAATGCATCCTAGTAATTATGATTATGTAACAAAGTATAATTTAAATTTAATATTAATATAACTTTGAAAATGTATTTAAAAATTCCATTATCGTGAATGCTATTTCAAAGCCAACCAAACTTCAGAACAATCTGGAAAGTTGTTTGATTTTATCTTAATTCATGTAAACCTTAAATACACAAACTCAACATCATTTTTCGTAGAAGTTATGAATAAAAACAATTTTCTTACGATTGCACTATTCTATAGTAGTATTAACTTTTTGAAATGGATGGAATTGAAAAACCTTCTTTACATGAAGTGTGCATCCAAGAATATTCTCTTCGCTTTCATTTATATATGCCTTTAAATAAGCACACTCAAGAAAATTCTTTTGTTTGTAAAATTTGCCAGAAGTGTTTCTCAGGAATTAATATAATTTGAGAAATCATTTACATATTCATTCCAACGAAAATCCTTATGTTTGTGGCTTCTGCAGCAAGGAATTTTCTTGCATGAGTAGTTTGGAAAAACACATATGTATCCATACCAAAGAAAGGCCTAATGTGTGTGAATACTGTAAAAAAGGCTTTTCTCTCATGGGTAATTTGAGAAAACATTTACGTATCCATACCAAGGAAACTCCGTATGTGTGTGAAATATGCCAGAAGGCCTGCACCAGAAGTGATGCTTTAAAATTACATATGCGGATCCATACCAACGAAAGGCCTTATGTGTGTGAAATCTGCACGAAGGCCTTCACCCGAAAAGATACTTTAAATGTACATTTGCGAATCCATACCAAGGAAAAGCTTTTCGTATGTGAGATTTGCAGCAAAGCATTCTCTGAGAATCGTAGTTTAAAACAACATTTAGTTAATCATGCCAAAGAAAATCTTTATCATAATTAAATTTAAAACAAAGCTTTTTGTAATACTTGTGATTTTAATGACATTTACATATCCATATCTATGAAAATCCTTACGTTTGTGATATATGCATGAAAGCCTTCACCTAAAATTGTGCCTTTAGAAAACATTTGCAGATTCATGATAAGAATTAGACACTTGATTTATGACCTTAAAAAGAGATTTTTTAGTTTTGCGTTATTTATGTATTCTGGAACATGAAATTTGTGTTCGTATTGATAACCATGTTAATTTTTAATATGTAATTCCGTAAAATGATGAATTACTGATTTCTGACTAAAAATTTCATTTGTAAATTACGCGTTCGAACCCCTCGAGTTTGAAGGAGTTTTTATTGTCTTGAAAGTAATTTATTAATAAATATCTTACAGCCAGACATGAGTACTTTTTTCAATGCGTATATTTTTCTCCTATATTTTTATTTATAGAAATTCAGTCACATTTATGTTCATAACGAAAAAGTCAGAAATAATATATGGATAGTGAGTTTTTTTTCAAAAAATATTCATTTGATATATATTAAAGGATTTATTTATGCCTCGCTTGATTAATATTTTAAACGCGTATTTATTTCAGAATGGTGTATTGAAAAATTTCAAACATTCTGTATGTGTGTTAGAATTTTTATAGGAAAAACCAGGAAGAAATTGTAGTATCAGTTTCATTATTATTACCACAGCCATTGTGATGTCATACATAAAAAGTAAAAAAAATCCATTTTTTGAATACATTAGGTGTTTGAATTAGAGACTACTAAAGAAAAGATTCCGAAATTTTATACCAGGTAAGGTGACAAAATACAACTTCAAAACACAATTTTTGGTCAAAACATCGGTCTTTTTAAAACTCATATTAAAATTCAATATTTTATCAATTATAAACCTCTGTTTTATTTTTATACCATATTTAGGTAAAGATGCTGTAATATTTCTTCATTATGAATTTTTCTCACCGGAAGGAATCAGTTCGATGATTTTATCATATTTTTAATTACTGCAAAACACAATATCTCAAAATCACATCCATCAGTGAACCTTAAATTAAATAGATATGTTTCTCATAAACTTAAGCATATTATAGAATATATCTTGAGACTTTATTTTGAGTTGAAGTTGAGAGTGAGGGAGTGAGTACCTGTGGAGTTTAAGGCGCAAGAGCCAAAGTAGGCTATGCTGCACCAAACACTTGTTTAAATCATTCAGAATAAAAAAAATTTAATAATGAGAAAAAGAAACACAATGTGAAAAAAAGAGATAAATATTTAAAACATCAAATTTGGGGTAAAAGGCCAATGTGTTTTGGAAAAGCAAATAAGTTATGGTGGATTATTGAGTAGAAGATATTCTATACTGCAATAAAAGGGAAAACTAACATACAATGACATTTTAAGAAAATCCCGGTGTACAGAACTCGATCTACCACAGCTTCTACGTAAGGTCTATATTATCAAAACAATATTCTATCCCCAAACACATACACGAAAGATAAAATTATATTCTATATTATCCAATTTACAAAATGTCAATAAATTTAATTTTCTTTTGATTTAACGTGTTTTGCGGAAAATGTTAAATTTTGCTTCTATTTAAAAAAAATTCCCTTTTGATAGTAAAATGATAACAGTAATAAAACTTTTCTTGGAAGTCTTTCTAATTTTAGAACCTCATAAACTCGTAATATATGAGTTTGAAGGCAAAATTTAGGATATTTATAAAAATTTCGTTGTCACAGTAGCCTAGTGGTCATGATATCGGATTTGCATTCGGCATTTTTTTTTTATCGAGTCGTTGATTCGAAATTTGATGCCACTAAAGACCTACTGTGAAGCTGACACTGATGCATATTAAGTCTGTCGTATATCAAGTTCCTCCCGTTAACGTGGTGTGGAAATTTTAAGAGAGGATTATACGGTTCAGGTTTCGTTCTCGTCTCTAACCGAGGTTCAAAATTAAGAGGTCAGTATCCAATAACCTTTGCATAGCTTCTACTATGAAGTTAATAAAGCGAACCAACCAACCAAAAATATTTATTCGAAGGTACACTGCTACGGTAACAGAATAACAGCTACAAGGGTGTGCCTAATTTACTATCATAAGGCAATATAGTCTTTTATTGTGTGTGTGTATTTTTAAATTTAATGAAAGTTTAAATTATTTTAAAACATTTTCTTTTTAAGTATGTATAAACACATGGACAGCACAAACCTATAATGTTTTTTAATTATTTTAATTATTAATTATTATATTATTTTAAAGACATATAAAAGGAAAATAAATAAGCACTCACACGTATATATATATATATATATATGTATGTGTGTGTGTGTTTGCGTGTGTATAGGCCATAGTATACTAGTGGTTAAGGCATCGAAAACTCGCGGCTGGCGGTTTCTTTGAGACATGGGTGTGGGCCTTTATGCTACAAAAGACCCTTCGTGAAGCCGGAGCTGAAGTACTTAAAATTTTTCGAGGCCCACAGTCATCCTGTCGGCGTAGTGTTGAAGTTATGAGAGGGGATTTCCAGCAGAAGTGTCGCCTTCGTCACTTTACCGAGATTCCCAATTACGAGGTCCGTCGAAAATAGGCCTCGTGTTGCTTCTCGTGCGACGTTAATCAAAACCAAACCAAAACCCTCATTTTACTCCTTTAATAAAAGTGCACTAAACATCATATAGGATCGAGAGGGAGTTGCAAGCCCAGATCTTGTCATCGTCTCCTGACGGAGGTTTAAAATTACGAAATACACCATATTCCAATACCAAATTTGAATTTATTGCGACTGAGATTTTATTACTTATTTCTTAATTGATGTGCCTTCTAATCTTGTTTTAATCGTCTTAATTTGAAAAATACATATTTATATTAATGTCGCTCTGTTGGAGATGCAGATCACTACTTTTTCTTCGGGACTTTTGCCAAAAGATTTCATTTAAAATGACCTGTTGTTGAAGCGAAACCTATTTGGCTGAAGTCCGTGTGTGAAAGTCGTTGTTTGCATTTCAAATTTATATCCTGTATAAGTTTACAGCTCTTAAAATTACTCAACAAATTTTATAAATTTATCCATTTTGATTACATTTCTGAACAAGTCAATTTTTAATTTTACGTGCTTGTAATTTTATACCTTATTCATATGTAAATATTTTTCTCAAAGACTTCATTTTTAGTTCCATATTTTGAGGACGACTTTTGCTCCATGCCATTGTACGTTGATTGGTATACGTCTTATTTTCAAGAAAATCATAATGTAAATTTTGTATTTCTGTCATTTAAATTTCCTTCTCGGAAAATACATTGTAAACTTTTATTTACGTTTGAATTTCGCTATGATGGAATATCTTACGTTCTTTGTTGCAAAACCTACAGTTTATAACTTACTTTTTATTAATTAAGGGAGGGGGATTTTTTTTTTGTTATTAACTGCTGAGTGTGAGAGGATTGATGTCTCTTTGGAGGTGGGATTGTAGATTTAATCGTTTCGGATGAGCTCGGTACCCTACCCCCCCTTCCATTAACCCTCGAGTTGCTTCTAAGTAAAACGTAAATAATGAAAAAATTTTTTTTATCATGAATCAGTAGAAAAAACAAAAATCAATAATAATTACATATTTAATAAGAAATTTTTGTTCATAATGAAAGTTGAAAAAAACCAATCACATTCAAAACTTTTCCAAGTGCGCAATGAACGAATTATTTTTCTTACACAGAAAGAAATGTAATACTACGGATGAAAATAAAAAGGCATATTCTCTGTATAACCAAAGATGTATCATGTTATTATAAAGCAATTAAAATTTCTCAAGCATTAAAACTTAACAATCTATTCATTAGTCATACAAAAATTAGCATAATGCACGCTAAATCTGGTTGTGGTTCCAAATTTTGAGTGTTATGGAAATTTAGAGATGAAGATACAAGCCCAGGTGTCATTCTAGTTTCTAGAGCGAGATTCAAAATTACGAAGTCTATCACCAATAGCCCTCATTTTGCTTCTCATTACGATGTCAATAAACAATATTTTTATTCTAAAACTTAAATTAAGTCATCATAGTCTTAGATTTTTCTAAAATAATAAGCTAGTAAGATTACTACGCTATAAGATCCATAATTGCTAAAAGTCTCGTCGAACGATACGCAGATGTTTGAACATGAGAGTGTTAGGTACCATCTCAGGTCTTGTTCTCGGAATTTATCCTTAACGAATGGCTTTCTTTCCGCTTTACAGTGAAGCAGCTCGTCACTTAAAAGAAACCTACAGACTCGGGTCCTTTTCGCCATTTTGTATGATCATAGAAGCCAACTCGTCATGTGCGAGACTCGCGTTGTCTTCATCTGGATGTGGATTTGAAACGGGATGCCACTAAATTCATACCATGTAGTAGGGATGAAGCTCGTTAAAACTAATGAAGATTCCAAATCCTCACTGAGATTAATTTGGAAGTTTCGAGAGAGGGATTCCAGTTCAAGTGTCATCCTCGTCACTTAACCAATGTTAAGAATTAAACAAGGTCTAACGTAAAAAGTCCTAATTTAACGTTTGATTTTAGAATGATGCAAATTCCAGAAATTTAAATGTTACCCATGAATAAATAATATTATTTAAAAATTAATACTTGAATTTAATATTATTATAGAATTCATCTAAAAAAGGTATTTCAAATTTCCATTGTATTACAATGAATGCTACTTCAAAGTCAACCAAATATCAGAACTATCTGGAAAGCTATTTGTTTTTATCTCATTTCCTGTACAGCTACGCTATTCAAACTCAATATCATTTTATTGAAAAACGCATATCTTTCGACTGTAATATTCTAGGTATTTTAGTGTTAACTTTTTACAATGGATGTAATTGAAAAACCCATTTTATATGAAGTGCGCAACCAGGAATATTCTCTTCCCTATCGGTTAAATATGCAATTGCCTGAGCAAACCAAAGAAAAGTCTTCAGTTTGTGAAGTTAAAAAAAAGTCATTTTCAAGAATTACTGATTTGAGAAATCATTTACGTAATCATTTCAATGAAATTCCTACTGTTAGTGGATCCTGCAACAAGGTTTATTGTAATTTAAGAAATTTGAAAAAACATTTACGTATTCATACCAATGAAAAACCTTATATGTGTGAAATCTGCAAGAAGGCCTTCATCCATAAAGGGAATTTAAATGTACATTTGCGAATCCATACCCATGAAAAGCCGTATGTGTGTGAAATCTGCAGGAAGGCCTTCACCCAAAGTTCTTCTTTAAGATTACATTTGCGAATCCATACCAACGAAAAGCCGTATGTGTGTGAAATTTGCAAGAAGGACTTCATCCACAAAGGAGCTTTAAATGTACATTTAAGAATTCATACCAACGAAAAGCCGTTTGTGTGTGAAATTTGCAAGAAGGCTTTCGCCCAAAAAGGTAATTTAAATGCACACTTAAGAATCCATACCAACGAAAAGCCATATGTGTGTGAAATTTGCAAGAAGGCTTTTGCCCAAAAAGGTGCTTTAAATGTACATTTGCGAATCCATACCAAAGAAAAGCCGTATGTTTGTGAAATTTGCCAGGAAGCCTTCACCCACAAAGGTTCTTTAAATGTACATTTAAGAATTCATACCAACGAAAAGCCGTATATGTGTGAAATCTGCAAGAAGGCCTTCACCCAGAAAAGTGCTTTAAATGTACATTTAAGAATTCATACCAACGAAAAGCCGTATGAGTGTGAAATCTGCAAGAAGGCCTTCACCTACAAAAATTCTTTAAATGAACACTTGCGAATCCATACCAACGAAAAACCGTATGAGTGTGAATATTGTAGCAAGAAATTTTCTATCAGGAGGGCTTTGATTACACATTCACGTACCCATACCAAGGAAAAATCGTACGTGTGTGAACTGTGTAAGAAAACCTTCGCACGATGTGATACTTTAAGAAATCATTTGCGAATCCATACTAAAGAAAAGCCATACGTATGTGAAATCTGTAGCGAGACTTTCACTCAGAATAGTCATTTAAAACGACATTTACTAACTCACACCAAAAAAGAGCGTTATGATAATTAAATTTGAATTCTCTGATATTAGTGATTGAAAAGACATTTGTTTATGCATTCCGATTAAAATTGTTATATTTGTAATATATGAATGAAGGCCTTCACTAAATTTGTGCCTTTTAGAAAACATTTTATGATTCGTAAAAACGAACACACAGAGAGACACCATATTTTCAATCTTAAATAGAGCTATCTTAATTTTGTGGTATTTTTGTATTTGTGCTTGTTTTCATAAGCGTGGTAATTTTTAATGTGTATTTCCGCAGACGAAAAAACTAATTTTGATCACTAATTTTCTGGTTACTGACAAAAAGTTTTATTTACAATTTACGTGTTCCGACCACTCGAATGTGAACGAGTTTTTTTCTTTTTTAAATCTTAGATGTAATTTCTAAATAAATTTCATTTAGATAGGCATGAGTATTGTTCTCCTTGAGTAAGTGTTTCTCGTACATTTAAATTTATAGATATTCAATCACTTTTAAATTCCTTTTCTTATAAGTCACAAATAATATTTGGATAGTAATTTTTTTAAGGAAATTGACATTTAATATATTTGCATTAATATATTGCACAATTCATACAATTTTTGATTAATATATATTTTTCACATGTATTATATTCGTGAAGGTATATTAAAATACTACATTCAAAATATTTATTTTTGAGATTTGTACCAGAATATTATTAAAAGGATTATCAATTTTATGAAATAAT